>JAWLRI010000173.1:905537-935058 GCA_034781795.1 Crypturellus tataupa | reverse complement strand
TGCTTTCGTTGGAAGCAATTGAGAGAATTAACTTATCCGGTTTTATGGCCTGCTTGTCACATCCAACTAAGCCCACTTAAAATAGGAAGTCGCGCTGCATTCCAATAATTATCATAACGCACAAATCACTCGCGCGGGGGACGGGGGCTGCTGGCGGGGACAGGGACGCGCGGCCCGTGCCAGCGTCTCGGCCCAAACTGCCACCCATGGGCGGTCAGACGGGTCTATGGACCTTTTGTCACTACTGGTCCTGGCCACCAGCACCCCGGGACCGACGTGTGACACTGTGGGGACACAAGGGAGCCCCAGCGCCGGGACAGCATCCCCAGGGCTCGTGCAACAGTCCCCGGCACCAGCAGCTGCTCCGAGCGGCTCCCAACCACCCTCAACACCTCCCTGTCCCCAAGCGGGACCCTGTGTCCCCTTGGGGCGCGTGGTCCTGCCCTGCTCCGCTGCCACCCCGGGATGTCCACGACCCCCCGAGCGCTTTTCCCGCTGCCAAGACTCGGAATGTCAGGCGGGACCCGCGCGGCAGCCGGCGAGGGCTTCAAAGGCACCAGATGGATTTTTATATTAGCTCCTATTTCATGTTCAGACAGAGCGACCGCACCGCTAGGGCTGCAGCCTCGCCGCTGCCGCGGTTGCTTCTGTGAGATTAATTCTGCGAAATTAATTGGGACAAGATTGAAAAGGAAATTAAAATGCAGCTGAGTGAACAGCCTTTTCAAACACCTTTCCCCCCTCGCCGCCTTCGCGCTCTCCCCCCGCCGCGCGGCTCCGCTGTGGCCGCCAGCAGCCGCCGAGCAAAGCAATTTACGGGGGAAAAGCTCCCCGGACCCATCGGTTCCATGCGAGGGAGCCCACAAGTCGCAGGCTGAAGCCACCGAGGACAGTGGTGACACCAGGCTGTGTGGCCGTCCCTTCCACAACACTCAGCGTTCGCCAGCCCAGTGCAAGGATGCTCCTTGCTGGGTCCCATCCCTGTTTTCCACCACGGGGATGTCCCGTTGCTAAGCCAGGATGCAAAACCTGCTCAGATGCTGGTGTCACCAGGTGCTGGCGTGGAGCAGCTGGGCTCCAGGACAGAGCCCTGTGGGGAACAGCCCAGTTAGGGACAGTCACATGTGGCCGGAGCCGCCTGGAGCTCTGCTTAACACATTCACCCGCATGCCGAAAAGACCCGATTTTGCCCCGATTGATAGCCAAGAAACCTGCCCAGGGCATTGACACTGCCCGTGTGCACAGGGGGCAGCGGGAGCCGGACGCCGGGGCCCACGCGAGCGCCCTGCCGTGGGGCCCTACCTTGCTCAGCACGTAGATGAGGTCCCCGCGGCGGAAGGAGAGCTCGTCGGGGTGCTCCGCGCTGCAGTCCCACGCGCCCTGGTAGTAGTTGGCGAAGTCCCTCGGGGGGTTTCCTGGGGAGGAGGAGGAGGAGAGATCAGGAACCGCACGGGAGAGGGGCTGGAGCCGCTGGTTTGGGGATAACAGTGGTGTTGGGGGAATCCCAGTGTCTCATTCACTCGTTTTCCATCTCAGCTACAAAGCAGGGGCCGAAAAACACCACGAGATAAAGGTCAATAAATAAACAAACACAACAGTATTGGGAAACACAAGCAAATGCACAGATAGCTGTTTCCAGAAGAGCCTGGATTAACGCTATTTACCACGAACCCTACTGAAAAACAAAGTATCTGAACCAAAGATGCCTCCCCTGTGTCCCGAGCTCCTAAAATTTCTCCCCATGTCCAAATTGAGCCGCCGACCCAATGCCACCGGCAGCATCGCCACCGCAACGGCCGCTGTTCCCGGTCTTGCCTGCAGCCCAGGAAGAGGAATCCCGTTAATTAACATTGGGTATTTGCACGGGGCCTCTGGGAGGTGCTGCTGGGCAAGGTGACAGCCAAGTTTATTTATTAATTACAGGCGGCAAGCGGGGGATTTGAGTCAATTGAGCAGGGCTCGCTCAGCAATCAAATGGCCCCGACGCCTCAACCGGGAGCAAAGCGCTGCCTCGATTCCCTGTTCTGGGAGGTCGGAGCAGGAAAAGGGGTTGTGCAAACCTGCAAACTCTCTTTTGCCCCCCCTTTTTATGGAGACAGTGACTTGCTTGCTGAAAATTGTGGTTTTGGGCTGGTGAAACACTTGGGAAAGTCAGTGCCAAGGCTGAGGAATGCCCTTGGCTGGATGCGTGCGTGGGCGCTCTGGAAAACATCGCAGCGGTGTTTTCAGAACTTGCCATCTTTTCCATTTCTAAATGGCGTTTCTTGTCTCAGGAACTGGCAAGGAGAGCGGAGCCACCGGAGCCAGCGGGTCCCACTGCTCCCACAGGAAAAAGAGCCGGACTCTGAGATTCCCAGTTCCCAAACACATGAAATGTTCCCATTCCCGAACCAAAGGTTTGAGACAGTGACATCCAGATGTCACAACGCGGCATCACAACGTGGCCGGTGGTAACTCATCCCTGTCAAAGAGCATCCACGGAGGCACTGGAGCAGCCGTACGGCTGCAGCCAGCCCAAAAAGAATAAATAGAAAATACCGAGCACGTGTTGGAGGAAATGTTTCTAATATGGTATAAGGGACTGAGTGATAAGGGTGCATCTGGAGTGCTGTGCCCAGATTTGATCACCTAAATATGAAAAAGGACATTACAGAGATGGATAATAGCACGGCAGGGAGTAGCCGGAATGACTCAGGGACTTGGGGAACTTAAATAGAAAGGCTGGGAAAAAAAAAAGTAGGTCTGCATCCTTTGGAAAGTATTAAAGGGGGAGCACACAGTGGTGAGGAAAAGATTGGGAAGGGAATAGAAGGAGAAGGAGCTACTGAGTTATTTAAGCTTGTGTGAGTGCAGGGAGACGAGGTCAAGAGCAGGAGGCAGAGGAAAGGGCTGAGCCCGCAGGGACACGCAGGGACACACAGGGACACGAAGGGATCCCGGATTCGGGAGCTGGCAGCGAGGGGCAGCCTGGCACGGAGGGACGGCTCCTGCCACTTGGTTTTCCCCAGGGACACAAGGTCAGGACTCGAGGAGAAGGGAAGACGGCAGAGCACTGAAATGGGAAGATTCCCACTTGCTGGGACCAGTAATCTCTTGGGATCCTATGGAGCACTGCAACCAATTTGCTGGTGAGATTTAAGGAGAGTTGTTGCTGAAGGCAGACAAGATTCCTCTTCACACTGGGCTATGGACATCGCTGTGCACCACGAAGACCAGAGGTCGATGCAGTATTTGGTCCCTATAGGCTGAAATAATCCTTAAAATGAGGTGCAGGAAACTGTTTTGGAAGCTCCTGCTTGGCTACGTCCCACCACACATCCTGACACCTCGAGCCTGTCAGCGCGGATTGCAGAAGGGAGATTCAGCTCATGAAACGGAGGCTCCACAGAAGCCTCAGGCATGACCCAGGGCAAGATATTCCATGAGGAGAACGAAAGAAACTTCCCAACCTGCCGTAGGGTTCATGCTCCCAGGGGCTTTAGTAGAGATTTTCCAACCGTGTCAGCCAACCCAAGGGAAAAGCTCACCTCTCCCTCCAAAACTGCCTCCAAAAGGTCAATATTAATGACTGAGGATGAGGAAGATGCCTCAAGACGAGGGCTCTGTTGGGCTCTGCACTTCAAAGGCAACATGTTCGTGCAAGCTCCCAGGAATATCTCATTAAAATGAAGACCATTTGCAGAAAAGGACAACTGGGGTTAAAAAGCCCAAATCTCCAGCCTAGACTCCCGAATTTGCTTCCAGGGAAGAGATGTGATTTCAAAGCCACTGATTCACCCTGATGTAAGGGGGGCGAGAGCCTGCTCCGTGTTTACGGGCCTTGGGGTCATTAAGAGAACCA
Source organism: Crypturellus tataupa (assembly GCA_034781795.1). Taxonomy (NCBI): domain Eukaryota; kingdom Metazoa; phylum Chordata; class Aves; order Tinamiformes; family Tinamidae; genus Crypturellus; species Crypturellus tataupa. The sequence continues at coordinate 931,217 of JAWLRI010000173.1, read as the reverse complement.
GCCAAATGTGACAACTGCACCGTTTCCTTCCGCAGCCCGAGCAGCCCGCGGCAGCGCTGGGGGACAGGCACGATCTGCCCCGTCCTTTTGCTCCAGGTGTATTTGCCTGGGAAGTCTGTTGATGCTGAAACCTAATGACAACGGTCTGCAGGCCAGCGCTCTGCACCGCTCTTCTCACGCTAGGCGAAGCTCCCTGCTATTCTCAGCACAGAGGGCTGCGAAAGAAGACCCATTTGGGGACCTTTTCCTTGAATATAGGAAATTGAAGCCTGCCCAGCTTGGAGGGCAGGGATGAAGCTGTCTGAGACCTGGGAGGAGGAAATGGGCGTCTTGGCAGGAGAAGCCTGCAGCTCTCGGCGGGATTTCTTGGGCTGCTGCAGCTTTGCGGCATCCTTGTGTTTCTTAGAAATTGGAAACAATAGTTTTCCACTAGCCAAATGCTCATCTGGCATTTCGGCCGTGGGATATGATCAAGAAATAGCCCCTTCTCTCACTGTTCAGGGCCTCCTGACCTCTCTTTCCAGCTCCTCCTCCAGCTGGACCATGGCACAAAAGGCAGGAGGACAGGGGCTCCCGGCGCTGCAATAACCCTTCCCTGTTGAATTGCAGCCCGGTGTTTCAGATGCAGGAGCCTAATTTATTATTTAGCATAAAAACAGACACGGGGCTTGAAGCAATCACGGCAGCGCTAATAACTAAACCAGTTCTAACTATTAACAACAATTACAGCCGCCAGGGAGATGCTAATGAACGCGGCTGTGCGTGCCGCATCGGCCGCGTGCCAGGGCCCAAAGCCCTCCGGCCGCTGCCACCGACCCCACGGTCACCCATCCTGAGGCGCCGGGGTCCCCAGCATCCCACTGGGAAGCTCTTTGGAGCCAGGAGGCCGCGGCTTCCGCGCTGTGCAGAGCACACGGGGACAGCAGGAAGCTCCCGTGCGGCTCTGCCCCGGCTGCTTGGGCACAAGAGCCGCTTTCCTGCACCAGGACAGAAGCCAGGGTGGGAAGTGAAGCAGGTAGGACTGGGAGGAAACAGATCTTCCGCTTGGTCCCCGTGTTGGGACCTGAAGGAAAAAGCAGGGGCGGCAGCGGCGCCGCAGGGAGGCTCCGGGGCGGCCGCTCCGTGCAGGATCCCAGGGTGCTGCTGCGATGCCTCCCGCTTCCAGCACCGGGATCCCGCCCTGCACCGGCTTCCTCTGCGCCCTGACTCATTTCCTGCCCTCTGCTCCGATTACTTTGGCCGAGGCACCCGGTGCCGGATGCTGCCATCGCCTCTCCAAGGCGTTGCCTCCTGCGGGGAACAGCGCGAGGGACGGGGACACGTACCCACCACCGGCTGCTCCTTTGGCAAAGGGATCTCATGTCCATGGGGTCTCCCTTGTGCAGAGCCCCTTTCCCACCTAACAGGCTTCTGATTTGGTGCCCATCCTCGAGAGGAGAGGTGACCCCCGCGCCCACAGCGGAGTTGGCAGGAGAGCCTTGGAGGGGACAGTCCCCAGAGGTCGAGGTGACTCCCCTGCCATTCGGTGGTCTGACCCTCGGGTCTCCCACCCTCACATTCTCCTCCATCAGTCCGTGCTCTGGGTGTCCCTGCTGGAGCAGAGGGCTGGACTAGATGATCTCTAGAGGTCCCTTCCAACCTCAGCCATGTCGTCATTCCCACATCCCAAAATCTTGGAGCACGACTGGAGACCAATATCCTGGATGCGGCACTGGGAAGGTCTGTGTGTTCGATAGCGCAGGGGGCCTCCTACCATCTCTCTGTCTGCTCCCGCCATCCTCGATGTCCTCTGTGAAGGGGGCGTCCGGCTCCTCCTCTGAGAAGGGAAAACAGAGCAGAGAGGCCGGGTTAGCGCCGGGAAGGGGATCCGGGGCCGGGAGCGGCGCGGGACGCGGCGGTGACGGGCGCAGCCACCCCTGCGGCAGGGCAGGCGGAGGGAGCACCCGCCTGTCAGGGTAACAAATGACCAGCTTAATTGTGAGGAGTGGAAGGGAGGAAGTCACAGATAATATTTTAAAACGTGCCGCATAAAAATATGAATTGTTGTTAACACTGGTAAAAACAAATCACTTCTTATAGCCTCATAAATTTGCACAACACTTTAGCGAGTGCCCTATAGGAAGAGATGCTTCCTGTGCAGGAGAAGTCACAGCAGAGGGAAAATCAGGCACTGGGGAGGAATGACCAGACAGAAACACAAGGAAGCATTGGGGGAAAAAACAGAGTTTACGCAAGAACTGCACTGGCTTCAGTGACATTTTTTGCCAGCGCACCATAATCTGCTGAAATGCAGCTCGGAATAACCCGTATTGACAAACCATCAGCAGCAAATTGACGCCAGGGTTTGCTAGCCCATCGTAGGTCAACAGAGACCTTGACCCCATGGCACTAAGGTCCCCATGGTACTAATGTCCCCACGGCACTAATGTCCCCGAGCTCCCGATGGCAGCTGCCCCCCTCCAGGACCTGGAGGGGACCTGCCCATGGTGGGGACCGACCCCGGAGCGGATCTGTGCACGGGGGGGGGACCTGCCCACGGAGGGGATCTGCCCACGGAGGGGACCTGCCATGAGCAGCCTCCTCGGAGCTGCTTGGCCACATCTAGGGATGAAGCCGGATCAACAGCAGTCGCCGGCGCCGCGGGCAGCTCCCTTGCAACCCACTGCCCTTGCAACCCATGTCTCCTCCTGCAACCAGCAAGACTACAGAAAGCCTAATAAAATACCGCAAACAAAACCCATTTTGAAGTGTTTCAGGAAGCCAAAGCTTGGGTAAACCCTCCTGTGCGGCTCTGGCGCCCCAGCTGCATTCATGCACCTCCCTTGCTCGCCCCAGGACCCCCGTGGCATCAACCTCTGCCATCGTCCTCGGCAGAGCCGAGAACAACCCGGTTTCGGGCACCATGGATGGAGCAACGCGGCTTCTCCTGAGCCCGGTCCCTAATCCCGCGCTGCAGCTGGAGTGCTGCTTGGTGGCACCTGCGGAGGACACGGTCCCCGCGCAGCCCCAGCCGTCTCGGCCACCCGCTGCTGATCGATGCAAACCAGGTCAGGCCTCCGCGGAGAGGCACAAATTGGATGCGAAGTTGGAGGGTCACCGCGGCTGCTCCCCCATTAGCCGGGAAGCGGCACCGAAGATCTTTTCTAAATAAATCAGACTTTATTGTAAATCTCGGCCACTGACGAGACACAACCTCATTAGCATTGATTTTAAAATAAATTATTGAAAGTGGCTTTTGCCTGCTCTTTGCATTTGTAAAGGAGAATGTAAATGTATCTGCGATGACGCTCTCCCGCTGCGGCCCCCAACCCTCCTCTCTGCTCACGCCAGCGGCACCTAATCCCATAATCCTGCTTTGGCCTCCATGGGAATACTGCAATGAAACCCGTGGTCTCGGCACAGCTTGTCCCCGTGTGCCTCAGTTTCCCCTGCCCAGGGGAGGATCCACTGGCCATGGCAGCCGGGAGCAGCTCCGCCGTCGCGGCCGCTTCGCGTGCTGGAATGTCGCTGTTGCAAGGAAATGCCAGGATCCTCCAGCTGCCGGGACCTGGGAGGACGTCAATGGATGGAGGCTGGGAGGAAGGAAGGAATTCCGGTGGGATTTGCTCAGGAAAATGCAGCTCACTGGCCTGACTTCCCTTGGCTGCCAAAGACTCCGCTCGCCCTCTGCATCCCACCGGATCCCAAGGAGCCGAGCGGGGCCCAACCGCAGCAGCTCCCAACGAGTCTCCGGGAGGCTCCGAGCCTGGAGCGCCGTGACGGCCGGCACAAAGCTCGGAGTGCTGGCCCAGGTCCCGCTCCCGGCACATTCTGACCCATTGGGAGCCCCGAGGATGCGACCGGCTCCGCAGCCCTCCAGCCTGTTGCAGCCAGCTGCTTTGTGCAGCAACGCCTGGAAGGGGAACTCCGGCTTTCCAGGGCCTCCGTGTTTGATCTCAGCCGATATCTGACTTCAGGGAGATGAATCCATCCCCGGGGGCACCATCCTCGTTGTCCACACGGTATCCGGCCACCCCAGACCCGGACCATCCCCGCAGCAGCGGCTGCGTCCATGCACCCTGTCCCCGCGCCGGAGCAGCCCGCGCGCCGGGCGGATTCTCAGAGGAGCTGTGTTTTAATGTAGCAATTTGATTCAATTTTCCACTCTATAAAATTACCCATCACTGCTCGTTGCTTCCTAACAGACACCTTCACTCTTAATTTAACAATCCTATCGAATTCTGCCAGGGAAATTGGAAAAATTTATCACCTGTGAAATTTTATTTTTCCTTGGTTGTATCTGTTTTTGTAAAACTTCATTAACGACGATGACTTGCTGAGGAAATTATCTCTTCGTCTCCCCCTTTCTCTTATTTCCCTCTCTCTTTCTCTCTCCATTTCAGCTCGGGACACCAGAGAAGCAGCGTGGCCTGGAGGGGACCCTGGCATGGACAGGGCACTTGTCACTGGGTGATGCTGAGGAGCCGGAGCAGCAAATTTCCCGCCTGGAAAGCCGAGCCGCAGCCCGGCAGAGCAGAGGTTGCATTAATCTGGGAGGAGAAGACGGGCTCCGACACCTCCCTAGGGCTCTGTGCCAGTATAGACTCCCCTTTGGCATAGGGAATGCCACAGCCATCGGGCACCTTCTCTCCAGGCCACCTTGTTTCGCTCCGGATGCGCGTCCGCTAGCCAGGAATGGCATCGCATCCTGCTGGAGCATCCCGCTGGGCAGCCGCTCGCTTCTTGCTGTGTTCCCTGTGCGCAGGGTGCTCCATGGGGATGGTGGGGACACAGGCAGCTGCTGCGGGCACCGCGCAGAGCCCTGCACGGCTGCATCATCCACTCACATCCCCAACACGGGGGCTGTGATCCACCAAGTGGGAGCAGAAATGCAACATCCAAGCCCCAAATGTGCGGATAGAGCAAGGATCCATTGGAAGGGGAGCGACGAGCAGGAGCTGCGGCTGTGCCAAAGATCCCAGTGGCCACCCGGGCTCCCTGCACCCCAGTTCTGCCCCGGTAGGGTCCTCATGCAAACTGCTGAGTAGCGACATCCTTCAGCAGCAGAAACAGGACTAAGATCCCAAACACCAGAAAATGTCTTTTGCATTTAATATTTTTTGACACAGATGAAGTTCTGTAATAAATAAACGATGACCTGTTTGAGATCTCAGAACACAGAGACCAAGGGGCTCTGCTCAGGGTGCGGAGTTGGGCAGTCTCAACCCTGGCTCTGAGGCAGGACAGAACATTTGTCTGAATAAGGCTCAGGTGATCCAAGGCCTAGGGCTCCAAGGACCAAGGCCTGGGGCAGGTCACACCAGGATTTCTGCTACAATCCTAAGACATGTTGCAGCCCGTGCTGCCTTCTTAGGCTGTTTGGGTTAGTGCCAAGACAACAGCTTCTGGCTCCTTTAACTGGCAGCTGCTGCTCTGCTACCTCCAGGCCCAGCGCACTGTTAGAGAACAGGGGCTAGTCTTTAATGCAGTTATTTTATCATCTCTTGGAAGGCCAGTAATTGCATTACAGCCATGACTGCATGCCCAGAAGGGAGCATTTTCATCATCCGAGTCTGATTTTGCAGGTAACACAGCCCAGAGATTCCATTCTCACCAAACTTAATATTACCCGAGCTGAATGGAGCACAACCTCTAAAAGCCACGTCACCAGGTTTATAAACCAGGTGCATTTGGTCCTGTGGCCCATCAACCAGTCTGAGCAATGAAATAGGGTCAAACCTTTGAGTTATGGCTCCATTAGACTCAGCAGAGCCTGAGATGTTTATTCCCATCAGTGGCCAAGCTCTCTTGCCCTGCGTGCAGGGTTAAAGGGGATTAAAGCAAAGGGGCGGCTCGTTTTTCAACCCCGCGTGTTCCGCTGCTCACCTGGCAAAACCTCATAGATGTCATCCTCTCCCATCCCATCATCGGGCTCGTCCTGATTCATGGTAGTGTTGTGGGATGCTGCGTTCAGAGAGTCAGAGCTGTCCACATCGTTGTAGGTCTCTTCCTCATCATCTTCATCATACGGGATGGTGAGGGAGGTGAGGTCTGGCAGAAGAGAGCAAAAACATGACGAAAAGGAGCAAAATGCTGCATGCTGGTACTTACATTGAGTTGAAATCGAGTATCGGAGGCATTTTGTCCTCACTGTGGACCTTGAAGGGGGTGCCCCTGCTTTGCCCATGAGCAAAATGAAAAAAGACTCCAAGGAAAGACAGCAAAGGCAAAATCCACCTAAAGGAACTCGCTCTGACCCCATTACTGGACTTCTCAGAGAAGACTGATTTCAGCAAGACGACAAGAAACAAAATCACAGGGTTTGTTGCAATGAATTAAACAAAACTAATTTGCCAGGACATAAACTAAGAAACTGGAAAGCATCACAGGGTTTGAAACAGTGCAGCTGCCTATGGCTTCTAGAGGGTTCCCATATGTACGGCTGGAGTCTGGGCTTAGCTTTGCTGGTGTCAAACTGGACTGATTCTGGTGGAGTCAGAGCAACAGCCCATCCATCCCTCCTAAGCCAAGGGCAGAGCAGCAGATCCACAGCCTGGCACGAGGAGCGATTCCCTCCCTCCTGCTCTGCTCTCCTGCTCTTGTCCTGGCAGCTTTTGAGATCACAGGACTCTAAATGCAACCCAAAGTGCTAACAGGAGCCACAGGCTCTGAAAGGGCTCATGGAGCTGGAGCAACCCTGTCCTTGCCCCTGGGGACAGAAAGGCCCTTCCTTGGTGCCCTGCGGATATCGGGATCTGTCCGAACAAACACGTCGCTCCGGCTCAGGCCAAGCTGCCAGACTCACCCTTCAGGAGGAACTGGATCTGGTCCACCCAGTCCTCCGCCTCGGCTGGGCTTCGCGCTGTGAACTGCGGAGAGGGTCACCAGTTACCAAGGTGCTGGAATACGGGCCTGAGATCCTGGATGAGCCACTCACCCACCCTGTGACTTTGGGAAAACCGTTTCACTCTTTTATCTCCATATTCCAAACAGGGAAACAGGAGCGGAACAAAACTAGACTATCCCAGAGGAAGGCTGTCAAGCTTAATTCATTAAACTAATTTAGATGAAAACCACAATCCCTGTTGAATATACCGTACTGAGTCTGAACCAAGACTCGAGATCCAAAATATCCTGGAGTCCATTGGGTCATTTTTGTTATTAAACCAGTTCCCAGGCTCCCCCATTGATGCTCAACAAATTAGAGGTTTAAATTTAAACCTGTCTGTGAATTCTTTTTTTTTTTTAAGAATGGGTTTTCCAAACTCAACCCTCTGCTGCTTTCTACCCACGTTCTCACTTAACCCTTCTGCACCAAGCACAAACAGCCTGAGCCCAATCCTGCATCCGGGGAATGTCCGTGCTCAGATCAATGACCAAAAATAAGAAGCACCAACATCTTGGGCAGCATTTTATTTTACCAGGGACTGAGGTTTGAAGAATGACACTGCCCTGATCCTGCGGTTCCTGCCTGCACCCTATGACTGTGCCCATGTGCTCTTGGGCCCCACGTCTGCACACAGGGTCCATTTCTACCCCCCGTTCCTACCTCGTAGGTGCGTCTGCCAGGGCAGACCAACTCAAAACAGCATTTCCTTCGGGAGTCTTTGCGGAGGTGGGAAGCCAGGCGGGCGCTGTAGTTCTCAATGGAAAAAGTGCCTTTAGGTTGTTTGCCTGCAAAAAGAGAAAATATGTTACCTTTGGAGCCTGCATCTTTTGCCTAATTCACCGTCTGAGTGGTGCTGATATCTGCTGCCTGGACAAGGAAAGCAAAATACACAGAGCTGCAAGGTGTGCTACACTATGTGTCAATGGGAGAAGCCAAAAAACAGATCCCCGCTTTAAATATTTGGAAATCCAAAGGGAATTTTATAAGTTCTTCATACAGCCACAGTAAAGAGGATGTCGCATCAGGAGGATTGCAAACAGCTAACAAAAAATTTGCCAGGGTCACAAGCCTGCATGAAATGAGCTGGTCATAATGAAGCAGAGACCACTGTGTACTTGGGGAAATATGATCCCAATGATTATTCTTCTGGTAAAGAATTAATGGGCTGGCATACAGGAAGAAATACTTAGTGGGGCCTTAGAGAATTGGCCTATGGATCTTGCAGATGCATGTGCACGGCCAGGGTCAGCCAGGGTGGACAGAGGATCTTCGCTGCACTCATCTGCGCCGTGTTTATTTACCCCAGCTGGGCATCCAGCTCATTATTTCCTTATGAATCTTCCTGAGTAAGTGCGGGAGTAGCGTTCAGACAGTTGCTCTTAACCTTTTTTTGATTTGCACATCTTTAAAAACTTCCAGGGCGAGGCCAAGCCCTGCGTAAGGACTTCAGCCCATCAACAACAGGTTTGCTTTACTCTGTCCATCTTCTGGAGACCATTTAGAAGCTGACAACCGTTCGTCCCCCAGCACCATCCAAACAGCAACTCCTGGCTTCTGCTAGCAGCAAACCAGGACAGCCCGAACAGCTCATTCCCCTGCGTGTGCCTCAGCCCCTTTGGCTTTTGGGAACAGCCTCTTGGTTCCATGAGGAGAAAAATTGGGAAATTCTTTTGGAAACTTTTGCAAAATTTTGCCTGAGATCCTCAGATAAAGGGTGTGGAAGAGGGACAAAGCCTCAGCTGCAGCAACACTCATTGCCAGAGTTTAATTCTGCCCTAGCTGCAGACTGGCCACTGCAAACCAAGGCTGCGCGTGTATTTTTGTGTAGTGCAGTGTTTCTGGATGGGTGGAACAGAGGAAGGCCGTATATCTATCCATGCCAAACTCTGCTGGAGATATTAGCTGTCTGTTTATATGTACCTGATGGAGCATGACTGCAAAATATTTATATACACTGACACATGGATTATATACAGTCACCGAGAGGGTTGAAGCCCAGCTGATGGCTAATGGAAAACTTGGTACATCATTTTATTTATGCACAGCCTCTCTTCTCTTGTTCCCTACCTGTAGAGATGTCTGGGAAAGGAAAAAATCTGCCTTTCCAGAAGAGTCTATATCTTATGCCTTGATAAGGAATTATAATCTTCCTCTTATTTCTCATAAGTTCAAGATAAGAAATTATGGTTTCAGCAAGAGGAAACAGTGGACGAATAACGTCCAGATCCTTCAGGTATTCTTGGAAATTGCAGCCAACACCTCACTTGCACTGGAAATGATTAGAAAGGTCATTTGCTTGTTTTTACATTCATAATTACTTGTCCACGGGCTCCCAGGGACCGGGCACCCCTTGGGCTCTCCTCTCCCAAAGGGAAACATTTCCAGGGAACATCATGCTCTGGCCACGGAAAGGAATGATTGAATTCGGGTTGCTTCAGCCAAATTTATCCTTAAAGCCTCAGCAGCAAAGAGCACTGCAGTGGTCCCTAAGAGCTGCTTTGTTTCTGGTGAGACGTTGTCCACGTGCAGGGGCTCTCCTGTCCCCTCCCAGCCCTGGCTGTGTCCTCGGCCACCTCATGCAGCTTGGGGACAGGGGGCAGGTGTCTCTCCACTTACTTTTCTCGTTTGCATAGTAGTAAAAGGTCTTTCTGTTGAGGACGCACCACCGCTTCTGCCACTCCGACCCAAAAAAGCCGTGGTCTAGAGAGAAAAGGAAGCCAAAGGAGTGAAAAACCATTAGTTTCTGTTCTTTTGTGCATGCTTGCCCACAAAAATGGTTGGGGAATGACTTTTCCCACCACGATCCTGCAGATTTCTGCCAGGAAATTCAAGCAAGGAGATCTAGAGACAAAACTTCCTGGTCAAGGATGAGAGAAACTGCCCATCCTTCAGGCTGGGAGTCCTCTCCAAATCTTCCCAAGATCCTGGCACCCTCTGTCCTGCTATCAAGGAGGAACACGACTTCACATTAAACGATCCTAATTGGAATTTAAGCAAATGTCTTTTACTGTGCAACTGGAACAGGCTGGAACATGCACGGGGCTGGTTATGTAGCTCAGCTGACAACCACAGGGAATAAAGGGCTGTTCCTACCTCATCCTACCTATCATACAGTAAATAAATCAAGATAAGATCTGAATGATGAGGAAATAATTTGTAGCTTTCACAAGAGTCAGTAAAATCAAGATAAACCCGGGGCTGACTCACACTCCTTATCTCAGCTTGCTAATGCGTGTGATGCTACGAACTGCCTTGTCTTCACCAGGATTTCATCCTCATTAGGTATTGCTCACTTGCAAGGACACATCTTGCCCTAAAAGACCGGGTTGCTGCTTAATTCAATTTCTGAGTTTTGATCTTTGTGCAGATTGACGATCTGCAACAGAGAGTAAACAAAGGCTGTGCTCTCCCTATATATCCATGATGTCCAGAAAAGCCTGAAACATTCTGCCTGTGCTCAGTGTCGAGGCTGCGTTTTGCTGTTTGTTCTTCATCCAAAGATCTGAATTCTTGCACACTCAGAGCTGAATCGATTTGGGGACATGAGGCAGGACAGCAGGTGCCCGCAGATGTGGGGCAGACAACCCCAGACAGCTCCTGTCCCTGCCCTGCAGCCCAGTGAAGTCCAGATCGGATGAGTTGTGTTTGGAGGAGTTAGTGAACCTACATGGACTGCCGGAGGAAGGAGAGTGCCCAAATCACAGCAGATTTCTGAATTCCTCTGTAAAAAGCACCAAACACCTGAATAAACATTGCTTCCCCTTCCAGCTTACCCCCTCTCGAGCTAGCGATGCCCTGAATGTGCTGTGCTCCTTGGGGAGCCTTAGCCCTAGCTTCCACCCAGAGCCTTCCCCCTGCATCTACCTTTCCTTACCAAAGAGGATAAAAAAAGCAGCCAAAAATGACCCCCCTCTAACATTTTCCACGATTTTCTGATGGATTTGCCAAGCCTTACCTCTGGACCTCTTCTCCAGGTATCCTTGCTTCAGAATGTTCCCTGCCTCTTGAACAGGTCTCGGCACAATTTCCTCCAGCCCTAGAGAGAGCCAAGCAGAGCCATGGGGTTTTGTGTCGCACAAGGACCCGCTGCGCAACCCAACACAAGCCCAACAGGTCCCATTGGAGCCCCAAGCAAACTGCTACCCCCTTATTTTCTCAACAAAATGTCATTTTAGGAGAGTGGAAAGAGCTTCTTCTACTGTGAAACATCCCAGACCTTTCTTGAGGTCCCCAAACCCGCGGTGACAGGAGTGCCCCAGGTCCCGGGCTCCTGAGGAGGTCTCCCCTCCTCTGCTGCTCATCTCGTGTTGAAATACAATTAAAAATGACTATCTAAACGCCACTAATCGCGTCCCCAGTGCTCAGCTTTGGTAGCCCCTTAGGAATGAGCAAGTTCCCGGCACCTCAGATCACGAGAGTTTCTCTTGGTTTCGTCTCTAACATCCAGCTCTCGGCCCAGTCCATCCCCCATCACTTCCCCACTCGCAGCCTATTTTCATTTTTGTGTTTTATAGTTTGCAAACTCCTGACTCGCTATAAATCCTCCCTGAATGGGTCTCAGGACAAGGAGCAGTCACAAAGACTCAGATGATCCACAAGGATCGTCTCGCTTCATCCCAGTGAGGACCGGGCTGACTCACGGCTGCTCCAGGGAGCCGCAAAGCGGCAGCCGGGATGCAGAGGCGGGGATTTTCCTGCTGTAGCAGGTGGAGGTCACTGCACAGGTGGTCCCGGAGCCTCAAGTACAGGGAAATTGGGAAAAAGACCCAAGCTTTCTGCAAACGGTGGGAACCGTCCCTTTTAGCAGCACGGTTTTTAGGCAGCATACAAGGATGCTGACAAGGACATAAATCCCTATGATTTGAGGCCAGCAATGATCAGGGACCCAGGCACAGGGTTGAGCGGAATAAAATCCCGGGGATTTTGGGCACCTTCCATCGGAGCTGCAACGCAGCCAGCACAGAGCATCGCCCTGATCCCCGGTGATCCCCATGTCCTTACATTTGGCTCCGGGATAGCAGCCCCATAAGCGACCACAGGCCAGGGAGCAGCCAGGGCTCCAATCCTGGATCCCTCTCTGCGCCGCCCGCAAGCAGAACCACCACATGATGCACAAAAAGGGACATTAAAGGGCTCCTCACATCCATGAGCCCCGGCCCCTTTTGCTAACGCAAATCTAAATGTCATTTTATGGGACACATATAATTATGAAAATGGGCCAGTGCTGCCTGATGCACAAGGAGACCCTGCGAGTATGAATATTACATTAATGTGCCCAACGCCAGCTCGCTAATCCCGCTGGCAGAAGCATAAAAAATGCTTGAGTGAAACTTTTATTTAGCCGTTAAGATTCCCGGCCCCAGCGGGGGGATGGAGGCAGCCCCGGCGAGATCCCATCAGCGCGAGCGCTCGAATTGAATTACCCAGGGGGGAAGGCAGGAGCTGCGAGTGCTGCTTCGCTTATTTAATTTCATTTACTCCCAGTACATTATCAGCATGGGGCTTCCCTCTGCCCCCGTCCCCCCAGGAAGCCGGCGGCGGAAAGCGCTGCCGTTCCCGGTCCCCGCGCTCCAGGTTGTTGCATCCCTGCTCTCCCGACCCTCCCGCGGGCAAACGCCGGCTCCGAGCCCAGGCGGTCCCCGCTGCACAACCTGCTCTGCTCCGCGCCTCCCCTTCCCGATGGGGGAATGGGAACAAGGCGGCGCTGCCTCCTCTTCCAGCCCCAAACGGGTGCCTGGAGGAAGGAGGCGATCAGCGCGGCTGGACGGGGCTGCCGGGCGGCTCTGGCAATTGCGCGTTTGCCGGCACATGGCGCAAAGGTGACGGCCACCGGCCCTGCGCCGGTCCCAGCAGCCGCCCAGATGGCCTTTCCCAGCTCCACATGGCCAAATTAACCTGCAAAGACGGTCCCAGGGGGTTTTATTTCTTTAACCCGCCCTAATGGAGCCTCGGGCAGAGCGGCGAGGCCGGCCCGGCCCCCAGCGTGCTCTGGTTCCCGGGGTCAGGGGTTTATTTGCTTTGATGGGCTGGTCAGAGGCCAGACGCGCCCACCCCGAGGCCACACAGGAGCTGCCCGGGCTCCCGGCGCTCCGGGCGATGGGAAAGGCGGCCTCTGCCCGCTCATCTGGTGCGGCCGCTAAGGATCGCTTGGAAAAACAGAGCGGTGATACGAGTCCTCACTCCCGGCGTAGCCATCTGTGCCCCACGGCTCTGCGCTGCCTGGTGCGGCCACCCCATCCTCGCGCCACCCCGGTGCGTCCCTTGTGTCGCACACGGCACCGGGGTCCCTTGTGGCCCATCGGAGATTGCGGCACCTTGGACACCGGATCGTTCCACATCCTGGATGGTGCCCGTGGCTCTGCCCGGCCAGGGTGCTGCCCACAGACCCCTCTGCCCCGTTGGCTGTGGAGCGTCGTGACCCTCTCATCCCCAGGGACCCTCTTGTCCTCGGGGACCCTCTCATCCTCGGGGACACTCTCGTCCTTGGGGACTCTCTCGTGCTCAAGGACACCAGCGCTCCGGCTCTCGCCCCTTTGGCGCTCTGAGTCATACGCAGCAGCTGCGCAAACTGTCACCGGCGCCGCACGCTGCCCGCGCCGCCACGGCCCCTCTGGGCGACGGCGGTTGCAGCTAATTCCCCATCCTCCGACACGGGCACCACGCTGGGACGCGCCGGGAGCGGAGCCTGGGAACAGCCAGACGCGTCTCCGCGCAGGAGGCGCCCGGCCGCGATGTCCCCACGGCGCCCGCGGCTGCTCCGCTCTTCTGCTCATGAGAAACAGAGAGGGACAAACAGAGCGAGCCGGCGGGAATGGGAAAAGCTCCCAAAATCCCACGTGATGCTGAGGACATCCCCATCCCGCGTCCTCACCCCACGGCTCCCCGCTCCGCTGGGATGCGGCCGAACCTCCCAGAGCTTTGCGGGTGGCCAGGGATCATTTATAAGGAAGGGAATGGAATGAGCAACTAGCTCGGAGAAAATGGGAACTAAACAATTGTCAATGGGCTCCCATGAAATAGATCTTGTGCCCGGCTAATTTTATCACATTTTTGCAGCAGGAAAATAAGAAAGCGGATGAAGAAAAGGCGAGCGATGGCGGGGAAGATTTATTTGGGCTTCAGCGTGACTTTTCAGAAGCGGCGAGTAAGCAGAATTCCGAGCACCGCATCCAGCCCAGGACAGCTGCCGAGATTGAAAACGAGTCCGCGAGCGGGAGGCGGTCGGAAATCAATGGCCACAAATCACGGAGGGGAAATTATCCTCCTCATCATCCTCTCGGTCAGCTTGGGGATGCGCTCCGTGCCCGGTAGGACACCAACTCTGCGCCCCATAAACCTGCTCCTGTGGGACATCCCCATGGATTCTCCTGCAGCAGCGACCAAGAGGAAGGGCTGGGGCGGCCGCTCCTGCCTCCCACAAGCACCAACATCGAGGCCCAACCATGAGCCCCGTAGAAACGACTCCAGGAACCGCCGCTGTCACCCGAGCGGTGACTAATGAGCTGCCACCCGGGGCTACCACCCCATGGGCAAGCACAGACCAACAAGGGCTGCACCGAGGGCGCCCCGTTAGCACCGGGGAGGCCGGCGCCGCGGCGGCCTCCCCCTTGGAGCCTCCAAGGAGCTTTCCATGACGGAGCAGCACACGGAATAACCAGCCCACGGCCCGGCCGCACTGGGATTTAGCCTGAGAGGGTGGAAAAAAACCTCTCCCGCTTTATTGGTGGTGGTTTTTTTTTTGATTCTGCCTGGAAAATTTAACAGCAAGTTTGAAGTTAAGCCAACTTTACCAGAGGAAAAAAAAAAACGGAAACTCAAGGAAGAGGCAGAGCCTTTGGCCCAAAAGTTTCCTTCCAAATCACTAAGTCTATAATTGCAAAATAAAAAACACTAAATCTCAATATCTATTTGCACAGCTCATTAGCTAAGGGCTCACACTCGGCAACGAGGGAGGGAAAAAACCCTTCAGCACCGAGTGCATTTGGGAGGTTGCTATGGAAACGGGCCCTTCGCGAGGGCTCTGCGACGGCAACTTGCAAATTTGTGCTCAGATGGGTCTGTCTGTCCATCCGTTCATGAGGATACCGGGGTGGAAGCTCTTTTCTTTTTTTCTTCTTTTTTTTCCTTTTTTTTCCCCCTTTTTCTCTTTTTTCCCCCCTTTTTTCCATTTTTTCTTATTTTTTCTTCTTTTTTTTTCCTTTTTGCCTTTTTTTCTTTTTTTTTTTCCTTTTTTAAAAAAGCACCCTGCATTCAGTATATAAATACAGAATCCCTGTAACTGATTCCCCTGTTATTTCTCTCCCCCAAACATAACATTATGTCAGACATTCGACCTGCTGTGCTACCGGGACAACATGATTTACAACGCGAAAAGGGAAAACCTAAATCATCACGTAATGAAAACATTAAAGTTAATGCATCACAAGTGAGGAATTTATTACCATTAACTCCAATAAACAGTTATAAACCACCCGTCCTTTCCTGTCCACGCACAGGGACACGGGCGCAGGGACTTCATTAAGCTTCAACTTTCCTTCCTTCCTCACTAGACCGCTCATGTGTGCCCCAACCGGCCACCATTTATAGTTAAGTGGACTGGCTCATTTGCCGGGGCCCGAGGACGCTCTGAAGGTCCCATCCATTTCGGCGCGCGGGCGGCTCAGCGCAGGCGGATGGAACGGGGACATTCTCACGACGTGCGAGAATAAACTCCATGAGTTTATTTAAACGCCGCTGGAATATCTGCCTGGTAAAAGCCAACGCTGGCCCCGGCGCTCCTGGACCTGGTGTTTAAGTAATAACACGAGGGCCGGCCTCTTACCGGCTGCAGGAGAATCCATGGGAATGTCCCACGGGAGTGGGTTTATGGGGCGCACGTGGGCACCCGCCCCCAGCTCACCCCGCGCTTGGCCAAATATTTGTAACTTGTTGGTGCTGCAGCAGCACCCTGGAAACCTCGATGGGATGTCAGAGCCTCATCGGTGTTGGAGCCTCATGGAGGCCGGAGCATCATCGGTGTTGGAGCCTCATGGAAGTTGGGGCTTCATGGAGGTCAGAGTCTCATCAAGGCCGGAGCCTCATTGAGTTCGAAACCTCATCGATGTCGGAGCCTTATCGGTGTCTGAGCCTCATGGAGGTCGGAGCCTCATCGGTGTTGGAGCCTAATTGAGTTTGGAGCCTCATCAATGTTGGAGCCTCACTGGTGTTGGAGCCTCATCGACGTCGGAGCCTCATCAGTGTTGGAGCCTCATCGGTGTTGGAGCCTCATTGATGTCGGAGTATCATCGACGTTGGAACTTCATCAATGTTGGAGCCTCATTGATGTCGGAGCCTCATCGGTGTCAGCCCTGTGAGGCTCCGGCTCCCCCACGACGCTTCCTCCCAGGATGGGATCCGGATCCCCGTCACGCTCTGCCCTGTGCATGGGCATGGCTGGGCCTGAGCCCATCGCGGCAGCCACAGATGAGGGCAGGAAGGTCCCTCCTTGGTCCCCGAGGGGACGTGACTCCCATCCCCAGGACAGGGCAGCGACAGGCCCAGGCACCTGTTGGCTCAGCCCACCCCAGGGCTCAGCCCTTCACTCCTATCAAGCCCCGGCACCGCGTAATCGGCAGCCTTGACACCAACGATTCCTATAGATCATCATGGAAAATCACGAGGATTTAAGGAGAGAGGAGGGTTAGGAAAAAAAGTAAAACAAACGACGTGCGATTTTTCAAGCGGAAACGATGGCAAGATGAAGACGGATCGGTGTCAGCCGTCCGGCGCGAGGCGGGAGGCTCTGCTCCGTTCCCTCTTCCCGTGTCGCTCCCATGACCTCTACCATTTGCGCGGCTTTGATTCCACCTTGCCCAAGGGATCTCGGAGCGCCGGGGAAGAGATGAGGAATGCCCGCGCCTGACCTCACCTCGGCACCGCCGAACGGGGCCGGCATAAATCAGATTTTCCCCTCTGCAGCCCCGAGTGTCAGGAGCCCGTGTGAGAAGGCTGCAAATATTAAATGATTTCCCTGAGGGTTTTCATTGCTACTCGGTTTCTCTGCTGTAACCGCAGCGCCGGGGCTCACGCGGGGACCAGCTTGCGCAGGAGGCTGCAATTTGGGTGTAAAATGAAGGGGAGGGAAGCAAGAAGGGTCCTGCAATCCTGCATCCCACCCTGCATCCCGCTCCCTCCCAGCTTGATGCCAGGAAAACCCAAGGAAGCAGCTGGGGGATTGGCAAGAGCCTTGCATTCTCCACAGGGATTACATCCCAGGCCAGGCCGAGCAGCTCCGCTTTGCTATTCCTCCTGGATTCGGAGCTTGGCCCCATCCCTCGGCGCAGCGGGTGGACAGGCCCTGCCGGCACCGTTCTCCGAGCGGCCGCACGAAGCCGGATCAGGAATTGAGCCCATTTCCCCCAAGGCACCACGAATTCCCGAGCCAATCCGGTACTTTCTGAGCGGTGCTGGCACGGTCCAAAGGTCCAAGTTTTTTGCTGGAAATTGCCGTGTCACCAGGGCAGCGATAAGGAAGGTCCTCGTGGGGCTTCGTGTGGGAGGCAGCCGCCCTTCCCGGATCCATTAAACTCCCTGGATTCTCCCAGTTCCCTTTGATCTAGGCGCCCTCCTTTTTTTCCCCTTGCTTCCTACTTGTGAGTAATTGTTAAAAAAGTAAAATCAACAGGTCGTAAAATGATAAAAGCCCGCGCTCTGCTAAATCCTCCCCTTGGGCTCACTTCTGCCCTCGTTTTACACTGATAAAACGCCCCGGCCTTCCCTGGAGCCCTCTTGATTTACATCGCGTACCTTGGCTTCCGAAGAAACGTTGATTTTCCGATATCAACACAACATGAATCCCGACACACCCAGCCTCGCGCTGCTCATCCCATAAATCAGGGGCAGCGCCAGGAAGAGCTTATATACGAGTAATGGAGCTTCAACTACACCATCCTGATACGGCAAGAGCAATCCAGCCTCCTTAATGTAGATAGTTATATCCAAATAAAGGTGCTTTATGTCAGTATAAATTATCCTCTTCCCATTTAGGGATGCCTTGCCGCAAAATAAATGTGCGCGAGCGACTGCCAATCTGGATATAGTTATATTGTTTAGGGAAAAAAGAGCAAAACCGCCGGCAAAACCTAAAGGAGACGCAAGCGGCTTCGGCAGGGCCTGGCTGGCTCCTTCCCAGGCTCCAGCACACGGGGATGTGTCACCCTGGACTGTCCCTTGTCCCATGCAGCTTTCCATGCCCATGCAGCGGGCAGCTGTATCCTCCTTTTATCTTATTTTCCCCAAATTGCTTCCCGTGCATCCGAGCAGAGTGCGCGGAGCTCCGTCCGGCCAAGGCGGAGACGCTCTCCGGAGCAGCCGGCTGAATTTCCCCACATCTCGACCCGGGATGGCGATCCGTGCCCACAGGAGCGGTGCAGCACACGCGTGTGCTCATTCCCAATCCCTTTCCCTGCTCTTCAGCATCCTGTCTATCCACAGCCACAATTAAACACACATGGGAATGAGGAGCGGGATCGGGAGCGAGAATCCCAGGCAGGACGGGAAACACGGAGCAGGGCGATACCCCACATTAACGATGATTTAAATCATCAGCCGAGGCATCTTGATGGAAAACATCCATTTTAATGTTTTGCATTTGTACTTTTTATTCACTTTCTTGAGGAAAGCTGGGAGCCATTAAAACACACAGATAAAGTTGGCTTTTATGGTAAATTTAACATTTCTTTTAGCTAACCAGCAGAACACGCTCTATCTATGTAAAAATATTTCGGTCATTATGTAGCTTAACAAACATTTATTTGGGTACTTAAATTTTGTATTATGTTACAAAATGGTGAAAGATGTCTTTTTTAGCAAGTGATTATTAACTTTTATTCACAGCTAATGTCAGATGCTCTATGCACCGAAACCGAAATTCAAATAAAAACCTACAAAACCAATGCTTTGGGTTTTATTGCCAAAATAAATTTTCTTTTAACTTGATGGTTATATGGGGGGAGAAATGTTTGTCTAAATCCTTTTAAATGCAAAGCTGATTTATTGAACAGGGCGTTATCTGTCATAGTGGGCCTGGTTATCACGTCCTTTGGGTTTCCTGGGCCAGCAGATTGCGCCTCCCCAGATCCGTCTCCCTCTTTTAAATTCCAGCCCAAAACAGCGTTTCCTGTTCCCAGCTTTCTACCTTTTGGCTTGGAGTGAGGTAGGGAGCTTAGGTGCTGGAATATGTGGAATTAAGGAAATCAGAGCTTTTCCCTGTGCTGCTCGAGCTCCCCGTCCTGCCCGGCCTGTTGCAGCCTCTGCTGCTCCGGTCACAGGGAAATTTGGTGTCTCCGACTTGTCCCAGGTCCCCAGTTTGGCTCGGCCGGACTGGGCAAGGAGCCCCACAGGGATTGGGAATTGCGGCGGAAGAGCATCCCGCGCGCGGCGTGGGAGGAGGTGGCGCCGAGCTCCGGTGTTGGGTGATTCGGGGCAATTAGATTAAAGCATCTTCCATTAGCGAGGAGTGAGAGTTGGCTAAGCGTGGTATCTGTTAGCCCCGAGTCATAACAAACCCGCAGATAAATGAAGTGCCGGTTCCCTCCTCCAAAAAACAGAGCAAGCTGCTTCCTCCGGTGCCGCTCCGCATCCCGGGTTCCCTGCCCAGTGGCTGGCCGGGATTCGAGTGCTCTGTGTTCTGTCCCCGGCAATCAATTTTCCCCAAACTGGAGTATTTAGCACAAAATTGAGGATGTGTGGGGAAGAAGGAAGACATCTGGGAATGCTAGAGCCAGGACCCACTTTTTAGGGAGGAATGAATGGGAAGGGCCCCTGCGCCGAGGCTGAGGGATCCAGCAGAGAGAAGGGGAAGGAAGAGCCATAAGGAGACACAGGGACAAGGCTGCAAAACCCAAGGCCAAGAGAAGGGAGCCCTGGGGAGCCCCAAGGAGTGAGTGGGGTCCCTGCGCCCACATGGTCACCACCAGCCCCACAGCCGGAGCTGGGACAGGCCGGGTTTGGGGACCTCAACCCTCCTGTTTGGGGCACTTGGTGACTGCAAAGCAGCCGCTGGGCACCCCGGGCTCCCCGGGGGGAAGCAGAGATGAAACCCGGCCACTGCTTCCCCTTGTTGCAGATAAGAAAATCATTTGTCACGGCGGGGCGGGGTGGTGCTGGGCCCGGCTTTTATCGGGGAAGTGTCAGCGTGTCCACACGACCTGCAGAACAAATGTGTGTTTTATCACCCGCCCGACGAGCGGCGCGAACACCTGCAGCAGGCGTGCGCCCCGGCGCGCTCGCCCGCCGCCGCCGCGCGGGGAAAGTCGCCGTGATGGATTTGCCCATCTTAATTAATGTAAACAAACAAAGGGGGAACATCAAATAATGCCCTTGACAGCCCGAAGCCGGGGCCGGGAGGGCAGAGCGCGCCGTGCGCCGCAGGGCCGTTTGATGTGCGGGCCGCGGGATCACCGTTTGTAAATAGCGGCGGCTCCGTATCGCGGCTTATCCAAATATTTTCATTTCCCATCGCAAGCCGAGGGCCGGGGGTTGATGGTTTTGGACTCTTCAACTTTCCGCTTTCACCCTGCCGGCCCGGGGGGCGCGCGGAGGAGGGCGGCGGGGGGTCACGGCGCGTCGGGACGGGCTCCGGCGCCCCATCCCGCATCCCTGCAGGAAGAGCCCCCGGCCGAACCCCGCTTGGGGTGAGCGGACAGGACAGACGCGACAGATGGGACAGACAGGAGGGGACGCCCACGCTCACTCCCCCGCGGCCACAGCACGGAGATTAGGGAGAAGAGGAGGGAGAAGGAAGCTCGACACCATAAATATCCCGCAAATTCCCGTCGTGACACCAGGGTTACATTTCGGGTCTTTAAAAACACATACGACTGAAATCAAGTGCTTCCATCAGCCGCTCTGGCATATTTACGGTCTCCGGGAAGGGCTCCCAGACAGAAATCCGACTTTGACTTATTTGGGGCCTGGCGGAGGTCAGGGCGGCTGGGCTGGGTGCAGGGGCTGCGACAGTGACGGGCGCGCGGACATGGCCCCTGTCCTGCGTCCCCAGCACCCACCGTGGGTCCGGGGGGGTCTCCATGCACCGGGGGTCCCTGTATGCTGGGTCTGGTGCCCAGGGAAGGGTCGGGCGCCTGGGGAGCGGGGCCGGGGTGGGCGGAGGTTACACAGGCGGAGGCCACGCAGGCGGAGGCCGCGCGGTCGCTCCGTGTCGTTCCGGAGCTTCGCCACAAGGAAGCAGCAGAAGTCCAGGATTGAGAGCCCGGAGTGCCGCGCGCTCCAGGTGTGGGGATGCTCCGCGCGCGGGGGGCCTGGCCTGGCCCCGAGTGCCATGGGCGGCCCCGGGGACCCGGATACTCCCGCTGCTCTAGGGGCTCCAGCGGAGCTCCATGCGGGGGCGGTTTTGGGACACGGTGCCACCCATATGGACCCCACACAGGAGGTCAGGGCACTGGGTGCCCTTCATCCCAGAGCACAAATTGGGGCTGGGGGGGCTGCTCCAGCACCCACAGAATCTCCATCCCCAGCCCAGGAAGGTCCTGGAGAGCCCGGCCAGGAGGGTGGGACGGGAGACGCATTTGGGTCCAAAGGCTGCTTGGAACGAGACAGGGGGTTAAACCCAGCTCCCAGCCCGGCCTCCTCCATGCCAGGGTGTCCCATGGAACAAACACCCCCTGCCCCTCATCTGTCACCTCCCCATGGTGGCGCCATGTCCGGGCACGCGGTGACACGGCCCTTCCTCCCCCCAGCTCCATCGCTTTCCCCATGGAGTTTTCTCAGAAGTGCTGAGCACGGCAGAGCTTCGCCACGATTATTTATCCGGGGGGCGAGGGAAACATGCTATGATTAAAAAAATTATTGGTAAAAGGAGATAAAATAAAATATTGATCGCGTTGGCTGTATCCCACCTCTGGAAATATAAGAAAGTGACAGGGCTGTATAAAGAATGCCGGGTCCAAAAAAAGAAGCTGCTGCTTATTACCTCTCCGATACCAACGTCAGTGATAAATCCAGCACGCTATAGATCCGGGGTTTATTATAAAAAGCACCAAATGTGGTTAATCAGCTCAGAACTGTGTGTCCTTGGCTACAAATCCCAGCAGATCCGGGTTCCCACTGGGAATGGGGCATGTATTGAGCGGTTCTTCTTGCACATGCCAAATCCCTACCCTGCAGCAGGGAAATGGGGAGAAAGGGATAAAATTCCCTGCCAGCTCCAAGCCTAATGCACTAAGGCCCAAATCCCCCCGGTGAGCAGTGCCGGGTCGGATGGCGATCGGAGCCGCCGGCACAGGGAAAAGGCTGGAATCTTTAGGCCAAGGTGCCAGGGACACAGAGCCCCTTGCAACGTCTCTCATCAAATCAAAACACTGAAGCTTAATGGCTCCAGCTACCTCGGAGACCAATAAAAGCCCCAAACCCGGTTATGAGGCGGTGATCTGAGGTTAGCGGAAACCTGGCAGAGTGCTGACTGATTGGAGACTTATTGGAAATAAATAAAAAGGTTGCATTAAACCTAACGCAAGGTCACAGCGCGAGCGCGGCTTGCGGAGGGGGCTGCCCTCGTTACCCCGCGCGGGTACCCGGCCGCCCTGGGGATGCTGCCCGTGGTTTCGAGTCTCTTTGTGGAAGGGAGATTTATATAAAGCTTATTGTTTTATAGAGATTATTGTTATTTTGTGCGGCGGAGGAGCAGCGCATCCGTCAGGCCGTGCCGCCTTGCCCTGCTCGCTGGCACTTCCCAGCAGGGACCTGCAACCAAGCGCCGGTTCCAGTCACAAGTGCAACGAGTTTCGGAGTCATTTGCGGCGGGTGTTATTATAATTGACTATATTAAATGCCTCTGAGACCCCGCTGTCGCAGTCCAGGCCCCCTGCTAGCGTTCCCCCTCCATGCAGAAGAGTTTGGTGCAGTCGCCTCTGCCAGGCACAAAGTGCAAGAGGGAACCCATTGCTTCCAAAGGGAGCGAAAAGTCAGGATCGAAGGGAATTTGTTCAGGGATTAGGAAAAAACCTGAACAAGATGAAGAGCCGCCGTGCAGGGAGCCGCAGCATTCCAGCTGGCCCCAAAATACCAGCGGATTTGGGCCACGTCCTGCAGAAGGGGATCTGGGGCAGGATGTAGGGCTTATCGCCGAGCAGGGGACTTATCTCTTATCTCCAGCCTCCTGGGAAAATCCCGGCTTTCCAACCCGAAGAGGAAACCTCTGGCAGGGCAACAAGGAACTAAGACAAGTTGAGCCTCCCCAAATCGAGCCACCCCCAGCACTTCTCCGTCCTCATCCTTGTCTTTGCCTGGCACATTTGCAGATTTTCCTTAGGCCTTTGCCAAGAAGGTACCAAGTTCCCTTTGGAAAAACACGAAAAATCAAAATCCAACCAACAGAATCAAGTTAGGAGCCCTGTGCGCCCAGCTCTGAGCAGCCAACAGCTGCAGAAGCCTTGATATTTGCCCCCCAAATCCATAAATCTAGAAACTACAAGATACATTAACTGTAACCTCGGCCACGGCGGTCCCGCCGGAGCCTTCCCATGGGAACGGGACCTCTCTCCATCTCGCAGCCTGCGATGGAGCCGGGACGGCTCCGCGCTCCCAACTTCCCTGTCCAGGCAGAGCGATGCCGCTGGCTCTGAAGCCCCTTTGGTGTCGAGGGGAGGGCGAGGAACATCATGAAGAATTTGTAACCGTGCATGTAGAGATGACATTTATAGGGCTCTCAAATTGGAAACTGTACATTTTATTGCACTCTCTGTCAAAAAATGCAGTTCCATCAGAGGTTAGAACGACAAGGGAAACAACCAATCAATATCTGGGCCTCTAATATCTGGACTGAAAAAAATCATTATCCTGTTACTTTTATTATGGCGTTATGCTTGAAATATGATAGTTTAAGGTTGTTTCCATTACCTAGCCAATTTTTAAGGGGTCCCTCCCCGCTGCCTCCGGCTCGTCTCCCATTGGGCTGGGAATCGGGGTAGCTTGGAAGGGAGTGGGATTTGGGCCCTGGTTGCTGGTTGGAGCATCCCAGTCCCGCTGGGATCTGGTTGCCTCCAGAGTACATCCATAGGGTGGATTCCAGAGCAGGATGGGCTGCTCCCCATGGCTCCTGGTTCAGCAGAGCCTCGTGCAGACCCGTCACCCCATGATGCTCCCGGCTCTGCAAGCGCCACCAGCCCTTCCCGCTCCACTCCTCATCCCACTTCGTTAGTTGTTATTAAAAGCTCGGCTGGGCAAACTCGGCACCATAGAGCATCACAGCTCCGAGGAGCCGCTTTGTCCCAAACTTGTGGGTTTTGTTTTCTTTGGCGGGAGCTTGGGGAGCGACAGGGTTGTTATTGAAGTTCTGGGTTTGTGCTGGGAAGATTATTGATGAAGTCCACATTAC
Source organism: Crypturellus tataupa (assembly GCA_034781795.1). Classification (NCBI taxonomy): domain Eukaryota; kingdom Metazoa; phylum Chordata; class Aves; order Tinamiformes; family Tinamidae; genus Crypturellus; species Crypturellus tataupa. The sequence goes on along the minus strand of JAWLRI010000173.1, from coordinate 906,978 downwards.
CCGGGCTAAAAGCTGCTCTCTCCTGCAGACTGTCTCGCGCTGGCCCCGCCGAGCACTAAGTGGGCCCTTAATGAGCACCGGGGAGGTTATCAGGACCCATGCGGTCCGGCCACCGCCGTGGAGCCGCTTCCCGGCAGCGGGAGCAGCCGAGCGGCTCCCTCGGCAGTGCTGAGCGTCCCGGCACCGCGCCAGGTGGAGGATGCGGATGGTTCCCACCCTGCCATGAGATCCTGGGGCGCACAGTCCTCATGGGGACCTGCAATGCCAGCAGGAGAAGTCAAAGGGAGATGCCTGGGACAAGCACCGCTTATAGGGGCTTCCCAGTGCGCTGGATTTGAGCTGCTCCCGATGCACCGGCACTGTGTGCTCCCTGGAAGTTGCGAGGAATCATTGCGGATAAAGTGGGAAAGGGGAAGGTTCCCTTCAGTCTCCCCAGGCTCCAGTGACCCCAGACCTGGCTGATCCGGACTGCTCTCCCGCCTGCGCTCCAGGCCATCCCGCTCGGCCCCTTCCCTCCACGCCAGCTCCGCAGGGCAGCATCTCCGGAGCTCCCCGCGGCCGCGCTCCTCCTCGGAGCAGCGCACGGGGCTGGGAGCAAGCGGGCAAGGAGGCAACGCGCAGGGAAGACGGATCAATCCCAACGATTCATCATGCCAAGAGCTGTCCAAATAATCAAAGGCATCAGCCAGGTTGATGTATAGCTGATGTCACCGCGAGAGACCCTTAACAAGGCAGCCGGTGCAGCAGCTGCTGGTCAGGGAGGGTCTCAGCACACGCCGGGCTGGGCCGTGGCGCCGCGGCCCATCCATCACTGACCCACCTTAATGGGCAACCTGATTAGTAACCGCTCGCGGGGGCTGACAGCCCGCGGCAGCGCCGGGGCCGTGCGGCACGGGACGGGATGGGGCTCCCGCTCACCCATGCCCTCGGCAGGGACATCGGGAAGCGCCTGGAGGTGCGGCGCAAGGTGGACGCCTGCGTGGGCAAGGCCAACTACATCAGCCGGCTGGAGCACGCGCAGGCCCGGCTCACGCTGTCCTACAACCGCCGCGGGGACCTGGCCATCCACCTGGTCAGCCCCATGGGCACCCGCTCCACCCTCCTGGCCTCCCGGTAGGTGCCGGGGCCGCGGCGGGCGGGCACTGCCCCCGCGGGACCCCAGGACACATTTCGCCCCTGCCTGCCCAGGCCCCACGACTACTCGGCCGACGGCTTCAACGACTGGGCGTTCATGACAACGCACTCGTGGGACGAGGACCCTGCCGGGGACTGGGTGCTGGAGATTGAGAACACTAGCGACGCCAACAACTACGGTAGGGCTGCGCCGGCCCCGGGCGCCGCAGACGGCGCGGGACACAGAGCAGCCCCAGACCAGTGCTGGCTGGGACGCCGCACAGGGCCGCCAACGCGGCTGCAGGTGGCCCTGCAGGAACACGGTCCG
>JAWLRI010000173.1:865645-905437 GCA_034781795.1 Crypturellus tataupa | reverse complement strand
ACGGGGACAGGGATCCCCATTGCTGGACAGGGATGGAGACGGGGACAGGAACGGGGATGGGGACAGAGACGGGCACGGGGATGGGGACGGGCACAGGGACGGGGATAGGGACAGGGATGGGGATAGGAATGAGAACGGGGATGGGAACAGGGAGTGTGACAGGGATGGGGACAGGAACAAGGATGGGGTCAGGGATGGGGACAGGGATGAGGATGGGGACGGGGACAGGGATGAGGATGTGGACAGGGACAGGGATGGGGCAGGGATGGGGATGGGGACAAGGACAGTGATGGGGACAGGGATGGGGGCAGGGAGGGCGATGGAGACAGGGATGGAGATGAGGGCAGGGACAGGCATGCAGACAGGGATGGGGACAGGGATGGGGATAGGGACAGGGATGGGCTGGATGAGCTCCGGTGGCTGTGGGAGAGCAGTGAGGTTGACAAATGTCCCCTCGCCCCCATCCCTCTGCACTGCAGCAATCCAAACTGAAGCCACTTTTGACATTGAGGAGCCCGGGAGGGCATCGCCCACAGGGCCAGGATCGGCTCCCTGGCAGGAGCGGAGGGACCAGCGGAGCCTCCGGTTGCTTTTGGCCCGGGGCCGGGTGCCGCTCTCCAGCCCGGGCAATCGCGGCGCTTCCCCGGCACAAGCAGAAACGTGTGCTAAAAACGGGTGGATTTGCCAGCAGATGGCACTGCCCCCCCCACTGCCACCTTCGCGTGGTGCCACGCGGGCACCAGCCTCCTCATGCAGGGGGAAGAGCATCTCGATGTGCAGAAACCGAGAGTGCCGCCCGCGCACGCATGCACGGACACCTTCCCCACCTGCGCATCCTTTGCATGGCAAAATCACGCCAAAAAAAGGCATTTTCCTCCAGCAGATGCAACGTGCACAGTGTTACAACCTGCCCTGACACCTGCAGCCTGCGGCTCCCGCTCAGGATTTCCTAAAATCCCCCCTTCCTGCTAGGCCCCGAGTCAGGATCCCGTCGGATTAACCGGAGCCCGGTTGATTGCTGCAGTTTCAATAGCTTGTTCAGCCATCGATTGCCGTCATGTCACCGGGAGAAAAGGATTAATAATCGGGTGCTCAGGTTGGCTCAATACCGCTGATAGCGCCTGACAAACCGGCGTCGGGAGCACTCCCGCCGGAGCACTAGCCGCGGAGCGGAGCCGCATTCAGGGGCTGCCGAGCAATGATTAACTCCAGATCTTCAGCCTAGAAAATCCAACAAATAGTTTCTATTATTTCCAGATAAATCCTCTCCGCTGCCCAGCTCATTGCTGCTGCACGCAGGAACCTCTGCACCGAAACGGGATGTGTCTTTCCCGTCTCCCGTGCCGCTCATCCCGGAGCAGGGCTGGCAGCCCTTGCCTTTCCCCTGGCCTCAGCGAAGGAAAACGCGGCGAGAGGTGGTCGATGGCCTCTGCGGGCACCCGCGAGTCACCGTGCACCAGTACAGAGAGCTGGCAACAGCGCTCATGCTCCTACGGGTGATTTTTCCACCCTCTCCGGGGGTTTCAGTCCTGGCTAATATGCTGGGATTGCAACTGGGAGCTCGGGAACATCAGCTCCTTTGGGAGACCCAGTGCCGGGATGGACCCTTCATCTTTGGTGCTTGGGAGGGGGATTTTCCACCCAAGGGAAATCCCTCCTGGCACTGCCAATGCTCCAGGCTTGGCCTTGCTCCGAGCAAGGGGCAGGATCCCAATCCCGGCCTCGCGCACGGATCCGGCCACCTCCCTCGCATGGGAAGCGGAAGGGCTGGGGCGGTAAATCCCGTCCTGGTGCACATCAGCCCGGCAGTAAATCGGCATCCTCTCCGTGCCCTCTTTATTATCACATTCACAGCATGAAGTTATGAGCTTCTTCACAGCTCCTGCTATAAAAATGTGATGGATGGCAGGGGAACCTCAGGGAGTTAATCTATTCTCCCATTAAATTTTACTTTAATTGGTCTTTGAGTCAATCAGAAACTCACTAGACAGTGAATTAAGAAAAGAAAAAGGGGAAAAAAGAGGGTGAAATGGGGTGGGGGGAGTGAAGGGAGGTGTCTGTGGCCGCTCCTGTATTATTATAAAGCGGGATTAGCCCTGTGCGGAGCAGCTCCAGGCGGCCCTGCCGCGGCGGAGGGAGTGAAGCGAGGCCGAAAAGGAAAAAAAAACCCTCCGAAAACACACGGGCATCGCTGAACTCCGGTCACGGGCGGCAATAAAGCAGCGCCGAGGCAGCGCTGCGCAACCACCGGTGACAGGAATGCGCGGGGAGGCTGGAGCCGGCGTCACTAAATAACGGCCATCAATAACATTAACATGGAGGTTGGGGAACGGGGCAGCGCCGGGGATTGCTGGCAATCAGTAACGCTGCCGAGACGCTCCCGGCGGCGGCGCAACCCGGCGGCAACCGGGCTCGTCCCCGTCCTTATCGGCGCGGCAGGACGGGGCAGGCGGCGAGGCCCGCGCGCTGCTAAAACCCTTAATGGGCCCTGGCTTGAGGTGCTCCGGGTCCATTAAGAGTCTCCCAGGACTCCCCGTCTTATTAGAGGAGTAAGAAGTGCATCACCGCGCGGCTCGGATAGCACCGAGAAACCCGAAACGGGAGCAGCGGGACCGAACCCCAGCAGAACGGGAGACAAAACAAGCGCAGTTCAGGGCTGACGGGCGAAGTTTATGCCCTGGAATACGGGATAATGAGGTTTTATGGGAGGCAGCCCTAGGGACAGGCATTGTCTCTGTAAACAACGGACTTGAGGGAAACGCGGAGGTTTGAGTAATGGGCTCAGCCTTCGCTTATGATAATGTGCACATATATATGTGTATGTAGCTATGCGTGCGTATGTGTGTGCATGCATTACGGCTGAGCGCGCGGGGCGGCCAGGGCAGCAAATAAATCCCCGCTCCAGCTGCAGGAGCCCCAGCTGCAGCGCTGCCCCCCGGCAGCGGAGCCCCAGCGGGGACCTGCGCCGGGATTCACGCGACGGAGCGGGATCCAGAGCCTGGATAGTGGGAAGTGGCCCCGGAGGGACCTGGAGGAGGTGGAGCAGGGAGCAAAGCCCGTGCTGAGCCCAGGGTGTGCTCATCACACGTGTGGCTGCACTCTGGGCCCAGGAGCCAGGAAGGAGGGAAGGGGAGGAAGAGGAGGAAGAGGCAGCGAGATGAAGGCTGGATTAGGCTGCCGCAGGGCTCGGCTCCAGCAGAGTCGCTGCTCCTCAAAACGGGAGCATCCTGAGTCCCTCTCCCTGATCCTGGGACAAACCACGCAGAGGGTTCCCAGAGAGCCTGTCTGGCAGCGCACGGTGCCGGGGACAGGACGGGGCGGCCGGGAGCGCTCCCGGGTGATTGTGGAGATGGGATCTCGGAAGCAGCGGCCTCATGGCTCCCGACTGGCAGCTGCCCACGAGGGAGCTCGCCCGGCGCCCTGGATGGGCCAACACAGGCTGGGCACTGCTAGACGGCGCACATGGAGCCACTAGAGGGGGAAAATGTCCCCAACAGGACACGTTACCCCCGATGGAAGGGGTGACATGTGCTGGGCAGCCCTGGTCCCGCACAAGGGCTCTGGGGCAGCCGCATAGAAGCGCAGGACCTGCCTCTCTCCTGCCCTCTCCGGGCAATTCTCCTCCTCTCCAATTTCGCTCCCCGTCCCTTCTCCAAACGAGAGGAATCCAACCCACCTGCACCCGCCTCAGCGCCCCGAAGAGGCCGCGGCGACGCGCGCGTCCATCAGCACCCGCGCGGCCCCGTTCGGAGGGGTAATTCTGCCGCGGGAGAATGGACTTCCCGAGCACACGGGCCTAAACTGCAGCGAAACGGGGCCCTAAATCTCCGCCTGCAGATTTACGGCCTCCATTCTCTTTCTTTACTGCAAATACAATCCGGCAGTAATGGTCTAACACAGGAACACCATCACCAACTGGCTGATGGCTCACATAAAAGCAATGTCAACCAAAAACTATGAGTTTATAAAAGGGAACAAACCCTCAACAGTGACAAGAACATGAAACCCATTAACAATTTAAACACTCTCCATTTTTTATTCCCCACCTTGAAGCTATTACGGCTGATAGAAGGCTTCACAGCTGAGTTAACCACTTCAAGGGAGCGCAAGGCTTCGCCGGGGCCGCGGGGTGGGAGGTGACGACGTTCAGAGCCACTCGGGGCTCTGCTCCTGCAGGTTCCGGGCAGCTGCCGGTGCTGAGCGCCCGGCCGGATGCGGCCGCTCTTCATCCCGGCGCTTTCCAAAGCCGCCTGGTTTCTAAGAGACCCAAAGATTATTACTATGGTTACTGGAGAGGAAAAAAAAAGAAAGCGCAGGTGTGTTGTAATTGTTTTTCCTGGAGATTTTCAGGCTGCTCTGAGGCTCTTCTGGCACCCTGTCATATTAAGGAGCAAATATTTGTGGAAGCTGTTGTGGAGCTGAGCGCGGAGCGGGAGCGCAGAGGGGAGACAACCCATGTGGGGCGACTCCTACGGCCTCTCCCCAGGGGCTTCTGCAGCAAACACTGGCCAAGCCGGAGTGTTCGGGGTGCTGCTAAGGAGCGGATCATGCCAGATGTCCCCTGTGAGAGCTCGGTGCTCCTGACCCCCTGCCCACCCTCATGCTCTGTTTCCCCTCTCCAACTGTCCCCCAGGTACCTGCTGGGACACTCCAACGTGACCAAGTGCCCCTATTCCCTTCCTTGTCCCTTGTCTGGGCCACACAGCACAGACGTGGCCAAATGCACCCCAATGAGCTCCCCTTGCTGGAACGCGGCGCTGCGGGGAGCGAAGAGCCCCTGCCACGACGCCGGTCCCATCGCATCGACGCCGGCAGATGGGGCCATAAAAACGCTTCCTCCTCCCCTCGCTGCCAGCACCGAGGCTCCGGATTCATCTTTATCTTCTGGCAGGTTGTAAAAGCCTCTCGCGCCCGCGCAGCTGCGCCGGGCTGGGCCGCTGCCGCCCTGTTGGGGTTCGCGGTCCCCAAGGGCAGAGGTGGGAGCCGGGAGGAAGGGGGAAGACGCAGCTGGAAACAAAAGGAAAAGGACGAGGGAAACGCAGGGCCGCCTCGCCCGGGAACCCCAGCCCCTGCGGCGCTGCTCGCTGCCCGATCCCGATCCCGTTTACCTGCTCCGACACTCACAGGGAGAGCCGAACATCTGCAGCTTCATTAGGCAAGATCAAAGTTAAGGACTATAAACCTTTATGCCTCCAGCCATAAAGCAGGAAGGGTCAGGAGGGAATTTCTAAATAGAGGCAAGTGATTCCAGGCCTGTCCGTGATGGGGGTTTCTCACAGCTGCTCGTGCCTGCTCCTCGGCACATCCCACGCTTCCAAAGGCTTCGTTTTCCATTGCTGCAGCTGTAAGCACCTCACTAAGGATGCGACAGGGCAAAGGCAGCAAGTCTCTGGTTTGAGGGCCTGAAATGCTACAGATTTACCCTGCAAAAGCCATCAGTAGGCTCAGGAATTAACACATTCCTGCAGCCAGGAGGAAACTAAGCGGGAAGTGAAGCGGGAGCAGCACCCATGGGCCACAGCCCATCCGCAGCACCCTATGGACACGGGGACCCTGGAGAGGGGACAGAGCCCCAGCCCCTCGCGACGCTGTGACCCTGCAGGAAGGAGCCGCAAGCAGACGCGAGACACCAGGCTTTGAAGAGCAAACTCTGGAGAACGTTAGGTGCAAAGTTAGGGAAAAGCCCTAAGGAGCAGCGACGGTGGCAGGTTGGCACCAGCTGGACCAAGGACACTCCTGCTCAAATGTGAAATGCTGCTGGCTCCACGTGGCGCCGCACTGAGCTTTGCTCTCACACGCGTTGTCCTTTGGCCGTGTCCCCAGTCCCAGGGCGAAAGCTCTGCAGGGGACACGTCGCATCCCCCAAGGAGCCAATGCAGGATGCTCCAGTTGGGCGGATGGATGAGGGTTCCCGAACGGTCGCGAGCGTCACAGCGTCGGTCGAGAGCAGAGCTGCCCTCCCTGCCAAGCACCTCCGCAAGGATAAAACCAGCAGCAGGGACCTCCAAGCAGGGTCTCACAGGAGCTCCCTGGACATCTTACGGCCCCTCGGATGCAGACACCTGCGCATCCCTCCTCCACCTGCATGGGGACAGTGCGGGCAAGACGAGGACCATGGAAAGATCCTTCCTGTGGAGTCCGAACAGGCTCGGAGCACCCACAGATCCAGACGGTACCTCTGCCCTGTGGCCATCGCACCCACGGGTGGCCCGGCGGGACGGCAGGGGACAGCGCTGGCGCTCGCGAGCCCCTTTGCCTCCCCATGCGCTGCAGCGGCCAGGGCTCATCCCCTCCCACGCGTAATACGGATTTGTTTTTAAAGCAGGAACATAAATATTGGGGAATTTATCTTTATCTTTTTAATCGTGGGAGCCTGCCCCGCACTTGTGTTTTCCAGGATTAACAGCCAGGATCGGAGCTCTCTGTTTTCTAAGTCTTCTAATTCTACTAAACATCCGCTACCCTGAAAGGACTCCACAGAATCCCATAAAACATTATTTATCTGTGTGCGTTAGCTGCACGATACTGTAATTTCCAGAATAAATGCTGGGTGTAAATTGTTGTTTATGTTGGAGTCTGACTGTCTTTACGAGAAACAAAGTGAAAACTGAATCTTCACAGCTTTATTTCTTCCGCTGAAACCTCTTCTGCAGAAGGAGAAATGCCTGGTGGAGCGCCTTAATGGATGGCTGTAAAGACTGGTGGGTTAAAACAAAGTAGAGGGAATCACCTTCAGCCCCCCTTTTACTGCCAAACCCTCAGCTGGTGTAAATTGGTGTAGCTCCAGTGACTTTGGTTCATCTGGCCCACGAGTGTCATTTAAATCAAGCTAAATTAAAGTGAAAGCAGTGCCGTTCACACGGCTCTAATTAAAGGCCCATCAATGTTTCTGTTGCAACTGCTGGCTAAAAGTGCCTGATCCCGATGTCCAGAGGTGGCTCCGGGCACGAGACTGCATATTGTCCTCATCCAAGGTGCACTCGGAGATGGGAAGAGCTTTGGAAGCCCCGGTAGAGCCCAAGGGGACCCTTCAGGGCTGGATTGTCCTCCTCACTCGTCACCCACCTCCAAGGGCCAAGTCTGGCTCATGCAGTTCCTACTGCTATCCAAGACGCTTCCCTTGGCAAAAGGGCCTCATCCTCCTCCTGGAGCTGCCGGACCCCTTGGCTCGGGCTCCTGCTCCGTGCTGGAAGTTGGGAGGAAGGATTTGGGGCAGGTTATTGCACATGGGAAGCTCCCATCTGCCTTTGGAGGGATCCTTCTTGTCACCCGGTGCCTCCGGAGCGAGCGCGAACGGCAGCACCGGAGCGGGGACAACCTGGCTGGGGACAGGAGCTTGGGACAGCGCGTGGGGATGGCGCCTTGAGGGACATGGAGGCTTCGCCGTCCCCCTGCCCTGGGGACAGGAGCCCAGGACAGCGCGTGGGGAAGGCACCCGGGGGGACACGGAGGATTCGCCGTCCCCCTGCCCACGGCAAAGCCACGGCCACCTCCCCGCAGAGCCCGGCGGAGGAGCAGAGTTCAGGGAAACTTTTGATGGAGAGCCCTGGCAGGCCCATCACGGGGAAGCAAGAAAGGTCAGAGAGTGGAAAAAAATAATAAGAAAATATAACTGCTTTCTTATGAGGAAAATATTATGAGTTCTTCCCCTTTTTCAGCTTTTATGGAAGGAGATTCTGCCAGTTCCCTCAGAAAAAAAGAAGAAAAAGTAGTTTTAAAATGAGATTATGCACCTTCAGGGTGCCATTAGGAAGTTTTACTGTACTGAGATGACATGAAAGCTCTGGAATTAATATCCCTGAGATGCTTCAAACCTGCAATAGCAATTATTGTACTACGTGTCCCTGGATAAATAATAGGGCCATTCAGCTAATTAGCTTCAATGATTTCAGCTCCCTGTAAATTCTCTCTCACTCGGCTATAAAAATAACACTAGAAAAACTTTTGGTAACAGAAACTTCTTTCAGGGAAAAAAAAAATAAGGGGGTTCCCCCAGCTCCTAATTCACAGCTGCCGTCATGGTAACGGAGCGGTTCCGAGGACTGCAAATATTAATAGGCTATAACAGAAAATATAAAAGGAGAACCATTATTAATTGCCATTTACTGGTAATAAACCTATCGCACCCATTTCTACCCGCGCACATGTGCAACCCCATTAATTTCAATGGGGCTGCACGTGTTAATTGAGAGCAGAATTTAGTCCACTGGTTGTAATTAATTAATCAGGTTTTCAGTATGGTTTGCATACCTTAAATCTCTGTTTTTTTTTTTTTTTTTTTTTCTGTCTCCACCTTTCTATAGGTTTGACTTATGCAACAGGGTCCCCGCTCCCCGCGGTGCCGCTCGGGCAGGAGGGGTCGGATCCTGCTGGGACTCATTTTGCGCTAGCGTGAATTCACCGTGATGAACCAGGTGACTGTGAAAAAAACACCGGGTTTAAATAATCTCTCTCATTTTTTTTTAAGGCTGAAATATAAAACAAGCCGTAAAAGCCCAATCTTACTCTGGATTGTCAGCCCGACCTCCTGCAGCCCTGGTTTATAGTGGTCGAGCGGTTGCGGAGCTGGGGACCGATGGAGACGCAGGAGGGGCCGGTCGCTGCCTTGGTATCTACAGCGGGCGGAAAACGCTTTGTGTTTCTGCAGTTTAATTAATCCCGATTGCCTGCAACCAACTGAGCAAAACCTAACAAAGGCACGCGAAATTTCCACTGATAGGCAAAAGGCTAAAAACGGGAAGAAAAAAGTACCCCGAAGAGTCTTCAAGACCAGTTGTGTTTTGTTTTGTTTTCCTGTTATTCCGAACAACCAGGGTGCCCATTTTCAGGAATCTGAGTCGCTCCTCAGCCCCCCAACCCGTCCCCAGAACCACACGGAGCCGACGACAGTGACAGATCTGGAGGAGCCCCCTGTCCCCAGGTCCCCACAGTTCCCTGGGCCAGGCGCGCCGACTGGAGTCCATAAACCTGGAGCGATTCCTCTAAATGGGAATTTATCTAGGCGCTCCCCTGCGCTCTCCATCCTCGGCATTCAGCGTTATGGCCCTTGGTGGTAATATCAATAATAACGGCGGGATCAGACCCCGCCGGATCCACACGGAGCTGCCCCTGTACTGCTCCCCGGCTCCCGCATCCCTCTCCCCATCCCTGCTCCGCCGGATCCTGCCTGCAAAAGTGCTTCCCGCTTCCGCGGGAGCCGCGCGACTGACGGGGAAGCGGGCGCCTCGCTCGCCGAGGACGGGAAGTCATAACATTTGTTTTGGAAATTTATTTTAGCCAATATTTCTCAATAAAATAAATTGTATAAATGAAATCAGACTGACACCGCAATATTTCCTAACTAGCTGGCGTCTCCCTGCAGCACTCAGGGATTGTCAGAAATTTTTCCCTGAGGTTTTCCCCGTTTATTTTATTTATTTTTGCGAAGCACAGGAACGTGTGCAGGCTTTGGCATGGGGTATTTTTCAAATCAGTGCAAAAGCTCATTACATAATAACCGGGGTTTGCATGTTTCACCGTGACACAGACCCGGCTGCTGCAGAGACGAGATTGCTCCGTGGTCTAGCGCTGTTCCTAGTAATGTGACAGGGGAAAAAATAGGAACCCGGTGCTGAAAATTATCAGCCTCAGCAGCTCCGCGGGGCTGTGGGATTAGCAATTCCTTCGTCCGACTCGTGACCAGGTCAGGCAGGTTAAAAAAGCCTTTTCCTTTTAGCCTTGATGCTGCGTGCGGGTCACTGCCACCGAGGCCAACATGGGCACAGGGCAAGGTTTGGAACAGGGGAAGGTTTTTGGCACGGGAGAAGTTTTGGCACAAATGACGTTTTGGCACGGGTGACGTTTTGGTATGGGTTACGTTTTGTATACGGGTGATGTTTTGGTACGGGTGGCTCTTGCATGCGCAAAAAGTATCCTCAGGAAAAGGCAACCCTAAGCATGGCAAAGACGTCAAAAACCCGTGTGGATCCGCACTGCCAGCGGGGCTTCAAACCAGCCCGGGACAGACACCAGCAGAGCTGGAAGCAGGAGAATCCTTAAAAAACGCATTTAACCTGCCATGGTGCAGCCCGTGCCCGTCACCAACCCCAAGTCAGGGGGACTTCAGCGGGTCCCCTCGAAGGGGATGTCCCCGTGGGGCAGCAGGGCAGGCACTGGCAGCCCACCCATGTCCCGGCCGCGGGCGCTGCGTCCTTCTCCTCCGTCACAGCAAGGGCACATCCAGGGCGCTGCTATTCCCGGGAGCACCCTCAGTGCCTGAACCCATCGCCCTGCACCCTGGCCCCCATTCCGGTCCCGGCAGAGCCGTGGAGCCAACGCGAGGCCGCGGCCGGGCGGGCGGCGCGGGAGGAACGCGCAGGCTGCGCAGCAGGGAGCAGGCGCTGCAAAACGTGACAAATTCCGTCCTCATTCCTCACGGGTTTAAATTTGTCACCAGCCGGGTTAAATTGCTTTCAAGGGGTTGCATTATGTGGCTGCAGCTTTCAAAAAGCAGGGCAGGCTGAAATGCTTCATGTTGACCCATTCGTGTACCCACGGCCTTAATCTAAACTTCCCTGGATCTCATCCTGTGAATAATTATACACACAGGAGGGCAGCTCATCAGCTGGCGTGAAGCGGCCTCACTCCCTCGGAGTAACCGGAGAAGAGGCCGCATGCAGCATTCCCGCGCGGCGCGATGGGATCCAGCCTGGTGCCAAGGGGACCGCTCTGCTCCGGCGGGTCGGGATGCGCCTAGCACATCCCCTTGCTCCCTGCCTCCTGTCCCCCTTTCCACAGACTAATGCTGCCCAGTTCTGCATTAGGGCATCTCTGCTCGACCTCGTGCTCATTCCCGGTGCCCTTGGCATGCGCGGGAGCCCAGTGCGGGCCCGGCGCCGCCGCCGCTCCGTTCATGGACACGATCCAGAGAGAGCGGCGCGGGCGGGAGGAGCGGCAGCGCCGTCACCATCACTCTTCTGCTCCACCTGGATGGAGAGATTTAGTCCCAGCGCCAGCTCCGAGAGTATCGCAGCCTGCTCATCTCACCAATCAATTTTTACGGCTGGAGAGGATAATAATGGTAATATCGGTATAAAAAAAAAACCCGCAATGACCCATAACAGTAACATATTACGACTCCTTTTAAATAACTGTGCTGGCTGCAGTTTCTTTGTTTCTCCGCAGCGAGCGAGCGGAGGAGGCGCTGGGACCGGCTCTGGGGCTCCGGGATGCACCGGGATGCGCGGGATGTCGGTGCCATTGCCAAGGCCGCGTCACCCTCGACCTGCACAAACGTCCCCGGGCAGGGGCAGAGCGAGATGCTAAAGGACCAAACTCTGCTCGTCTTTGCCCCACAGCAAGGGGGAACACGGGGTTACGGCAGGACGGGGTGTCACCTCCCGCTGCATGACCGGACATCTCCTCATTTCAGGCACTTGGAGGGAGACCTGAGTCAGAGTTAAGTTTGTTGGGCTACAGGGAAGAAAATTTAAGCCACAGCTGCTTTCCTTGCACAGTGCCACTTTGGAGCCTTTGGTGGTCTGTGTCTTCATAAAAATGCCTTAAAAATACTCAGTTTCCAAACTCGATTTCCAAACTCGATTTCCAAATCCAGCGAGGCTGCCGTGCGTTTCCGTGTTAAAGCCCTTGGCTCCCGCTCGGGGTCCCGAGCACCTCACCAGCACTGAGTGCCAGAGCCAGGCCCTGCTGTCAACCGGGGCCTTCCCGGGACTATTCCCAAAACTGCTCAAAACCCCCGCAGGTTTCAAAGCCATTTGGAGAGCGGGAGCTAAATTTCTCCTTTCTTTTAAAGACAAGACGGGCTCCAGAGCACCCTGGTCTTTAATTCCCCGGTGCTGCGACAGAACCTGCTTGTACAACGGTGACAGCAGAACCCAAACTGTGCAAGAGAGACTGAAAAACAAATGCGCAGGTCAGAAAGAGAGTGAAAGTACATGTAGCATCACACGCGCACACACACGTGCACACATATTCACATACATGCACACACACCCATGCACATATACACACACATGCACACGCACACACACACGCACACACACACATGCACATATACACACACACATGCACACGTGCACATGCACACACATGCACACACATGCACACACATACACACACATGCACACACATGCACAAGCACACATGCACAGATGCATGCATGCACAGGCACAGACGCACACACGCATGCACACATGCAAGCACATGCACACACACACAAACACGCTCCCGAGCTGCAGCCTGCCCATTCAAACCCTCCCACGCTCTCATTTGCCACGGATAATATTTCACGCAGCGGTTCCAAGCGCCCTTTGGATCTGCACACACAATAAAACCTCCTGCGCGTCGTCACGTCGGGAAACAGCGCGAGGACCCTCATGAGGGCTCCATCCTGCTGCATGGGCACCGTCTCCGCGCCGGCTCCGAGGCCGCTCTGGCAGCTGCCGCGTGGCCCCTGCTCCCCGCTGCTTCCCCCTAGACCTGCTGCATTTCTGCGTGTTTCCCCCAGCTGATTTCGGGGGAGCTCACTCGGTTCTCGCATAACCACAGAAAAAGGCTACAAACAAATCCCTACTTTTCCCAAATTCCCACAAACTCAGCCCAACACTGCCCCTGCTGCTCCTGGCTTGGTCGTGGTGGTTCCAGGGGTCTTGGGACCACTTGACTCCGAGTAAATAATAAAATAGGACCGGGAGGATTTCATTAGTGCAGCACCAAAAATCTTACCTACAGGTATAGCTCACGGCTGTCAAAAATGCCCCAATTTTGCACAGAAAAATCTTACTCAAAAAAAATTATGAGTGGGAGGGGGAAAAAGTTCCTTTTATTTATGTATTTATTCTCACAGGATTGTATGTGAGGAAGAGAAAAAAGTGTTTATTTTAATCAAAAGCAGAATATTTAAACAGCTGAAATGGGTTTATTTTTCATGCTAAAAAGGGACATTTTGCAAACACCCCATGAACCAACAACAACACAAAAAACAACCGAAAATGCCTTGATCACAAAATAAATTATTTAGCTCTTATATAAACCCCGGCATGAAATGACAAACATTTTTTGTCACTTTTGCACAGCCCTGATTACCGTGCATTATGCTTTCTAACAGCTTTTCCTAGCATCATCACTAATGGATTTTATAACATGCTTTATAACAGGTTATTAAGGAATATGGCTATAGCTGGTAATCGCTGTATAATATGAATAAAGCATTTAAGAAACGGCCCCTTCATTTAAACTGTTAACTGGGAAAAGTGTCGCGTTATAAATAAGGGAAGCGAGAGCGCTGCTGGGGAGGCTCCCACCTCCAGCCCTGCAAAACCGCGTCTTTGCTCACTCCTTTTTCCTTCTTTTTTTATTTCTTTTTCCTAAAGAGTAAAACCCCTTCACTCCTTGTTCCTCCTAAAACCTGCTCACAAGAAATGAATCTCGTGAGACTATTTCTTCTTCCAAGCAATTTATTTTATACAGTGGTATAAAATTTTAGCTAAAATTTCAGGTAAATTTTAGCAAAGTTCCCCAAACGTCGTGTCCCGCCGCGGTGCCACAGTGTCCCCTGCCCACGGGGCTGTCCCATGCCACCATCATGCGG
The DNA here is from genome assembly GCA_034781795.1 of Crypturellus tataupa. Taxonomy (NCBI): domain Eukaryota; kingdom Metazoa; phylum Chordata; class Aves; order Tinamiformes; family Tinamidae; genus Crypturellus; species Crypturellus tataupa. The sequence continues at coordinate 891,849 of JAWLRI010000173.1, read as the reverse complement.
GGTTTGATCCTGCTCCTGCTTAAGTCAATGGTAAAATTCCCGTTGACGTCAGCGTGGGCAGAACGGAGCGACCCGGGAGCAGGATGGTGCGGGAGCGTGTCCCGATACAGCAAATCCCGCCCTGGTTTTTAGAACGTGGCTAATTATAAAAAATTATCGTCTATGGAGATAGCAGGGGAAAAGGGCGCTTGGGGAGGGAAATAATTAAATCCACAGTGCAACTCAGCAGGTATTTATATATATATATATATATGTGTATATATACACACACACAGGCGTGCATCCTGAATAGATTTTGCATCTCCATTTAGGAAACGAAGACCCAGAACGGATTAAAACCCCAAAATCCCGACTGTCCCCGTGCCAGTCCCTGCGCCGCAAGCAGGTGGCAGTGGCGACATTCCCGGACGAGGCTTCTCCGCGGGAAATGTCCAAAGCGGAGGGAGGCGGCGGGAGAGCGGCAGCCAACGCGCACGAATAAATAACGGCGCGAAACGTTAACTTCTTTCCCTCTATCAGATCGTTGTTAACAGCTAATAAAATATCAGTCTGCAGGGACGCGAGATATAACCAATGCCCTAATAAAGAGAGTCAAAGAAAGGAAATTAGATCTGCCGGGTTTTTATACCATTCGGATAAACGGATGGATCAGAAGATTTGGAGGATTGTTCCTTAAAAACCCCAAGTGGTGCCTGGGCGCACGGAGCCGGCCCGGCTTCCCAGGAGATCCCATCTCCCCCTCTCCTAACTACGGCTTAATGCTTTTAAAAAGGGCCCATTAGCAAACGCCACATGGAAAATGATTCATCGGTGGGAACCCCTATGAAAAAGTATTATAGGCTCCGCTCTTACATTGCGACGTAATTAATATCAGCCGAATTAATCAGCGCGAGTTAAGTGAGATGTTATTAAACAATGCACACGCGCAAACACCGCAGCTTCCCCGCTCCGACCAAACGTAACGTTTTCAATATTTGCCTGCAGCTGACAACAATAAATCCTCTTAAATTTGCCTTCCAAGGTCAGCGAGTGCGGGAGACGCGTGTATATGATTTTCTAGTTTACCTGCTAAGGAGAGAGAGGGGTCAGTAAATTATCCTCCCAATTCAGCCTAATTGAATAGGCGAGTGGACGGCGCGCTGCAAACCGGAGGGAGCACGAGGACACCCGTGACAACATATATCTGTCACGGCAGACAAGAGGAGACAGGTAAATGGACTGACGGAGGGGAAAGATATACCACACGTATAATAACCGCCGTGCGGTGAGGAGAACAAGTGTTAAAGGAAGAATAACAGAGCCACCTCCATTATCGGGAAAGCAACTTCACTCATTTTTTTAATTAGTGGAACCTGCAGCTGACAAGGGAGGGCGAGATGGGAGGCGAGCCGGGGCTCGTTACATATTCTCGGCCTGAAATGGGTGGCAAGAGGCGATGTTGCCAAGCAAGCCCGGTTGTGTTTCTCTGGAGCAGGACAACTTCCAGGATTTGCCAAATGGGCAAAGAATGACAGGTTGATGTTTGAGAGAAAAATGGATTCCCCCTGCAAATCTGTTAGAGCAGCCAAAGCGGCAACCCGGGGATTACACAGTGTTTGCTCTTGTACGCTGCCTTTATGCATAGGCGTCAAGGTTCTGTATAGGAGGAGGTTTAATGGCATTAATCCCGCTCCGCAGATAGAGAAAGCGAGGCAAAGTCATTTGCCTAAAATTACTCAGTTGAGACCAAGAACCAATTGCTCTGGCAATTGCTCCAGAGCCTGAACCAGGGGCTGAGCAGCGCGGAGGCAGCAGCCGAGTGATGAGCAGCAGCCTGACGAGCGGGGACGGGGCTCGGGGGGACACGCAGGCCGGTCCCTGTCCCAGCTCCGGGCACCTCTCCGCCTGGAGCACGGCTCCTGCAGGAGAGGAAGGTTGAGCATCACCTTCCTCTTGAACTCATGGGGACTCGGGCTCTGTTCTTCCCACAAACTCACCAGGACCAGGAATCCTCACGACTAATCCTGTTCCAGCCGTGGGGAAACACATCCGCTCGCAGCGCTACGGAGCTCACCGAGACGGAGCCTCTGAGTCTCCCTGCTCCCACCAAGGGGTCCGAGCTGGTGCTTGCGGCCACGCTGTCACGAAGGGCTCACGCAGTCCCGCACACGTGGGATGCTCTTCGCAACGCGCCAGGGCCCTGCTGAGCTGCTGGGGCCTCACGAAGACACCGTTCGGCCTCGGGGCAGGGACACCCCTTTAAATAGCAGGGGAGCAGGAGCGTGGTTGGCAGCAGAGGGTCGGGACCAGCCCTGTCCCGCAGCCCCTCCAGCACAGAGACCATCGTCTTCCTCCTGCTCCTCGCACCGAACAGCGGCGCTCCGGGGCGGCTCCGCCATCCAGAAACGTTTCCAAGTATCCGCAGGGGATTAGCAGCACTGCCGGCGCGTCGTGTCAGGCTCTCCCCACCGCAGAGCCCCTCTAAGGTTACACGATGATGTGACGCCTCTGGCATTGTCTGAGCAACGTTCCGGCAGCCACGGGGGACAGGGAATTGGGAAACAAGGACAAAAATCCTGGCTGTGGAGACCAGCTCTGGTGTCACAAGGAGCAGCTGGTGGCAACGGGGCCGAGCAAGGGCTGATGCTAAAAATGAGAGGCAACTTTGGACCAAATGACTGTGACAGGGCAGATGGAGACCCAGGAACCTGCAAGTCACGGGATTTTATGAATACCTCATATTTACACAGCTCTTTGGAAAGACATTCTAAGTGCACCCGAAGTGCCACGGGAAAGGATATAGGGCGCTAGAGGAGAGCAACTATTACTGCTACCTGTCTGGGACTGTGTAATTCCAGTGTAGTCAGTCATTCAATTTTAATCATAACTAATGCAATGCCTTTTACAGGAAGAGGGCGTGCTATATTGTAATTCATTTTGTAATTAAGCATAAATTTTAAGGAATCAATTGGATACAGCGGTGAAGTCCCAGTTTACCTGCACCAAGGTTATCTCCAGCGTCAGTTTGGGGTATTTTCCAGGTCTCCAAGCTAACTCCTTTTCCACAGTGTTTGGGCCAGACTCTCTTTCAGGCCAGACGGGCACAGACCTCTGCGTGGGCTGGGGCAGGATCCGGGTCGGTGCCATGCGGGTGCAGAGGGAAAGGAGCACAACGGGCCCCTCCGCTCCGGCCCTGCTCCTCATCCAGGGACAAACCTGGAACTTGAGTTTGGAGTGGACTCGCCCTGGAACTTGAGTTTGGAGTGGGAAGAAGCCAAAACACCGCCTTGTGCTCTTCTCTTAAGCTGACCTTAAACTTCAAGCTGAGCTTGAGCCGAGCGGAGGCAGCGCAGCCGTCCCGGCCGTTTGAGGGCCCATTGGACACTCGGGCTGTTCCTCGTGTGCGCTCGTCCCCACAGGGTGCAGGTGGGAACCGTGCAGGGCTCTGCTTCACGCTGAGAGCCACGGAATAACCCCACGGATGGCTCCGGACAGACGGGATCTGCATCCTCCTCGGCCTCCTCTGGCGGTGTGAAAAGACCCCGAATGGCGCTGGCAAGACAAGCACCCCCTGGCAGAGCGGGCACCGAGCGCAGTCTGTCCCTGCCCCAAAGCCGCGATCCTCTGCACCCACAAATAAAACGCGTACATCAATACAGGTGCCAGGCCCACGACACAGGGGCAAAAATCAAAATAAAGCTTCTCATCTGCCTCAGACAGCGCCTGCCTGTCCCGAGCTCCTCTCCGTTCCCCTCCTGGGAGGGCTGACGAGCTCCGAGGAGCCGGACGAGAAAACATCCATCTCCTACTGGGTGCCAGGGCCGGGGCCCAAGGCCTCGGCGCTCCCATGGGAAAAGGCCGGGCCGGAGCAGCAGCCCTGGAGCCACGGGTTGTCCTTGGGGGTCAAGACGTGAGCAGGGGAAAGAGGGTGTCCCTGTGAATGGAGCAATGCCCGGCCCGCGCTCCCAGCGCCCACATGGACACTGCTTGTGCCGACAGCTTGGGAATGCGGCAGCTCGGCCGCTGTCTCCAGCAGTTGCAGGGCAGGGAACCCTCCCCGGGCTGTCACTGTTTTGCTGAGCTGCTCCCCACGGTGCTGGTGAGTTGTTTCTCTTGCACAGAGGCTATACCGGAGCGCGTCCCTGGCCCCAGTGCTCCCACGGGAAGTGTGTCCAACGCTCCTACAACACAACCTTTTCCCTGGCGTTTTCTCAGGTGACCCCGAGCCCTGTCCGTACACAAACTCCTACAGCATGTGGGACACATGGCTGGCCGGTCTGCAAGAGTGACCCATCCACACGGCACGCTCCAAAATTAACTCTTTGCACCTGGGAATAGGGATTATTTTAAGCAGGAGGAGCTGGGGACTAGGAGCAAGGAAATCCTGTTCAATTTACTCCAACAAGGAAATAATATGGCCATGCATTGCCCTCCTTCCCGAGGGGGTTAGCAAATGGCAAATGCAGCCACGAGGGACGTCAGCAAACGCTGGGTGCGCGGGGGCTGCTCTGATGATCCTGCGGGAATGCTCCCTGATAGTGAATCAGCAGCCGAGACTCCCCGGAGCCCCGCGGTGGGATGCTTGGAGCCAGGAGCACCGTCCAGCCTCGGCCTCTGTTCAGGTTATTCCCCATCCAGCCAAATATCCACAGGAGCAGCAAACTCCAGAGCATCCCCAGCCCCAAGCCAAGTCTCATAGGACAAACCTGCTGCGCGGGTTAAAACTGGTATGAAATAAAGGAGGAAAAGGGCAGCGCGGAGCTGGCCGTTGCTTCGCCAGCTCTTTGCCACCCTCCCCGGCCGCATGTGCCCGTTTGGGGCTTCTCCTTCCTCCCCGCCAGCCCCGGGAACAAGGGCTGGCATTCACAGACGTGGCCGCACTCAGGAAATTCCTGGTTTTCTGCTTCATTTGTATGAGTAACATTTCAAAACAAACAGCCTCGGAGCTGCCCTTGCCACGCGGAGCGGCAGTCCCGGTGCTCACCAGCTTGAGCAGAACAAAACTGCTTCTTCCAATGAAGGTGAAAAATCCCCCTCCGGACTCCTGGGATCAAGATTCCAACACCCATAGGCTCCCTAAGAGCAATCCCAACTTTCATTAACAAACTAAAACTGAGCTCCGGCTGCCTCAGGCTGAAACACATAAAAACTCAGGAATTAACCTCAGTGGCTCTCAGAGTTCACCTTGTTTCAACGGTTGATGATTAAAAAAATCCTGATAAAGACCCTGCCAAAAATTAATCCCTAAAAAGAGAAATAATTTTGTAACATGGGGCCTGTAGCTGTGCAGCTCTAAACTCTTCTCTTCCCGCAACTTGGCACTTAAATGATGCAAAACCCTCAGGAAGGAGGTAAGTGGGGCCGAGTTACCAAAGCGGGACATTTCTAGCCCGGTTCGGCTCTGACCCGTGAAATCCCGGGCAGCTGCTCGGCGTCGCCAGCCTCCCCTGCTCCCCGCTCTGCCACAGCCCAGGGCTCCCTCCTCCTGCTGCATTTTTAAACTTCAACTTTCTGCAGTCAGGGAAAAAAATGGCAGCCATTAGAAACACTAGTTAGGGACTTAGTCCAGAATCAATTTTAATTAAAAACACACCGCTTTAATGTTGAACATGGTCATTTTTAGCATTGCTGGTGGCTACATGGTGCAGGGAGCGCCCGGCTGCGCTCACGGATGGCGGCGTTGGCTGCATCCCGGGCCGGGAAGCCCTCCCGGACACTCCAAACACCCGGATTTATTTAATAAGGGGGGACACACGGGTGACACGGGGCAGAGGACACGGGGGCAGGGGAAATAAACTGTAAAGAACGATGCAGTTTTATGCGAGCGGCTGTGACCCAGAGTCAGTTGGTCACATGCAGCCGGTGCCCATTACCAAATCAATAAGCATTAAATCAACCTCATTTTCTACTATTTAAATTAACTATAACTGTTTTAATTGCAGATTCATAGCCTGCAAACTGCTTATTACGCTTTACATTATAGCCGGGATTTGCTCGCACGTTACAGACCATTGAGAGCAGCCTGGAGTCGGGCCCCGCGCCGGCCGCGGAGCAGGAGCGGGAAGGGGAATGCGGCCCCGGCACGCGCCGCTCGGGAACTCGGGAGCAATTTAACCTTCTCCTGCTTTTTTAATCTTTCCTCAGGGGCTCTCGCGCTTCTCTGGCACAGGACGTTCATTTGCTGTTGCTGCTGCTTCTCCCGGTGCTGGGACAAGGAGCAGCCTGTAGGTAAATGGGAGCTGCTTAATTCCTTACGGCTGTCGCCCCGTGACACCGGGGCTGCATGGACCGGGCCCCGGGTCAGTGGCAACGACCCCGGCGGCACTGACACATGCGCAGGGTAAACACTCGCGGGTGGCGCGAGGCCTCCGCTCCAAACCGAGAGCCCCGGAGCGCGCAGGGGCCCCGGCAGCTCCCGCACTGGGAGGCCCCACGCGCTCCCGGTGCTGCAAAACAGCCCCAATCCACAGTCTGACCAAGGGGCACGTCCAGCCTTGCCCTTCCCTCCTAACCCCCTGTGCTATCAGTTCCCTAACAAGATTTGCCGGTGGTGCCAGATCCGTATTTTTTTTTGCCAGGACAAGATCTGAAGGTTTCACGTCCGCGCACTGCCCTGCACCACAGGGCTGCTCGCAGGATCCTGCTCCAGCCTCCTGGGTCCGAGCGAGAAATTTAATTCTGGGCTCCCAGCGTTTCTCTGTGCACAGCTGGCTCCGTAACAGGAATTCTGCACGCACGCTGGGGCTAAGCCGGGACCGCTTTAACATCTAATTTCAGCACAGCAAGAATTAGCTCATCCATAAATGACAGCAGGCCTGCAGCTCCTCCGTCCTCCCGAATGCCCAAAGCACAGAGTAGTGATAAAAATATCTGGTTTTCTAGATGCTGTACTCGATAATAAGGTGGTGAATTCCCCTGGATGGGTTTCTTAACAGTCCCTTTTACCAACAACCTGCCCTTGCCGAGGATTTCAGTTTCCAAGGGCATCCCAGGGGGACGAGCGCTCCGGGGCCGGGCTCGGGAGGGCTTGGAGTGACGCTCGGTCACATTCCTGCCCCATGCTCCGGCCGAGACTTTGGAGCTCGTGTGCAGGGAAAGACAACAGCAATGGGAACTGGGAAGCCACGGCTGGCTGGAGGGAGCCCCGGGGTCAGCAACACGCTGGACCCCAGAGCGAGCAGAGAAAAATGAGGGGACGCCCAGGGCGCTGATAGGGAGGCAAAGGTGCTCACCCAGGTAGGAGAAAACGTGCAATAAAACTGCCCGTTTTGCCTTAACAGGTAATTACAGAGTTAATATAACCAGGCTCCTTGACACGATAGCTCCTAACAGGGAAACCTCGCGCACAAGGACGACTCTGCTGCCGCCCATGGTCCCGGCACCGGCCACCGGCCAGCGCCCGCCTGCTCCTAATGCCAGCGTTAACCCGCACCGGGAGCTACGTGCCACAGGATCGGGTTTGTTTTTAAAGATGTAGCAGGGAGTTGTCGTTGCAGAGGGAAAAGAGAGCGTTTCAGGCCAGTGAAGTCTTATTTTAATAGAAAAATAGTTCTGGAGTTTTAGGGAAAAAAACAGGCAAAGCAGGACAAGCCTGGCTCTAAGACACAACCTGGGATGATCTCTGTCCTCCCTATTTCCCCAGCAAATTTTCTTGCAGGAAATCAGCTGATTTGCAAGTGTGGTTAAACGTGGCTGAATTTTGCCAACAGGTCGCAAAATTAAGGGCAAAAGCAGCAACACGTGGGCCGATCGCATGAACTTGGCTTCCTCGGGAAATGGGGTAAAAAGGGCAGGTTTGGGGCAGGGCAGGAGGGTGCAGAGCCGCTTCGCTCCTGGTTTGGTGCAGAAATATCTGCAAGGAGGCGACCAAGCAAAGCCGGTGCGTGGGTCCCGGCGTGGGGACAGCAGCGGCCCTGGCGCTTGCGCCTCGTTTTTCCCCCTCCTCGTGCAGCACCTGGGCTCCAGCACTCGGGATAAACAGCAGCAACAAAGAAATGCAGCTGGTTTAATATTTAACAGCGCCATCGGGGCACCTTGCAGCGTTACAGAAATGCGCATATGGCTTGCGCTAGAGTTATGCCAGCGCTGGGAAGTTTCCATACAACCGGCGAGCAGGATGGCCACGATGAAGCCGTTTGGTGGCACCGGGAATCGGGGCTTGACCTGTGGCTGGGCCACCGCATCCCCACCGGCCGCTTCACACGCAGCTTCAACACCAAGCGGGTGCTTGGGGCGAATGCGGGTTTCCTTCCTCGTGCAGGTGCTCGGGGTGCCCTCAATAAACACCTCCCCATGCCAGAACCATCCATCCAGCTCCCGAATTAACAATTCCTGCATATTGTCCCCCTGGCTGCATCAGGGGACTGACTCCGAGCCGTGACATCCTCTAGCTTCCTGCAGTAAGACAGGGCTGTCAAAGTTTTATGGTCCCATATGTAGAGAGCAGATATCTCCCTACACACTGTGGGAAAAGAGAAACTGAAACCCCCCGGGTTCTCCTTTACAAGCATTGCCGCTTTAACTAAATATTTGGAATGTGTTTATCCAGAGTGAGCGGCCTGACCTTTTATAGAGGAAAAACTCTGCACCCTCGGCAGCCCCTCGCCTCCCCGTCCGAGACCGCAGGAATTGTAGGATACCCCGTCCCGCTCGCTCCAGGGCAGCAAGGCTGTGGGTTCCCTCTGGAAAATGCTGCCATGGATCCATCTAAGTTGTTATTTTTTATTCCCTGACTAGAAGAGACGCAGTAAAGGGCAGTACCGGTACCAAAGTGCTCCAGCTGGGTTATTACCTGCCCATGTTGGATCAGGCCCCTCGGTAGGAAAGGGTAAAACCGGCCGCATTTGCTGCACTGTGACACTCACGCAGCCGAGAGCGACAGGATCGTCACCCTGCGGCGTGACAGAAAGGCAATATCGGGTATCGCTGCACAAAGGGACGGTTCATCTCTAGAGCCCTTCAAACATCTTACAGAAAGTCCGATATATCAATAATACCAGTGGGGATGTTGAGGTCCCTGCAGAGATCGGGGCCCCTCACGCAGGGTGTTTTATGTCCGCGCTGCAAAAGGCTGCCGATACTCAGAGATTATATTTAAAAAGAAGATAATGAAGCTCATTTTGCAGGTGGGGACTGAGGCATAAAGATAATTTGCACATGCAGAAGTCACTGTTAAGCCAGACGCTGAGCTCAGATCCTCCTACAGGTCCTGGCCACAGCCAGTCACCAAAACAACCTCGTCGGCTCCGGATGAGCCGGTGCCGCAGTGCCGGTTCCTGCGGAGCCCCTGGAATTCTGCTCTTCTGGGGCAAATTCCCTGCTCGCCGGCGCTGCTGCGGCCCAGCTCGCGCCAGGCTGGCCGTGGCACAAAGCCGAGTTGAATTTGGCCCTCGGGCACCTCCAAAAATAATTGGAGGTGAGAAAAGCACAATAGCAGCACACGGCTTTTAAAAGTATCCATAAAATATTTAAAAAAATAGATCAATTATATATGTGTATACAATGCCCAGAGATGCCTCGATTTATACGACACGCTTTCTGGAGAGCAGAACAGCTCCAGGCTACAGCGACGAGGAGTCAGGCTGAACACTGCGTCCCTGAGCCGGTGACACCGTGTGACAGGGAACAGAGGGGCCCCGGGCACCACGTAAAAATTATTACCGAGCAGCAAAACAGCAGGGCGAGTTAATTTCATTGGAATTAACAGTAGTTCCCCCTCGCCCCCAGCGCACGGAGAGGCGTCGTCAGAGCAAAACGGGGGAGGAACGTGCATGGCTGAGCCGTGCGAGCGGCTGAGGCTCACGAATGCTTTGGAGAGACTTAAAAACAAACAAAATGGGTCTAGGATTCCGGAATGACAGGCTAAAAAAAAGAAAAAAGGGGGTTGAATAATTGCTCTGTCTCACTTTTGGAAGCTTTAAAAAAGAAACCCAGCTTCTTCTGCAAGTATTGGACAAATTCCCTCCTGGCGGGCCCGGGGACTACCTGCAGCACACGTATCGCACACCCTGATGGAGCTGCCCAGCTTTATTTCCAGGGAGGAGAGGGCAGCACACGCGCAGTATTTGTAAAAAACACGAGATTCCCCGTGCGTCTAATTCCAGGCCGAGTCATCAGGGAACCCAGTCCCAAAACCACTTTGATCCAGAAATGGAGTCTTGCAAGGTAACTCCAGCAGATGCAGCTCTCATCCTTTTGACCGAACTGAATTACAGTAATTGCCTCCGTGCGAACGTCCAAGGTGAGCGCAGCTGGACCGAACGGAGCTGCTTTATGGGGATAAAAGTTCGTTTTCCCGGGAAGTGCCCAGGTCCCGGGACTTGGCGTCGGTGGCTCATCTACCTTTCAAGTGCACGTGTCATCACGGGAGCGCGCACGGGCACCGTTCATAAATTGAGCCTGTGACTCTTTAAAAAGACAATCCCCGTTCAAAGATACTTACACACATGGTTAAGCCCCGCTGACTTAATTTGTTAAGTAAGGCCTGTTTTAAGCATATGCTTAAATGTTTTGCTGAAATTGAGGCCACGGAATTTGCAGCTCGGAGCTGCTCTGCGAGGAGCAGTGGTGGGTTGAGCTTGCAACGAGCACAAAAAAAAAAGAAAGAAAAAAACAAAAACCCTTAAGGAGGGGAAAGTTACAGAGGACAAAACGCTGGAACTCAGGCCTAACAATGCAGAGCTTTTCCTTACAGGAACTTTTAGTGCAAGGAAATCCCTGGGTGCAGGGTAAAGGTACCAGGGGAAGGAAGCCTCAGTTTTCCAGCTGCAACCAGAGCTTTGCCCTCTGCAGGAGGCCGCGCAGCTCCAGCCCCTCAAGGATCCCTCACGGGGAGATCCCTGCAGTGCGTGAAGGTTAAATCTACGGGGAAACGAGCTCCAGAGCGGAACAGCAGCGGCCGCAGGGCGATTCCTGCTCCCCTACTGCTCCTCCCGGGATGGGTGCGAGCTCGGGGACTGCTCTGCCCGAGGGAAGGTCTTAGGACAAGGGTACAGGTTGGTCCACACTGGTTCTCGTTTCTCCCTCTACGTCCTTGGCCTGACCTGGCACTGGGCTCTGTTTGCTCCAAGTCTCGGTTTGCTCCGGCCTCGGGGAACGCGCGGAGGGCAGCCTCAAAACACCGCTGTCTTCTGCAGTGCTTTTCCTCAGGCTTGATTTAATACAAACACAAAGACAGGAGAAAAAATATATTAACCTAGCGACGCCCTCTAGTCACAATGAAACAAAAGGCAAAAAATACTCAGAAATTCAAAGCAAAGCGCGGGAGCCTCTGGCCACATCCTGCTAATACATGAGTTCACTAATACACGAGGCAAAGGGCGAGAGGCAACGGGCACCTGGGCAGGATGTCTGCGGAGCCACCGCACCCGGCGCAGACCTGGGTCCTCCCCGCCAGGCAAAACGCCCCCGTCAGATCTACAGCCCGGAGCCCCTAATGAAGTTATGGCAATTAACGACAGCTGAGGATCCGCTAATGCAGAGAAATACCGGGAAGAGGGGACGAACTCGTAATGGGGAGCTCCGTGCGGAGCACAACGGCCTTTGGGAGATGCCTGAGAATCCTCCTGTGTTAAGAAAGGAGCTGGGAGAGCAGCGAGGTCCCTTTGGAACTGCGGGTTTCACTTCGCCCCTCCAGCCCAAGGCTGGAATTCAATAAAAGGGGAACACGCAGGGGAAAAACAATCCGCAAGCAAAGGCAGATGTAAATAGTATGAAAACGGGGCCGTGCTTTCCCTGTCGCGCGCGGCTGTTTTTTCCGGTCTCGCTGCTCCAGGAAGGCCGCGGCCGGGGCCATATTTCAGCGCTGACAGCCCCTTCCATCAGGGAACAATGGCCGGGTGCGCCGAGCGGGTCAGCGCCGCGCGGCCCCGGCAGCCCCCCGGCTCCTGCTCCCATTCCCTTCCTGCCATTCTCCCTCCGGAGCCCGCTGCAAGCCAGGGATAGTGCACGGAATAGCCACAAAATCGAGGGGGGGAAAAGGAAAAAACAAGCCCCCGAAGCGCCCGCGTGGCCCCGGAACAAGCGCACGGGCGCTTCATCCATAGATAACGTGCCGGGGAAGGGACCGCTTGCGAGGCAGCCGCGGTGCCAAAATAACGCGCTGCTCCGTGCGCATCATCCGTCCTGCCCACGCGGGAGCCCCGTCTCCTGCCACAGGTGTCCCGGGGACCCTCGTGATAAACAGGAGCGTTGCAGCGATGCAGGGATTAATACGGAGCTGCGCCTTCGGAGGGACGCTCGGATTCCAGTGAATTATTGCTGCGCGAGGCGGGGAATCCTCGCGCGGTCCCGGGGGCGCGAGGCTGCAGCACCCACGGGTGGGAAGAGCGAGATCGGACGCTCTCCGGCACCAGGACAAGATCATTCAGGGTCCAAAAAAAGCCCCAAGAGGGACAGTGGGATGCGAAGGGTAAAAGAAAATAACCCCCTGCTCTGGGCGCTGTCTGCAAACCCTGTACGCTGGGAAAGGCCGGAAAAAGCAGGAAATCATCAAACACACTAAAATAAAAGCCACGCAACACCAAATCCTAGTTTAAATTCAGCGTTACTAATATTAGCAAGAGCCTGGTGATTTTATGTCTTGAATTCTTGGCTTTTTTTTTTTTTTATGCTAAGCTAAGGTTTGGAAGGTTCTTTCCTCTTTTTTTTTTTCTTTTTTTGGTAAGGGAAGGAAGGAAGGAAGGAAGAAAAGCCCCAAACCCGTCAGCTGAAAGGACTTTTCCAACATCTGTCATCAGAAATGTGGGAAACAAAACCTGGCAACGGGGAATTCTCTGTCCTTATTCCCCATGTTTCCCGGCTAAATTCAGGCTCTGTGAGTTTTCCCAGGAAGTGTTGTGCAGCAGAGATTGCAATTTTTTTTTTTAATTATAATATTATTTCAATTAAAAAAAAAAAAAAGAGACTATGTCTGAAAATGTGACTACTTAGCAGCCTCCGAGCCTTGCTCCAAAGGGCAGCGCAGATTTGGCCGATCAGACGGTGACAGGATTCGGAGGGAGCACCTGAAAGAGCCGCTGACAGCCCCTGTGTCAGAGGTGCTCGATGGCTGTTTACACCAAGTGCCATCTGGCTCTATAGATATAATAACAATTATTCCATCGAGGTATGCAGCTCCCTAAATCATATTAATATACAACAATTCTGCGAGTCTTATAGGGCTCGCTGTTTCTGTGTGCTCCCATTTAACCTGGGTAATGCACGAAAACAAGCCTGCCTCATCATTAAGAATTGATTTTTTATTTATGTGAATGTCACTGGCAATCCCATGATATCCCTTTGTAATTCTGGGAAACAGGGGCTGCATCCCCGCGTTAATCTCGTTTTATGGCGTATCTTTAGAAATTTGCAACATCTTGCTCCATTTGGATATTTATGGCGAGATTTGTGTCCTCGCGCACGGCTGCTGTTTTGCTTCCGAGATCTATTTCACACGGTGCTGGCGCGAAGTATCTAATATACTTCATTAGCTATATTACATCAGATAAGGGTTTTATTTCTTTAAATTATTTAACCTTGGTAGAGCCCACTGGGACCACATAAATTACAGCCCCACTAATGAAAATCATTAGTTAGGCTATTCAAAAAGACAACAGGAAAAGAATTAAATATTTTTTTTCAAATCAGCTTCTTTTTTTATGTTTGAAATCCTAGATATTTGATAATTCAGCACGTCATCTGTTTGCTATTATCATGGCGATTAGGGCTCCATACAGACACATCTGAGGCAGCTATAGAGCATTTTTGCAGAATATACATTTTTTTTTCCTCCAGTTTTCAAGTCGTCCTAAAAGCTCCTCTGCTGCTGCCGAAGGAGAGCAGACTATTAACCACCTCCTTATCACCAGCAGTAAGGCCAGAATTTAGGTCCTAATTACAGAAATAAATGGCAAATGCTTGGGTGTCCTTCCTTAAAGACGCAGCACGTGGGGCAACGCGGGGCCCTGCCTTCTCCTCCCAGGAAGATCCCGGTGCTGGAAGCCGGATCCGGGTCTGCACAGGGCAGGGGGGAGAGAAGGGGGGAAGTAAAATTAAGTACACTTGCTTCAAGTTGTTATGTGAGCATTAAGTAATAAAACCAGCACATTTAATTTAGACTCTCCCCCACTAAGTATCTCATGGGGGACATCTTTAATAACACCTTCCACCATCCATATCACTATTATGGTAAATGTTGCCGCATTAATTCAACTTAGTCATTTTTCGCCTGTCTTTGGCGGAGCAGAACGGTGACGCTCGCGGTTTCGGCGGCCGGCTCGGCCGAGCTCCGCGCGCGGCTCCGAGGCCCAAGGACGGGAATTCTCGGCGACCCGCAGGAATCGAGGCAGCAGGAACCTCCCCCTGCCCCTGTTTTCCGTAAGCGAAGGAGGGAGAGAAGCGACCGCCCGTCTCGGCAAAGGGACGAGGGGGACAAGGACCTGGGCACCCTGCAGGGCTCCCGTGCCCGGGCAGCAGCACCTTGGAGCACCAGCGAGAAGCTGGATGCAGGGCCGCCCTCCTCCTCCCCTCCGGTGCTCCGGAGCTGCGGAAAGTCATGGCAAAAACTAAAATAGCGACAGGGAGCGCACAACGCGGGAGACCCCGACACGGCAGCACCCCGCGCCCGGAAGGGCCTCCCCGGGAGCCGACGGATTGACGCCGGGTCCTTCTACGGAGGTTTCTCCCGGGTTCCGATGAGGCTGCCGCGACCTCGATAAACTCCAGGGTTTAAAACGGAGATTTAAGAACCGCAGCTCCCTCCCCAGCTCCGAGATGCAAAATCGGAACCGAGCAGCAGCCAGACGCGTTTTCGCTGGTTTAATTACTGCACCTCAGTTTGTTTCAAAGGGCTTTTATTTCTCTTTTTTTTTTTCATTAAACCAGTAAAATACGCCCGGCGCAGAGTTAATTTTAACGTCGAGCTGATAAACCATGAAAAACCTGGGGTTTGCAGCGAAAGCGCTGACAGCCGCGGCGAAGACAGAGCGCTGCCATTGGGCGCTGCCGCAATTTGCCCGCTCCGGCTGTCTTTTAAACAAAAACGCTCCCCATGCAGCATGCAAAGAAGTTGCGAGCGGGCGCGCGCGGGGAGGGGGCGGCCCCGCCACCAGGCCGGCGAGCGGGGAAAGCTGCCGATCAATCATTTATAATTAACAAAAATCCGATTGGGGCTTTAAATAGAGATCAATGTGTTGCGGGCTGAGTGGATGGCGCGGATGTATTCACCTTCTCGTAACTCTGGAGCGAGCTGTCACACCTACCGAATCACCATTTGTTTTGTTAACAAAGCTTCGGGGGGCGCCAGGCGCGCATTGAAATTTCATTAATCTAATGGAGTAAAGTCCTATAGAAAAAAATCAAATTCTCGTTGGGCGAGATGGTACCTGGGAAAGATAACCTCTGCGTGAACCCCGGCGCCGAGCGCGGCTATTAGTCTGCGGGAGCAGACAGCGACTCGCGCGGTCGCAGCCGGCGGCCCCTTCCCGGCCGCGCGTTCCCAGCGCCGCGCGGAGGGAGCCGGGACGCCGGGAAGCTCCGCGCGCGGCCCCGAGCGCGTCCGGCCGCGGCGCTGCCCCTGCGGAAGTCTGACCTTTCCCCAAAGCGGCTCATTTTTTGGAGGCTGTTGTATTCGGGGCATTCCAGGAATCCCGGCAACTGCCGTAACTCGATCGCCCGCAGGAGCATCTCTGCTTTCAGTTCACACTCCTCCCAAATTCCTCCTTCCCCTGCTTGTGGGAAAGGGCTCGAAACTTGAAGCCGAGAGAGGAAAGAGCATTAAAAAAATAATCTCCCGGTTCTCTGCCTGCTTGGGATTGCAGCTAGAGCGAGGCCTGGGAAGGACCCGCTGGGGGTCCCATGGGGGCTAAGGGTGCCCCCGAACAGGACACACGAGAAGCTGGATTCTGCTCCCCAAGTGGCAATTATTTTTACAAATTAATTCACATTATTTTGGCTAAGTGAAACATCCCATTCCACCCCTCTCAAATCACTCATCCACTTTGCTTAAAAAATTCCAGCTGCAATTCTTATTTTGGAGGATTTGTCTAACCAGGACAGTGCTGCCCTGGCCACTGGGGGCTTGAGGTTCTGAGGCCTCGGCCAACCTTCAACAGGAAAATAATACAATAAAAATCATTCCATTAGTGCAAATTAAAGGACTCTGGCAATGAAGAGTCCGGAAACGGGTCGGACAGGGAAATCAAAACCTGAAAAATTTCATTTGACTGAACAATAAATTCAGCTGCACTGGACGAAGTGTTTGTGCCCCTTCACCCACATCTCTAGGTGTAGCTAGAATATACCTAGATTATATTTATATACAAATAAATGAAGTAGATGCTGCATCCCAAACCATCTCCAGGGTTTACGGGAAGCTGATGGAGGCTCCGCTCCTCTGGGAAGGGTCCTCATTCCCTTGTGGCAGCCACGGCCGCGTCGGGAGAGATCCCAGGCCCTTCCTGCCTGCCATGACCCACTGCAAAACCTGGGGGCTTCCCCCGTGTTGGTCTGGGCTGTCCCCGGGACCTGCTCCGTGCGGGCAACGGAGACGCTCCGTGTCCCGAGGGGCACCCGGAGCAGCCCGTGCCCTTGGCCAAGGCTCGGAGGGGGCTTCCTGCTGCACTGTGACACGGCTACGGGCGACAACATGAGAAAGAGGATGAGGAAGGACCAGCTACAAGGGCAACCTGGGGAGGGGACACGGGAGGGAAGGGCAGGGGGGCTGCAATGGTGACGAGGACACAGGCACCCCGGGAGGTGCCGGTGCCCTCGAGTGCGTAGGGACCCGGCAAGGGGGCCAAGGCAGCCCCGGCTGCAAGGACAGGGTGACACCAGGAATGGGAAGGAGGACCCAGCTGGGCACAGCTCCGGGCACGGCTCACGCTGCTCCTGTGTGCGTCCCGGCTGCCCAAACCCTTCTCATCGTCCCATGCCCGGCTGCACACGGCCGCCTCCTCATGTGCATCCACCTGCGGAACCGGCACCGGCACCGCTCGCACCGGCCGCCTCCCGCTCCCAGCCAGGGGGATCTTCCCTTCGGAGGCAGAAGGGACAAAGGACACACGACGCTGGGGACAACAGGGCAGGCCACGCTCAGCCCCCGCGGGGAAGCGCCACGAGCTCCATGTGCGCAGGGCCCCGCGGGGCAGCCACCTCGGCAGCGCGCGAGCGAGCGGCGTGCGCGCCCCGCGCCGACGAGCCCTCGGGGAATTGCGTGAACTTTTGAACCAGAGATGCAGAGACAGAGCCTAGCCTGTTCCCGCTTTAATAAACAATTTTTTTTTCTTCAATTAATTAAGGTTTGGAAAGAAAAAAAATTGCAGAAGAGAAGTAATTTAGCATGCAGCGCGTACTTTACAGATGGATCCTACCTTTGGATGCTTATTAAATCTATGCATGATTGCGCTAGAGAAAATTAATCGCATTGTTTTTCACTATTCAGAAGGGTTTGCAAACAGCACGGAAAATGATGCAGAGCTCAGGGGCCCCCGCCCCTCGCTCCCCCCGCGCGCGGGGACAATGAGGACGGGCCCCGCGGCACTCGGGACCCGCACGGCCTCACAACGAACCCGTTTTGCACGCGGGATTTTAGACCTCGTGTCCCAATCGGCCCGTGACGCCCCAGGCAACCAAGGGCAGCGCTTGGTTTGCACATGCGGGAAGCCTGGCCGGCTCCGTGGCCTTTGGGCTGTTCCATGGAAGCCGGGAGCTTCCCCTGGTCCCCGCAGGAGGGAAGGGGCAGCAGGGCAAGGCCGCAGCAGGAGCAGCAATGGCAGGAGCTGGGCAGAACAAACAAGAGGTTCAGATGCAAATGGCCAAATGCTCTTCCCTTCCCAGAGGAAAATTCCCGGGAAGATACTCGGTCATAACCACCAACGCTGTTCTCCATGGTACCAATGTGCAAAACCCTGTGGACGCTCTGCTGAAGGTCAGTGCGAGGCTGATGTCAGCGCTTTGGCTGGGTTTCACTGGAAGGAACGTTTTGGAAACCAATCAGGTACAAACCTGACATTGGAAGCAGCCGCACGAAGAAGGACTCCATCACCGACACAGCCAGGGAGTGCGAGGAGCAAGGACAGGGGACAGGACCTCCCCGGGCTCCATCTGTGACACTGCGCTCGGGTCTGCAGACACAGAACTATAGAACTAGAGCCATAAATGCCAGTTCTGCAAACGCGGCTCCCAGCGAAGCTCCCCTTGGCCCGTCACGCTGCAATGGGAACCTCGGCGGGAAGGTCGGAGGTTTCCTGCCCGTCTGTGCCCGTATCCAGCTGTGCCAGCAGTGAGGCCCCCGCGTGGCAATGATGCACTCGACCCTGCTGCCCGGGCACCATCCGAACAGCTGGAAGGACAAATGGCCAACGCAGATCAAGATCGGAAAGATTTGGGGAAAGAGACTAAGGAAAAGAGCAAAAAGAAAAGGAAGGGCAAGGAGGTGGGAAAAATCATTTTACATTTTCAGGAAACATTAATTAAATCAGTGTTCACTGGGGGAATAAAGTAAATGACCAAGAACAAACTCCAAAAGCTGAGTGGGGAGATGGAGTTGGACGTCGAGATGCTCAGCTTTGTTTTGCTGCTGGTTCCCTTGCCCTAGACAAGGTCTTTCCCCCTCTCCGCACCTTGAGCAAAGCAGGGCAGAGTTATGACCCTGCCACGCTGCACAAAACGAGTGTTTTTAAAGTGGTCTGACGCTCGCACGAGAGCATCACGTAGGATCTCGCCCTCGCTGACAGCTCCACTCCAGCGCTGAGAGCACGTTTGAGCCATGAGCCCAGCTCAAATGAACGCAGAAAAATCCTTCCCGGCTCTGCAGCCTCTAAAGGGAGTTTGCACAGAGCAGTCCTGGCACTTCGCACGCCACATCCGAGCTTGTTTTACAACAGCTTCCTTGAGCAGTTATGCCCTTATGATGATATTCCAGAACATTAAAAATACATTGGGCAAAGCAAATAACTTTAAAAACCAAATTTGAGCGATGTGGAGCTATAACATTAATTGCTGGGTTTTACGCGTCTGCTGGTCTCCCGGTGCTGCAGCATCTCCAGCAGCAAAGGGAAGGGACAATGCAGCGCTGAGCTCCTCTCCTGCCCCTTTGTTGCTGGTTTCCTGCATCACCCTGAAACTACCGGTGACGTGGACCTGACAGGGGGTTATTTAGTAGAGAAAGAGATACAGAGACAGCAGCACCACTGCAGCGACCGTCGAGGAAGGAGCAGGGTGGCTTTTGCCAAGCCAATATGCGAAAACTCTTAGTCACGCAGACTGCAGTTGATTGGCAAAGGTTGTTTTACATCCCGGCTAGGGCCTTATACCTATTCGCTTACAATAATAGGGTTATAACAACAATTTCTAAAAATAAGACAATTAAGTCATGCTGAGAAAACAGGTCATAAGTGGGGATCTATAGCCTGCTTACTCCTCGGTAATGATGAAATACAGTTTAGTTTGGGTTAGCTGGAAGCAGGAATTTTCTACTGCATCCATTAAATAAAATATCAGTAAGTTCTCCCACCCCGGAGACACCCCATGTCGTGGGTGCTGAGCGCGGGTCTCAAGTGCTAAAACTGGACGCTCATTCCTCGATTCCCATTTGCGGCCTCCAGAGCCTCTGGCTCCTGCTCCCTCTGCCCAGGGGCTGTAGGGATGCGGGGACGTGTGGTCCTCCGGGGCCTGGGTCCCGTCTCGGAGGGCAGCGCAACCAGGGCCCACGAGCCGCTCCGAGCCCACTCTGGTTGGCGACGCCGCCAGCATGGGGATTTTCAGTGCTCAGAGCAGCTGAGTATTTTCAGAGCCGCTCGGAGCGCTCTGCTCTCACTCTCCCGCCCTTTGGCCACGTGGGCTCGGGGACACAGCAGAGCGTGCGGCACCAACGGCAGCTCCTCTTCTGCTCCACATCTTGCACGGGGAGAGGCCGCAGCAGTGGTTTAAAGATAACTCCGAGCAAAAGCCTGTGCTCCTCACGACCGAAAAAGCTGCCTCGGGCTCTGCTGGGACACAAGAAGACCAGGGACTCACCAGGATGGGAATGGGGAGCACTTTGATGCAAGAAATTCTCCTTCTAGAAGCGCCTACACGAAGGGTCGCAGGGGAAGACAAGCATCCCCCAGTCTTGCCCAGCCCTGGAAACCACAAAGCTTAAAATTTTATATATATATATAACATTCCAAACATTCTAAGTGGCTGATAGGGAAATTGGTGCAGGCGGGAGAGGACGGTGGCACCAAGAAGGGTTCACGGGCAGACGGGAGGGGGACAAACCCGCTTTGCCCCTTTGCTCGGCAGGGGCCGGTGGCGGTGCCAGCGCAGCGGGTGCAGCCGGGTCAGCGCCGCCGCCCCCGCGCCCGAGGTGAAAAGTTCAGGCAGCGGCGGAAAAACCAATATGTCCACGCAGAGGACGCCGCGCGATTTATTTCAATTTACATCAAGCCATGCATATAAAATTTAGATAAATTCCATTCAGATCTGATGCTGCCTGCCACACAATGTATGCAAACAGATGTCGGCGGGGCTCGCGCTCGGCTTTGGGGAGGAGACCGGGTGCTGCCTTAGTATATACTATTAATGTATATAAAGGCTGCAGAGGGATGGCTTTTGCTGTTTGCCAGCAAAGCGAGCCCTAGTTTTAGGTTTAAAAATGCTGATTCTCTTCTCCTGGTTTTAATTCCCCCCTCGCTGTAATCTCGGCGCTCGCCCCGTCCACACGGTGTCATATTAAGAAAGATAATGAGTATTTACAACCGCAGCCCCGCTTGTCACCGCAGTTATAGCCCCTATTTATATCCGGCGCCGCGTCCCGCTGACGGATGGCTTTGATTTAGAGCGCAGGGCGAGCGGCCCGTCCTGCGGCCACGAGGTGGCCCCTGCGCCGAGGGACAGCGGGTGACACCGGGGGACAGCGGGTGACACCGCAGGGACTGGCGCCCGTAGGGGCACCAGGACCTCGTGGGCCAGGTGCTCCCTGCCGCGGGCGCTCCCTCAAGTGCAGGGATAAAACAGGAGCACTCGGGGCAGAGGCTGCTGCTTTGCAGGGAATCGACTTTATTGCAACAACGGACTCGCGTGAAAGAGCCTCTTCCACCTCTTTTTTCCCCCTCTTTTTTAATTCATCTCTTTTCAAGCTGCTTTCGGAGGTAAAAATTACGCTTGCAGTTGAGCAATAATTTTCCAATAGTCACCTTTTTACCTCCCTTGGTTTTGCTTCCTCTAAAAAAAATAATGAAAAAAATCATTTACAAATTCTTTAGTTAGTGCCATAAATTTGAAGAAAGCTCCAGTCAGTTTGCTGCTGAAGCAAGAAGACGGGAGTTTCATACATCAGAATATAAATCCAATTCTCTTTACCTGCCACAATCTCCTCCGAGAGCAATTCCAAGGTCACAAAGAAAGGGCCAAATCCTGAAGTCCTTATTCAGGTTTATTTAGTAATTATTCTGGCTTCGCAGCGCGTTGTGCCCGTGACCCGCGGTCCCTACACGCACGGCCTAAGTAATGGTTTAATAAAGACCTTGGCGCATTAAGGTAGGGAGCCGGGGCAGGTGGCAACGGCGCGGCCGGGAGCTCCGCGTTGTTACGGAACCTTCCACGTGGGCGCAGCGGGGCCAGGACGGGAAATTAATGATCCACCCACTTTTCAATGACTAAAAACGAGGGAATAAAACCATTTGGGAAGCCCTCCATTTCTCGCTGTGTACGGACTGCGTTATTTTCATCATCCCTGTCAGCTGTGACAACTGCCGACTGGACAAATACCAACTCCAGCTCTGGCCATTCATTTCTATTCACGATGATTCAAGCAGAGGTTCGACTGCCCAAAAATATATATGAGTTCCGCTTTTTTTCCTTCCTACAGAAGGCACAATAAACTATAAAAACAAGACAGGCAGATTCCGAGCCCCGTGCAATGGTCACAGCCCCTACAGTGCAGGCTCTGCTTCTGCAAAATGGACATTTCCAGCGCTAGGAAGGCTCGGGCGCTGCCAGCCAAGTGCCAACAAATAAGATTTACATCGCAAGGAGCTTTCGCTCCGTTTGGAGCGACGGTTTCTTTCACATCAGCCCCCAGACCCCGGCCAACAGCGTCCCTGGAAGAGCAGATGTCCGGGGCCGGGCAGCTATCCATCCCGGCAGCAGTTTGGGGGGTCAGTCCCTAAGGAGGCAGCAGCCGAGCGGGCTCTGCCAGGAGGAATCCGCGGTTCCGAGGAGCAGGAGGATAACGCGAGCGCGGAGCGTCGCTGCGAGTGAGACGCTAATTTGGTGCCCGGCGCCCGTGGCCGGGGGAGCGGGCACGCGGGAATACGATTCCTCGCTGTCACCAGGCGCCGCTCAGAACCTTCTCCCGGTTCTTCATCAGCGTGAAAAATTACAACTGTAGCCAGATTTTTCTCTGTCGCCAGCGTAAATGTGCGATTACAGCTGTTCATATTTTCACTCTAATGAAGGGTTGCACATTTAAATGGTAAGATTTATTATATATTGTATACCGCCTCTGTACATGCAAAACTGTTAACCGATGCCTAAAACGCTGCTTGTTTATTCTGACATCAATTATCATTTTTCTCAATTTTTAAATAATAAAAAAGCCCGTGTCGGCACAGACGGGTTCCCGTTCCTTGGGAAGCAGCAAACAAAACCTCCAAATACAAAGGTGGGGGGAGAGGCCCCCGGGCAAAGATGGCGAATTTGGGGCTAAAATAAAGGCAAAAGGGAGCGGCGCGGGGCCGGGCGCCTCCTCGCCCCGCGGCGCCCGCCGCCCCGGCTGCGTTTTGCAGAGAACCGGTACGAGGCCGGGTTCATAAACAGGTGAAATGATGGAGCTTATTGCAACGAACATCAACACTGAGACTAAATAACTGTGTTGCCATCTCCGTCCCGCGGCAAGACGGATGGTAAACTTGACCTGCCGCTGGTACTATCCGAGTGCCATTTTTTATCGCCCTTGGCCGCCCCCCCGGCGCAGCGGGCTCTGCAAATGCCTGTGCGTGGTCAGGTCAGGCCCGGGCGCGGGTGAAACTCCGTTCACATTTGCATACAGGCGGCTCGCACAATGCGGGCCCATCTGTTCCCGTCACCGAGTACAAATCGAGTGTCACCCAACTCGCTGCAAACGACAGCCGCGCAGCCATTAGGCGGAGGAACACTTAGCTCAGGTTACGGATATGGAACTGCTGATTTGGGTTTAAATACCTGATAACTGAAGACTTTTTATTGCACGCGAACAAAGAATGAACCTTGAACCGATGCAGAGCGCACCCTGCGGCCCCGCGGCCGGCACCCTCCCGCTCCCAGCCCCGCTGAACCCACAGGGATTTTTCTAGGGGAAAGAAAACACCCTAAAGCAGGTTGCGATGTCACCAAATAGATCTTAACAACAGCTGATTATATAAAATTTGCAGGGAAGCAGGATGGGCGCAATAGGGGAAGGGGGGAGACAAAAGGCAGGGTGGGAACAGAGGGTGAACCCTGCCCGCGGCGTGCGAGGTCACTGGGATGGCTGTGCCGTCCTTCCTTGAACTTTTCCCGTGTTTTTCCTAGGTGGAAGTTTGGGCTCTGGCTCTGCTCACCCCATGGCCCCCTCGGCTGCCTCCAGCCGCCCCCTTCCCCAGTGCCCGCAACGGGCTCTGGGGCTTCCCCTCTCCCCATCCCACCCCAGGGAATTGCAGGGCACTTTCCCCTCCAGGTATGGAGCTCCAGACAGCCCCATGCACATGCGGGATCACAGCAAAGGGCGCTCGCTTTGGGCTTAAACTCAACCTCCTGCCAGTGCTGGGGGCACCGGACGGGACACAGGGGCAGGAGTGTCACTGCCTGGGCCACGCACCGGCCTGGCCAGCAGCTCCGGGACCTGAGGAAGGGGCCCGGGGCCCAGAGACACGTGGAGGGCTCAGCCTGCCCAGGACATGGTGACGGGAAGACATCAGAGCTCCCAGCTTCAGCGTTAACGGGAACCCATCCTACACCCGTGTGAACAGCTTAAAACCCACCACGTGCAAAGGCAGCCCCAACACAACAGCCCCCAAAGCATCCGAGCGCTTCCCAGATGAGTTACAGTGCAGCCCAGACCCCTGCTCCATCCATCCAAAACACCCCCTGGCACCGGGAGCAGCTGCACAGATTTAGGAGGAAAGACCATTTCAGGAGCATTCCCAAGAACCACTTTTTGGTTGCACCAAGATTCATTTGGAGAAGGTTGAGGTCCCGCTGACCCCCCATCCCATAGGCAGCTCCCCCCGGCTCAGCAGCTGCTTTTCCCCCTTGGAAAGTTCCCGTAGGCAAAGCGGGATTTGCACAGCGCGGCAAGGCCCTGCTCGGGACGTCACCCATTTGCATGCAAGGTGGCTGCGCGCTCCGGAGGGAAGAATAAACCAAACAGGGGAAAAAACCCATTACCCAAGGTTTACCCTTCTGTTGGCTCCGAAAGAAAGAAAGGCCCATTAAAGAGCTGTCACCGTTTTAATTCCAGTTTTCCTACAGGGATATGATCCCATTCCCTTCCCCAAAAGATAAAGCAACTCGCCTGATAGAAATATTGGCTGCTTGGTGTGTGTGGGTGTTTTTTTTTGTTAGGAGTGAACACGAACTGAACCTTGAACTTCATTTACCCTTTGAACTCGTTACCTTTAAACAAAATTCCCCATGCTTTCCCTCTTCAAACAAATTTCATCACAATTACAGTCCCTTCCACTTCACTTAAAGATATATAATCATTGACTTGACCTAATTACCTGGTGCAGGCCTTTCTCTACAAGGTGAAAGCCATATTGGTGTGAACAGAAGCTGACCCCTGTATTCTTGATACCCCAATTTTATTCTAATTATTGTATAGGAGGTTTTCCATCTTCCTCTGTCCTGCCCTGCCCTCCCCCCGGTTGCTATTTTGCTCCCTGCGTGCTCAGAGCTGCCCTTTGGGCTGCGAGCTGCCTGGAGACCGGCTGCAAAATCCATCTCGCTGAAAAGCTTCGGGGTTTCCAATTCAATAGGGAGCCGGGGGGGTTGCACGCTACAAAGAGCCCCGTGAGCCCCGTCCGAGGGGCTCCCCGTGTCCCCACGCCCCATCCGAGGGGCCCTTCCACATCCCCGTGACCCTCCCCAGGGCTCCCCGCACCCCATCCAAGGTGCTCCCCGTGTCCCCATGCCCCCTCCAAGGGGCTCTTGGCCATTGGCACATGAGGGCCAGGAACTCTGGGCACGGGGATTAAAGCCAGTTTTTCCCCCTCCTACAGAGCAAGGCGCTATATGAAGACACGAACACCAACAAGTAGGTTCTGGAGGGTCCACAGGTGCAAATCCAAGCAGCAAAGGGCACCCTGCCCATCATCCAGGTCACACATGTGCCACAAAACCACCCTCGGTGCCCCCAACCCCGCTCATGTGCCCACCGTGGGCTCCATCCTCCTGCGAGGCCGTGGGCACAGGGGCCACCAGTGTCGCTGCAGTAAGAATCAAAACATCCTCCAGAAGACCAAGCCAAGGCTGCTTTAGCTGTTTGCATACAATTATGGTTTACTATGGATCCCTGCTTTCTCTGAAGGCGCTTTTCTCACTAAAAATAAAATTAAGTTGCAGTAAGAGGAATGAACTTCCCAGCAGTGTCATTTATCCCACTAATTCCTGATGGCGTTCAGAGACAGGGCCACTTTAATGTTCGGATGCACCGGAGTTTCTAAAAGGGCCTATGTCCCCTCTGATGAAAAATATTTCTCTTTTACTCTTTAAAAAGAAGAAAAATCTAACAAAAACAGCTCCAGCAATAATAGAGACACCACGTTTGACAGGCAGGGTCACGGGGAAACGGCACCTCCCCAACCTGCTCATTTGTCTTGGGCAATTGGAAAATAATTAGCAATTGCAAGAGGGTTCGATACCGAAGAGGAACCAAAGGGCAAAGCGCTGCGGCCTAGGGCAGAGCGGCCGTTTATCCGCAAGGTGAAAACCCTCGGAGCCGGCAGGAAGCGCGGGGGGCGTCTGCAAATCCCGCCTGTTCCCGGAGTTTTCCAGCACCGCAACAAAAGCGGCGGCGCCGGCAGCGGGTCGCAGGTAGGTGGTGCGCGAGGCCCGGCGCTGCGGAGCGGCCGGCGCGGCCATTTGTTATGGTCTCTTGGCGAGAAAGGCCGCGCTCAGATGCCCCGGAGCTCCGCGGTAATAAATAGACCCCGAAGATTAAAGGAGCAAATCCCACCAGCTGCCCCGAGCCTGAACCCACGGCGCTGGCGGCGCGGGGTGCCGGGCCGCGCTCCGCAGCCGCCGCA
>JAWLRI010000173.1:821107-865545 GCA_034781795.1 Crypturellus tataupa | reverse complement strand
CGGGAACCGGCCGCACCGGTCCCGCCCCGGCGCCGCGCTCCATCCCGGCCGCGCTCGGCGCTGCGGGACCTCGCTCTGCAGCACGTCCCGGCTCCTTCCCCACCGAGCGCGCGCGCACGGCGGGAGGGAGAGCCACCGGGACCCCCATGTGCAGCACCGAGCTCAGCGCATCCCATCCCCTCCTGGGAAGATTCCAACTTTCCCAGGCAGAAGCTCAAAGCAGCAGATCCCGCCAAGCACTGCCCATTCCTCCCGGAATCTCCTCGCTTCCCTGCCCACCCCGGCGCTGTCCCGCTCTCGCCCGGCCCGCGGGCGCTCACCTCCTGCGGGTCCACGGTGCAGTAGTGGTACAGGTACTGGTTGAGGTACGTGCCGCTGCTGTACACCTGGTTGCACATGGCCAGCAAGGGGCTGTAGTAGTAGCTGCTCGTCATCTGCGCCTGCGGGTTCACCCCCATGATGTAGACGATGGAGGCGATGAGCATGACGAAGGCCAGGAGGGCGCAGGCCACGATGAGCACCAGGTAGAAGCGGCGGGAGCGCGAGCCGCTCGTCTTGCTCACGCTGGCCACGAAGAAGCCCAGCTGCGCCAGGAAGCAGAGCACGGACATGGCGATCATGAAGCCGTTGGCCGCCCGCGGGTTGGTGACGCCGCCGTAGTAGCCCCCGTAGCCGTAACCGTAGCCCGAGCCGTAGCTCAGCCCGCCGCCGTAGTAGCCGGTGCCGCCCAGGTAGCCGCCGAGGCCGCTGCCGTACGCGCCGCCGTAGCCGTAGCCGTACTCCCAGGCCAGCGTGGAGGCCACGCAGGCGAAGATGGCGATGCAGAGCAGGATGACGACGGCCTCCAGGATCCTGATGACGCCGGGCGGCGAGCTCCACTTGTAGAAGTGCTGCGGCACGTCCTCCACGTAGTAGGAGCCCGGCGGCGGCGAGCGCACGCTGTAGCCGTAGCCGTAGTCGCCGGCCGCGGGGCCGTAGCCCGTGGGGGGGCCGTCGTAGGGCTTCTTGCTGAACATGGCGCTACGGGGGGGTCCGGTGGGCGCAGGGAGCCTGGCGGAGAGAGGGACGGAGCGTGGGGACCGGCGGCAGCTCCCCCGGGCCCAGAGGGGACTTTGGTCCCCGTGGTGGCACCCAGAGCCCTATGGCGGGACAAAACCCCGCGGCGCGAGCCCGTCCGCGATGGCACCAGAGACGCGAGCACCGCAAGGAGACGCAGCAAAGCGACGCAAGCAGAAAGGGGATTGAGTATTTCCGTGCTGCTACCTGCAGAGAGCGGCTCTGAAGCATTCCCAGCGCCCCCGCGGCTGCCGCGCCGCTGGCTGCACCCGCTCGCACAAAACCCACCCCAACTCGGGGCCGTCCACGGGCTCCGCTGGGCTGCGGAGCCCGGGAGGAGCCGCGGGACAAGGCGCCGCGGGAAGCGGGAAGCCGGCGGCAGGCGGGCGCCCCGGCAGGTGCCCGCGCTCCTCCTGCTCCTCCTCCCAAGCCGCCGCGCTCCGTTTCCGCACCAAACAAAGGGGAAACCGCAGCCGCCCGGGACTCGTCCCAGCGGCTCCCGCGGCACCTGCCAGCGCCGGGCACGGCCACCCAAGCAGGGACTTCCCACAGGCCCCAGGACAAGCCCCTCTCCTGCTCCCCGTCCCTCCCGGGGCCCCCGACTGCCCCCACGGAGGCTTTGACCTAAATCGGGAGAAACGGCCCCAATGGAGAGCAGGGAGCAGGTGAACGTGGAGGAAACCTGAACCCTTCCCTGGGAAAACCTATCCGTCCCGCGGCTCCGGGGACGGCATCGGGGCCCGGCGGAGCCGGGTGCTGCCGCCGGCTGCGTTGCACCCCCAGCCCCCAAGGTCCCCTGTGGGGAGGTTGTTTGTTATTCCCTAAGCTGCAGCCGGGACAGGTTTCCAAGCTGGGAGATTCCGGCCTGATCCGGGAGGCACCGCCAAGGGGGTTCAGGAAAGGCTAAGGAGGACAAGGCCCCACAGCAATCCCAGCTCCGGGATCTTGGAGCAGGAGGAGGGAAGGGGGCTCACACTTCCCTGGATCGGGGGCCAAGTCCTGCTGCTTTGGGGCTGCAGAATCCCCCCTGCTTCCCAGCGCCGATCCCATCGCGGACTCGCTCAGCAAACCCCAAACGCCTTCGCGGACCGCAGCACCCCCTCCAGAGCCGCCGCCAAACCACCGCTTCAAAGCGATTAAAACCCTGCAGAACCGCAGCCAAAGCCGCCGCAGCCAAAGCCGCCGCGGCCGCAGCCGGTGGCCGCCTCCCGGTGCCAATCCGCTGCCCTCGGCCACCGCACGGAGGGCGGCTCTGGCACAGGGATTGGGGATCAACCCCGGCTCCCAGCTCCTCCCGCCGCTCCTCCCATGCCCGCACCGGGCTCTGGGTCACCCTGGGACCCCCGGAGCTCCCGGCCGCCCCGAGGTCCCCGCCGCTGCTTCCCGCCGCCGCCATCCCCAGCGCGCGGAGCCCCGGGGAGCGCGGCCCCCTCGGGATCAAAACGAGGGAGCGAAGCCCAGGGCCACCCCATCCGCACTATTGTCCGCCTCCGCCCAGGGGCCTTTGATCAGCAGCAGCTTTGCATATCAAAGGGCAGCGGCAAGAGATAGGCAAATCCAAGAGGAAATTTCGAGATCCTGGCTGCCCGCAGGGCCCCGTGCTTCCCCGTGTAGATATTGGTGCCCCTTTTGGAGGCATCTTGCTTTGCCCGTGTTAGTTTTTTTTAAAGACCAGCATTGCAAGACCCAAAATATACAATTCAAGTGTGCATCAATTTACTCCAATGGAAAAGTGATTTTTTTCTCAAATGAGTTTGCTTGTAGTTTGGAGGGAGGAGGACAAAGTTTTTAGGAGGAACCAAAAACAGATAACAATTTTCTACTTATAGAGGAAAACAAAGCAGCTTTAAATCAATCGTGGCAGAAAACAAACAGGAAACTCATTCCAGGAGAAAGCGTCACCACCACGATGGCCATCGGATGACAAACAGAGCTCAGTTTTGCCAAAGAATCCCCCCGACCTGGGAGATGCCATCGGTGCCCAAGGACGGAGTTGCCCACTGCTCCCTGAGGGCAGCAATTGTTCAGTGCCCACAGGCATGAGCACGAGTGGACAGGGCCAAACGCACCAACCTGATCGGTCTGTACTCCTGAGCCTGTCCTCTCCTTCCCATCACCCTCCATCTGCAGGGAACCTCGAGCGAATCATGGCAACCAAGTCCCCAAACCTCCTAAACCAGCGCCCTTCCCTCCTAACTGTAGCACAGGGCTGAGAAATACAGAGCAGGCAATAAGCAAAGATAGCACCAAAGTCTAAAAACACTCTACCAAGGCGAAGCTGCAAATTGCTCTGGCAAGTTTAATGTTGTGCTCATAAAATAATGGAATAGATTTAAAAATAAAAAAGAAAGAAGGAGAAAATTATTTTATGAGCACCTAGGCAATAATTGCATTCTTTGCAACAAGCAACCTTTGCATTGTGAAGAGCCAACGACACATATGGGCACCCCCTGATCACGGGGCAGAATTAGCAGATGAAGGGTAACGTGGAAGATGTAGCATATCTAGAGACTTCCCCGAGCATTTGATGTGGTGCCACTGCAAATCTCACTAAAAAACATTAATTTACCTCAGCTTGGAGAGAAGCAATCGTCACAGGCCAAAACCTGGCCCATGGGTCGCAGACAAAAGCTGCTGATAAAACGGTTTTGGCACATGGGGAGAAGCGTCTCTGTTGGGGGACTGCAGGGTTTTAGCCCCCGTTTTATCTGCGGCAAGTAAACAGTCCATTAATTCAGTGAGCAGGAGGATACTAAATTAGGTGGTAATGCAAATATCGAGTGAAAGTAGAGGAAATAATAGTGGGGGACGCAGAGAGGTTAGGGATATGGATAGGAAAGTAAGAGCAGATTCTACCCACTAAAAATAAATTAATATTATAGCAAAAAAAAATCCAGGGAAAACTCAGCACAAGAAAGTCTTAAGAAGGAAGAGGAACTTGCAGTGTAATTGAGGAGCTCAAAAACAAACTGGGCAGGGTCACTTGGAAAGAGGTAACGTATTGCAGGGCACAGAGACCCAGGTCTCTGTGTACAGAAGAGGCTGCAGTATCAGGCGAATGTCACCTGCTAAACGAGGAAAATTGGGACAACAGGAGGCTTTTTCCAGCAAAGATGTGGTATCAAGACAGGCTACATCTGAACACAGGTTATATTGTGGCAACTCAACCTGCCCACACAAACCGTGGGCACCGGATGGAAATTGTTTCTCTCCACGGTCAGAGGGAGGACACATCTGAACCAAACCCCATGTCCAAGGCATGGGATAAGGAAGTTTCCTGGGATAAGCAAGTTTAAGGATTAACAAGTCACATCTCCAAGAGTGTTTTAGCTTCCCAGGTACCTGGGGGTCCTCTCTGTGCTTCCACCAGCCCAGAGGACAAAGTTGCTCTGCATGGAAGTCACCTGGGCTGAAAAGCTGCAGATACAGCCCTCAAAGCTCAAGACATCTAACACACACCTCTATAATATCTACTAAATAATGCATGTGGCACCAGTATTCAAAGATATAAACACCAAGAGAGAAATTCTTGAGTGAAGTTTAAGGATGCAAAAATTATGGCAGATTTGAGAGCTTAACTGAGACAAGACTTGCTGCAACTGCCCACAAACCAGGGCCTTGGGGGGACAGCAGAGCTCTGTCTTCTTAGGTAACTAAGACTAAGTGGATAAAGCAGAAACAAGTTATGGGATGGACACCACCACTCTATACATCCAAAGATTGACACCAACTGCCTCAAATCTTCAAGGGAAGTTCATCCCCATCGTGCGTGTCCTCTCCACACACCTCATGCATCAGGTGTTTATCAGGAAAGGCAAAGCGCTTCCCGGACTTGGAAGGAGTTCAGAGAGCGCAGGGATCTTCACTCCACTAAATTTTGTCCTCCCCTGTTTTTTGTGACTTGCTTCTTCACCCACTGCAAGCAGGGTCCCTCCTCGGCATCTCCTCTGCAAGGCTCCTGCTTGGTCTCAACATTAGACTCTCGATATCGTACGTCTCTGACCCAAATGCCATCAGTTTAAAGATAAACTTTGGATTTCTTCCCCTGCGTTTCCTAGTTTTGCAAAGGATCAAAGCATTAGCAGAGCTGCCAAGCCTCACTGCCAAATGCAAGATAGCTTTTTTTCTTTCTTTTGGCCAAAGAATCAGAGCAAGGTCCTTGAGACTCCAAAGAATTAAGATTTGATTCCTCTCTACAGCCTCTTAATGGGACCTAGGTCAATTCATTTATGTTCCAGGCCTGCCCCAAGTCAACATGAATGATTCCCCCCATGGGGATGGGGAATGATTCCCACTCCAGTGGGGAATCTCAGGGTACAACTGGGCTAAGGGTCTCCTCCTCCTGCGCTTTGGCTTCTCCAGTGTGAATGTGGGTGCTTTGGGAGTGCACTGTCCGGACGAGCCCCTAGTTTCAGCTCCTTTGCAACCGCAGGAGCAAAGAGCACGTTGCATGGCATGACAGGAACTCCCACAGGTCCCGAGTTAAGGCTTTTTTCTCCAGAGGCCACTCGGGTGCCAGTGTCACCTCTGCACCTCTTCACTGCTGCAAAGGCGCCACTGCAACGGTGGCTCCGATAGAAATCACTGCTGCAGAGCCACAGCCCTGAGCGATGGGAGGTTTCAGGGATTTGATCTCTGCGTTTGAACCACCCCAGGCTGAGGCTGGAGAGGAGCAGCAGCCAGGCACCAAGTGCAGCTCCCACTAACCTGCGAGCGCAGGGGAAAGAAGCGGGGACAAAGCTTTGTAACCAAATAAAGAGAGCAGGGAGCTCAATAACCGGCATTATCCGATGGCAAAGATTTTGTTATTGTTGAGTCCTGATTCCTTTATCTCTTGGAGACAATCACCCTTCAGCCAGAGGAGTCTAACCTTAAAAACCCGTAACTCGATTTTACATAGTGTTAAAGTTTGGGGGAACATTTGTCAGTGCTGGAGCTGATACAATCAGTCTGGAGGACCCTAGAACAAAGAGCGGTGGGTGAAGAGCGTGTCACCTCGGCACCCATTCGTTACCTTGATGAACAAGGAGCTATTAGTTGGCGAGAAAGCATTATCAGGGTGAAGGATGATGCCGATTGTTCCGGCTGCTCTTCCCGCGACGCTGGATCGGGATACGGAGCCCTGTGTTTGTTCAGCTCCTGCTCTCAGGGATGCGTCTGCTCACGGCTCCCCTTCAGCATCGACCCAAATCAATTCGGACATCCAGCCTCTTTCAACAGCCCCATCTCTCACGGGGTTAAACAATAAAAGTTTAACTTGTTTGGGGAAGTAGTTCATCACCCTAAGCCTTAAAAAAAGCTGCTCTAAAATACACACGTGTGCACAGGCACACACTGTCCTGGTGCAAAGTGACAGTGACAGAAGAGCCAGAGGAGCCCCCTGCTCCAGGGAACCCACCCGCAGGTACAACAGCTCCAGGGAGAAGCTTGGTCAATAAAGTTCTATTTCTTACATTTAAAGGGGAAATGAAAGAAGCGAAAAGAAGGAAAAGCCTTGTCTAGTCAACCCCTAAAATATTTCACTTTGGAATTTATGACACCAGTCTCTAAATTAAGTTCTTTGGGACAGTGGCTTTATTATGGCACTCAGTGATTTTCAGCACTACATAACCTGAGCACTAACTTAATGTGTCCAGGCTGTCCCTTTCCGATGGGGATTTAGTATCTGCAGCCTTATGTTTCGAGATGGATCCTGCAAAATACGGAGCGCCCAGGAGCATCCACACGCAGGCGAACGGACAGCAACCTCAATGTCTTGCCTGGATGAGGCTACTTTTCTTCTGAGCTTATTTTCTTTTTCCACCACAATCAGTTTTCGGCTGTAATCATGGGCAAACGCTGCCCATTTTCCCAGCACGTCGCTGCAGCTGGTGCGCGGCTCACCAAAACCCAAGTAACAGCTGGTTGCTGAGGGCTCTGTCCTCAAGGTACCAAAAAGATCCGCTCCTTGATCCTGCACTTCCAAGCAACACGCAGAGAAAACCCCAATTATGATCCCCCCCAAGCCCATCAGCTAAAGAGAGCAGAGAAAGGGGGATTTTCGCTAGAGAAAAGCTGCATTAATCAGTTATTGGCACTTCCCCAGCTTCTGCCCAGCATGAATTATAGCTCTTGTCTGAGAACCCACAAACCCAAACTGCAGAGATTTGGCCTCATGTTTCACAGCGTTGCTTCCCCCAAGGGTCTGGCTCTGCAATCAAGGAATAACTCGAGAAACTTAAAAACCAACATCCCTGCAGCCGGCCTGAGTCCCCCTTGCAAACCACAAGCCAAGGCGAAGCCTCCCTGCAAGGGCCAAATCCCAAACCCGTCATTTTGCATAGAAGGAAAGTGCCGCTTCCAAGCCAGGGTGGCACTCCCGGGGCCGAGGGGCCTCGCTTGCAAATCACCACCATGAAATTGCAGCTCATCTGCATGTGGCACAGGCAGGACCAGCGCGTTTTGGGGCCTGATTTGCATCTCAACAAAACAAACAAACAAACAAAAACCTACCAAAATGGTAATGTACCAAGTTTCAACCATTTTATAACGAAAGAAAAGCTGTTTCTACAGGGCACAAGGGAGCTTATTGGGGGTCAGGCAAATCTGGGCACTTCATTGCCCAGACCTCTATGGTCAATCATACTTAACACAAGAACATCCTCTCTGACAAACTTCCAAGCGCCTCCTTTCCAAGAAAGCCAGCTTGGAATCCAAGACGGGCACCCCAGAGACGTGGGCCGGGCACCTGCAGCAGCGTGCGGCCGATGGAGACCATGGCCACGAGTCACAGCGCTTGCCGCAGCCGTTACCTGCCCCAGGATTTGCTGCAGCTGTAAAACCCAAACGAGACCAAGCAGCTGGTTTGGGCTGGGGTTTTTGTTTGCTCTAAATGAGAGGCAAAAATCTTGGTGGCTTCACTCCTGCTTGTCTCTACCAAGGCCTGAGCCCTCCTACAGAATCTATACATCTCTTCCCGGCAGCTCACAAGCCACCCACCCTCCTCCTCTCCACCCCAAACAAATAATCCTTAATATAAAGGTGAACCGAGTTGTTCCGTATAAAATACGGCCAAACCTTTTGACCAGAGAGAACCGTTCCAGGAACTTATTTGCACAATGCCAGAGACGTTATCGCACCGGGCTCCAAAGTGCTAATGTTATGGTGCATTTCCATTCAGAAAATGATAAATCAAGGCACACGAGCTCTCTAGCTTTAAGGGAACCCAATTTCTCTACAAAATGTCACAGGGCATAACTACAGATTTTTTTTTAGAAAATGCATTGTTTTCTTATACACAGATGATTTGTGCCTGTTCTCCTCCCCTTGGCAAAAAAAGAAAAAAATCCCATTGAGCTGGTCGAACCCGCTCCCAGTCATGGCAGGGAATCAGGCTGCCTGTCGCACAAATAACCTATCCGTATTTTAACCTCCTGCTCCCTGTGCTCATTTGGACACTGCCCGAAATCAGAAAGGAAAAAAGCCAGCAGGAACATTCGGCTGCAATTGCTCTTGTCACAGATCCATTCCCCGAATGTTTTCTACGTCGTTTCACGAGGCTCAAAAGTACATCAACAGCAAGTTTATAATAACCTGGTCAAAAGCAGCAAAGGACATTTCTGGACATCTGGGAGGCAGGGATAATTGCTTCTAATGGTATTTGAAAAGAAAAATATAAAGCTTTCAGCTCTAACATAAGAGGCATTTACACTCATCCGCAGACATTCAGAATTTGATCCATACAGACTATTGAGCTTGCAGATACTCAGCGTTTCTGCAGTACTCAGACTCTTAGTCTGCATTTCAGGTGCCTTTTTTCTTTATTTTTGGTTCTTTTGATTATATCTGGAATTCAGCAGCACTTGGACAAGCTGCGGCCTTCGAGAGCCCCCACAGCTCCAGGCTGCCCTGCGGCCACCGGGCCTGGCCGGGCTCACCCGCACCCGGTGCTGCTGGTTGCGCTGGCGCCTGGGGAGCAACCACTGCTCCTGCTGCTGCTTTGGAGAAGCAGGAGAAGTTTTGGAGAACCCAGGGGCTTCTGCAGCCCTCTGCAAGGCTTCCAATGCGCTGCCGCATCCGGCACCGGGCTGGGAGCGGAGAGGGCTGCGGGCGGCAGCATCACTTGGGTTTGGTGCAGCAGAGGTGGACGGGGAAGAGGAGGCTTTTACGGTGGAACCTACAGAATGGGCTATATCGGTTACAAAAAATATATATATAAATATGTATATATAAAAATTATATATATTATTATATATAATATATACACATATGATTATATAATACATATAATTATAGTAAATACATATATATTTTAATATACATAGTAAGTGGCGCGGGGGGCGGCGGCCACACGGGGGCGCTGCAGACCCCGCGCGGGCCCTGCGCGCTGCCCGCCCCGCGGGTCCCCCCGTCCCCGCGGGTCCCCGGAGCCGCCGCCACCCGCGGCCGCCGGCGCCGTGAGGCAGCAGCCCGTGCACCGAGCGCCGCCTTTGAAGACAATTCCCCCTTAGTACGTTTATAAGCAGGGAGATTGTTTGCTAAAAGATTTTTCTTCTTAAGACCCCCAAAACTTACGTATTTAGGAGAACACCCCCACGCAAACCCACAAAGAGGGTGCAAGCTGCTTGCCCAAGCTGCTCCACAGAGACGAGGGAAAAGTCTCGGAAGCCGCAGGCAAGAGCACCCCAAGGCGCTCGGCCAGACCCGCAAGGCTCCTTTCTGTCCCCGTGTCCCTGCCCTGCAGCTGCCTGCGGCCCCCGGGGCTACACGGGCAGCAGCGACGGGGACGGGTCGCCCCTCGCCAGGCGGGAGATGCTCTGCGAGGGCCAGGGGCGCTACCGGGACCCCCAAAGCGGCGCTCGGGACCGCCCGGGGCAGCTCCTGCCCCGCGGAAGCTCCGCTGTCCCCCTCCCGCTCCCATAAAACCCAAGCGGTCACACGGGGAAATGAGGGGATCGGCTAGTTTAAAAGGCAAAACATTTTTAAAAGTCTTCAAGAGGTCTGGGCAGAATACATTACATGGGAAGTGTCTCATCAGAGGTACTTATCATTATAATAGTACTTAGCACTTTTACAGTGCTTCACAGCCTCAGCACAGTACAAACATTAGCTTCTTAATCACTCATTAGGGACGATCTTATAGAACAGGGCTATGGCTCATTGAGTAAAGTCATCCCCAACTCGCACAGTCCCTCTCGCTCCCTCCACCAGGGACAAGTTTAAAGGTTCTCTCGGATTCCTATGGGAAGTTCAGATCAAGCCAGGAGTAGACAGTTCGGAATGAAAATGAACAGTCGCTGTGTTCCCCTGCTCCTCCTTTCCATACAGCGAGGAGAGGCAGGATCATCATCTCAGCCAGAGAAATCTGCTTCCATTAAAGTCTTGGATTAATAAACTTGGGAAATCCAGGAGGCATGAGATAACAGCCGCTCGCAGTTTGCTTTGGGATTACGCCTAAGGACACAACCTCCTTGTTGCAAAACAGGCCTAAGATTGAAAAAGCCACAGGAATGATAAGTATGTTCCTAAAAGTGGCCAATTTATTCTTCTGGCCGGTTAGATGGATTGCTCCCGTGCAGAAGCCACCTGCGCTGGCTGCGGAGGAGCAGCTCTCGGGCACTCGTGTGCGGAGGGTCCGCCGGGGCTCGGCACCGCTAACACATAACGGAGCACCTGTCACCGGGAACTCGATGGATAAAGGACAAGAGACAACGCGTGGAAGCAAAAGTAGGCGCAGGAAGGGTGAAGGTGCTGCACCCGCTCCAGGAAGTGGTGAGAAACTGAAGAGAAAAAATCAGATACAGGAAAAAATAATCATTCTGATGGTGCTTTACAGACCAAGGCAGGGCACAGAAAAGGTCCCACAAAATCCTGTGTTCAACCTCTTCCCCCACCATCAATATTACCAGCTCAGGCTACCAGCTGTCTGGCTGCAAGCAGCCAAAACCACGCAGTTTTCACCCTAAATGAACACAGTCAACCCTGTGATACTCTTACAAGTAAGAATTTCCAAGAACAACTCATTTTAATATAACTGGTCTCAAGGCCAGCTTTATCCCCTCCTTTTTGTAATATACAGTTTTCTCTATGTTATCAGTCTCCTTGCCATTCTTCCATCTGGGCATCCTTCCACCCAGCCTGGCATTCCATCTTTGTCTGGAAACTTCCAGTGGTGCCAAGTGTTTGCATACCTCGCAAGTGTTATGTCAAACTCTGCCCCTTAGGGCTGCCAAAAACCACCACTCAACGTTAGCAAAGCAAATACCTCCTTAGACAAGCTTAATAAACACACCAGGAGAAACCCTAGACTTCATAAAGACATCGCTTGCCTGACGAGGCCAAGCTTGAGGTCTTCAGCACCCTTTCATGTCCCATTTAGTCCAACATTCATTATCCTTGTCACACATTCCCCATCCGCACTCTGCATAAGTACATCATATCTGCATGCGTAGATTCCTTAAAACAACCCATCCCCAGCTCCACACCTCCCTGCTTGACACAATTACTTGCTAACTATCAGACCAACCTTGTCTCTAATCAGTCTAAATGAAGCTATTTATTTCATAGCATGAATCAATATATTTGGCAGATAGGCCTGGTGCTCCACGCTGGGCGAGGAAGCTAACCTCAGCGCCCACCAGGTCTCACATCTCATCCCAAATAAATCCTCATTTCTCTGCTTTCTTCACCGATGACTAATAATTCACTAGCAAGAGGGAGAGCGTACATAAAAGTAGAAATGGAGAAGAGGAGGGACTGAAACACAAAATGAAACAGGAAGGACAAGGGCAGGGGGGAAAGTAAAAGAGCATGGGGGAAAAGTGCAAGGGAGGTAGAAAAGGAGGAAAAAATAAAGTTGTACAAAGGGGGAGTTAGAGAGCCTGGCGCCAAAGCAGTCAAGTCCTCACAAGGGACTGAAGATAACGCCGAGAAGATCAGAACCAGCTCAGCTCCGGAGGCTTCAATTTCAACAGAGCCATTTGGTCAGGGTCTACTCTTCCCCAGCACAGTGATCAACCCAAAATACAACCACCAACTTCAACCAACTCAAGTTTGTGCTGAAAGAGTCAAGAAATACATGTAACTTCAGCATTATGAAATTAAATTCAGGAGCACCACGAGATACCACTCAACAAAAAGCAAAAAACACCTCCAGCATCATGAGATGGATGAAAGACAAGAAGATACAACTGAATTCCATCTAGCCTCCCATCGCCTTCACTCTAGGATTTCAGAAAACAGACTTACCGTCATCCTGGAAGTCTGATGGAAGAGAAACGTCAGATGTCATGGAAGGGGCCAAGCTCCAGCTTTGATTTTCATCGGAACTGTCCCGTCCAAAGGAAGCATCATGCAGATCCTCTCCTAGAAAGGAGCAGAGAGCCCAATTTCAGTGGCGAGTATTCACAAATCACATGTTCACAAAGCCAAACCTTACCACCTACACTGAAATGTATTTCCTATGGGTTCTAACCCGCCCCTGAGCATTCTGCAAAACCCAAACCCGTTTTGGGGTGTAAGGCCAGATTCACCGTTTAGGACCATGGAGGCCCAGTCCTGCTCCAAAACCCGCCCATGCTCCATAGCACAGACTGCACCTGGGGAGGACACAAGCAGCAGGTTGCAATTATCAGGCTTGGGACCAAAATACCAGAGCTGTGATCAGTTCCGTGCTTAGTGCATGACCTCTGGGTACAGCATCCATCTCTAAAGTGGAGGATTATACAGTTTCACTAAAACGAAGAAGCTTCCTATATTATCAGGAGAGAGGTTTGAAATCCTCAGCTGAGGAGGGAAGGATTCTCTATCATGGCAGACAGTCATGGACAAATTAAGAGAAGCAGCAAATCTGTGTGAAGCAGGAGCAACTGCGTCCCCACACTAGATGTTTCATTGCATTTTCCTGCAAACAGACATTTTGCTAAAGATTTTGCTACTGATGCTCGATTTTATGCAGAAGGCAGATGGATACTGCAGCGATGGGCACCCAACTTCAGTATAAATGGGTGCAGCCAGTCTGCCTGCAAAAGAAAATCCTGCTCAGCCCAACCACTCGTCTTTCAAGCTTTTGCCTTGTTTCCTGAATACACACAACCCCAGACAGCTGATAAGGGAGGCAAAGACAGCTGCTTATTCATTCAACACACAACAAACAGGAGGAAAAAAGAGGTTTTCAGCTGATTTTAATTGTGCTCAAACACTAAGCTCCAAACCAGTTTTATCTCAGCAAACAAATGGGCTGTGTTGGCAGTTGAAATCAGGTGCTGATGAAAAGGTACCAAGGCCCTGGGACAGGGGCTACAGCCCTTGTTTTTCCCCCGAAACACAGTAGAGGCCCCAAAATGTCTGCAGCTGAAGACAGGTGGGTACAACATTTTGGAGGTTTTATTTTTAACACCCCAGGTCGACCCTTGTCTGAGCACAAGGTTTTCAGAAACCCCCTCACACACATTCAAAGACAGACTTTTCAAGAAAATCCCAATTCTTCACCAAAAGCAGCCTGGCCATGAAGAGCGTGGGGCAAACCAAACTCTCCTCCCACAAATCAGATCCCCCAGGAAGTCACTGGGTGCCAGACACTGTGATAATGTGGCTGATTATTATAAAACTGAACAGTTTTGCAAAACTAAACCAAAAATCTGGCTTCAGAGCATTTGTCAAAGGCCTGTGGGGTCAGTGGCAGCACAGAGCAGCTCCTGGCAGTTTGTCCCTTCAGCCTTTACAACATTTTTAACAGAAGAGGCCAAGCAGCAGCACGTTTTAATCAAGACTTTTGCTAACTCCACACTCACTTGCTTCTAGCATGCAAATGCTTAACGTGAGACTCATGAGGGAAAAGGGTTATTTTCTGAATTTCACTTAGGAATTGCATTGTTCAAGATCTCTCCTGCCACAAAAGAAAACTGCAGGTCCCAAAGGGCCTTGATTCCTCCTGCAAGAGCAGGCCCTGCAGCAGCCCCTTCGCGCCGGCTCCATCCACGTCATCAGGAACAAGCAGTGAAGCAGGTTCCTCTCTGCTCCCACAGCGAGCTGGGGTTCACGCACCTCCCACGCACCTTTAAGCCCCAGCTACTGGGGCTTAAAAAGCAGAGATTGAAGCGCTCTCCTCCACTGGACGGAGTCCGACAAGCCGAGCGCATCCGCGAGGAAGCCTCCCACCGCCTGACCTTGGCTCTGCCGTCCCTGCGCTCTGCTCAGCCGTGTGCGACAAGGGGCCGTTTCTTCCCCGTTTTACTGCAGCACTTGGAGATCCTCGAATAAAAAAGGCTCTAGAAAGTCTATACAAAAAGCTGCCAAACAGCCACAGCTCATTGTCATAGGCAAAACGCAGCGCTCATCCTAATGAGAAGCCTCCCACGCTGCAGCGCTGCGGGCCGACTGCAGCAATGCGAAGCCGCCAGCATTTTGAGACACTTTGAGCCCATTCGGCCCTGCTCTGTTAAGAGAACGTTTTCTTTCAACCAAACTGCATGGTATTAAGACAAAGGGGCTTTTCAAGCAAACATCAAGGTAACAGGTGTTCCCTTATAACGAGTTACAGGTGCAGCATTATTGCGATAACGAGCAAACTGTTTACGGGCTCCGAATCGCGGGAGGCAGCGCTGCAGAGCAGCAGCCACGCAGCAAACCGCGCGCGACGGGAGCAAGGGCCCGATCGCCGGAGCTGCCGCAAGAATAACTCACTGGCTTTAATAGCAGGAGTGGCTGTCGCTCCCATAAAGCACGGGGAAAATCAAGTCATAGATCCATTTGGGCGATATATTTCCCAGGCAGCAATATATCATGAGAGAACTTACAGAGGGCTTGTCAGCACGAGTGTGTGCTTCTCGCTACCAGCTCCCATTCCCAATGTGGAAATTCGATTTTCACCGGTGTTTGCAGTCACGGACTGTAAGAACCCACACGGATACACACATGCCCCCATGTGCACATACGTGTATCATGACAAGTGCTGGGGGGATCTCTGCAGCACGCACTATGGCCGTGCAAATCTATACAAAAATATTTGGTTTGTTTTAGATCCAAGACTGTTTTCAAACACAGCCTTGAGATTCAAAGAAGATTAACAAAACACTCTGCAGCATCGCTACTTTAAACAAATCCTATTTCCCTTCCATTTCTATTTACGTTATGAGGAGAAAAAAAAAAAAAAAAACTTCTTGTGCTTTAATCCACTTCCCCATAAAGTTTATGGAGCAGCAACAGCTAGTTGAGTCCAAGCAGAAAAAATAACCAACAACTTGTCAGGGGCCAAGCTATTGTTCTCATTGAAGAAAAAACTCATTAGCTTTTAATGAAAACACAGGGAATAAAAACCAAATAGCACAGAACCCCGGCAAATAATTAGCCTGCACCTGACGCAAAGCTGCTCTTTCTTCCTACTCAAATTCTCAGCAAAATTCCGCAACTTATCACCCTTTGAGGCATGAACAAAAGCAAGATTGACTCTGAAGGAAAGAGCAAGAGGTTTTCCTGGGCTTGCACCTCATGCAGGGCCTTCCTTGGCACTATCTGGCTACCACTGAGCATGCCAAATACTCTGCTTTTCTGCTCCGTGATACTTGTGGTGCAGGAGAAGCGGAATTCTACCAGCTTGTGGCTGTTCACGTTTTCTGCAGGAAGTTTCTTGCACAGCAGCAGAAAGAGGCGCTTCCAGGCAGGATACTTGCATGGGAGAACATGGGGAGAACAGCAGTTAATCTCTTATTGAGACCTCAGATATCAAGGCCAAACTCATCCCACCTGCAAACTGGCAAAGTTCTCCCTTCTTTAAACTGCAGTTTATCTGTTCAAGGAAAGGTGGGAAAAAAAAATTAATACATCCTGGTAGTTACAGGAAGAGAAAGTCTGAAAAGGTGAAAGGGTTGGGGGAGGCAGGTAAATCAGCTGCAATAGCTTGTTAAGGAAACAATAATTAAGCTTGCTTTGCATTCAGTGAAGGTCTCAGTCTAGGTACGTATGGTTTCATTAAGCATCTTTTTAGATTATAAGAAAAAAATCAATATTGAGTTCCATGTATGGAACTTTGTGATAAGCTGGTTTGTGCCAAAGAGGAAGTAAAATCCCCAACTCCACTTAATATTCAAGGAACCGAAGTTCCTGCTTTAGAGTAATGACTCCTTGTATCATACTACAAATAAAGGTCTCTGATCCAAATCCCATCTGCCTTCATGCTCGACAGTGTTAATATCCCTAGATTTTCAGGGACTAATTTAGCAGTAATGCATTTCCCAAAGCAGAGCAGGAAAAGTATTATCAATACTATGGTTTAATATCCCTTATACAATCACTCGCTGAAATTATGGAGTATCACATGGAAACACATCAACAGAGACGCACCCACACAGTAAGTACTGCTCATATGTAAATATATTATAGTTTAGCATTTGTAATGTTGTAGTTAAGGCTCTGTCAACATTGCCATTATAAATTATATACCTTTTTAAAGACATTTATGTGCTAGAAAATGTATGATGCTTCTTTTTTTGAATGCCTTAAAGGCTTCATCAGCTCCTAAGTGCCCATTTGGATTTGTGCGGTTAGCCCCGTGATTAACACGTGAATGGCTGAGGTTTTGGTGGATGCAGGACTTCGTTTCCACCTTCTTCATACAGAATTCCTCCTTGTTGTGCCGGGTCACATCACTCCTGCTTGAAAGCCCCTGCTTTTGTTTTTGGTTTGCACTGCGCTATGCACACACCTCCCTCCTCTCCCCAGGCTGCAGATAGAAGCAATATTAGAACTACGTAACAAACTACAAGGAATAAACCCCGTTATCTACAGGTCGCAGTGGCTGTCCTGCTCAGAGAGCTGCTTGGAGGGAAGAGCCGGGTGACTGCCCCGTCCCACGCGGTGAAGAAGGACGCGGCGAGTGCAGGACCCTGCTTTGTGGCGCTGGGTCTTATCAGCGGGACCGGCTACCTCGTGGCACCAGGGTCAAGAGCAACCACGGGCCCTTCTCGCCCAGGAGCAGCCCATTTATCACTGGTTTAAAAGTGTCACCCCAAACAGGGCTTGGCCCGCTGACAAGTGAATCCAGTCCAAGACTAATTCCGCTCACTCGCTACCCAGCTTTTTGCTAATTACACGTAGTAAAAGCAAATTAATGGTCCACTAAAAACGCCACTTAGGGCAGCGCCGCGCGGCTGCAGTGCTGCGGGCGCCCAGCAGGTCGGGCTGCAGCGTCGCATGCGAGCGGGACGCGCGGGGACGGCCAGCGGCTGCGGCACCGGGGCCTTCCCGGAGCCTGGGAAAACAGGAAAGTCGCAGCTTCCTACCTGCACCACAAGCCCAGGCTGCTTTTACAAGGGGCAGGGGAGGAAATCAAAACCTTTCCAAGGGGATTTATTGTGAAAAACAACGTTTTTGAAAGCAATTCAACTTTTTCCAAGTCAGATTTGGCGGAATAAACCCAAGGAAGGTTCAGAAGCTCTGGGTAGGTTGGGGTTAAGTTATTTTTCCTCCCTATCACATGGTAGAGAAACTTTGCAACTACACAGGCAGAGTAACCTGGGAGTTAATTCAAATCTTTAAAGTCGACAGACTAGCATTCAAACCAGAGCCTTGCTGACAGGGGGAGTTATATTTAAATAAGTGC
This sequence comes from Crypturellus tataupa, assembly GCA_034781795.1. Lineage (NCBI taxonomy): Eukaryota > Metazoa > Chordata > Aves > Tinamiformes > Tinamidae > Crypturellus > Crypturellus tataupa. The sequence goes on along the minus strand of JAWLRI010000173.1, from coordinate 847,913 downwards.
AACTACCACTAAAAACACCCTGAAAAAACCCCACTCCCCTGCCCAGTAATTTGTTACTCATAAGGAGCCTCTCTTCTTGGAAGAGGCCAAGTCTTCATTTTAAGAACAGGGAAACTGAGGCACAGCCAGACCACGTATCCGCACTCAGGTTTGCCCAAGACACCAGTACGGCTGGGAGGGCAGCAAAACAGCATCCGAGAAGCTGCATCTCAGACTACATAGTGCAATAATTTACAAATCAGTTCTGCAAATACAACTTGGCATCTAAAAACACACCAAGCCACCAGTCACAAAGATGAGACCACAGGGCAAATTGTATTTTGAGTAGTGTCCACCACAGCATTAGTAGGTCCAGCTCTTTTCTTAGCCAAAACCATTCCAATGAACAGGGAACTGCCAGAACTAACCCACAGGGAGCGGGAGCAGAGCGAGCATATTCCAGGGAGGAGACACAAGGAGGCTGTCTTGCCCACATCTACAGCAATTTCCACTGTTCAGAAAAATGAAAGTCTGGGCAGTGAATGCAGAGACAGGCGCCTGCAGCACAGAGCAGAACGAGACGCGCTCGGGGGATTGCAGGAGATGCCATTAGGCATTTATGATAATGCAAAGGATTATTTTACAGTTCTCTTTCAGGATGGAGGCTTAAAGGGCTGAATTACTACTCCAGAGATGATTTGTATGGGCTTGGTGCTCTACAAACCAATGCAGCACAGGAATCCCTGCAGGCAGGAGCAGGGAAGAGGGACTCAATCCTCCAGATTTGGAGAAGCTGAAGATTGGGAAAGGTCCGAGCTGGGATTCACTATCCCCAGCCCCATGTTGAACAAGGGATGCACTCATGGGAGACACTGCTTTTCCCAGCAGCAGTCCCCAGTTCAGCTTGTACCTGTGTGGGGCCCTCCTTCTCCTAAGGGCTCGGAGCCCCATAAGAGGGTTCGCAGTCCCTTTTCCAGCTCCACAGGTGTTTGCTGGCCACGGGATGCTCCGGGAATGGCACATGGGGACACAGAGCAGTTTCTTGGACGTTCTCATAGTTTGCACGAACACAAAGCAGCACTCAGGCTGCGTGTTCATCTCTGCACATTGCAGAATCCCCAGGACCTCTTGCTGGAGAGAAAGCTGCAGCACATTCCTACTGCCCAAACGAGCTCCGAAGGCACAGAGGGTTCATTGGAGAAGGCTCTATCTCCAACGCTGCACATCAGGCAATTTAGCCAATCTAATTATTAGAGTATTTTATTAACTGACCAAAGTGAGAGCAATAGAACCTGTTAATATTTAACTTACCGAGGCTCCCCAAACTGCTGTATATTTAGCATCTTTATTGACATATTTATACCTTCCAGTTTACGGTACATTGCTTAAGAGTCTGGCATGCCGTGAACTTCTCCGGGGAGGGAAGCACAGCACCCTGCATAAATATGAACAAAGAGAACAATCCCAGCCCCAACGTCTTACAATTCAGATAGATTTCAAAGGGGTTACGAGTAACTCAGTAACTTGAACACTTTTTGATTAATGAAGTAGAGATCTGAGAAACATCTAGTAATCCAAACCAGGAACTTTCCCTAAGTTTGTAAGTTTTAAATCAATGTGCTGTTTAAAGAGAGTTCAAAAGCCCTCATTAACCTAGTTTTTCCTCAATAAAGGTCACGAGAGTTTTGACGTCAGCTACAGAATAACCCACCCAGCCGCTAGTTATTGCTCGGTCTTTCAATCCTCTTGCAGGTTCTGACCATCATTTGCTGGCTCCAAGAGCCAACTGATAACAGCAAGGCCAAGTTTTTAACTCAAGGCACATTTGCTTTTTGGCAGCTTCTCCCTTCTCTTCCCCTCCCCATTCCATTTCATGCAATGAACATACCCAGAAAGAGGAAAAAATAAAATAAACATTGCTTAACAGTTTGAAGTAATAAGAGGAAATCTGTGCATTCTTCTGGGCTACAGCAATATTAAACTCAATCAAAAGTACCTCCCCATTAATTACTCTGAGCTTACAACCCAACTAAACATGTGCACATCCAGCAGGACTAAATTCAGGCTGGAACAGCCTGGAAGCAGCAACTTCATGCAAGGCTGCCCTGGGACACGGTCGGACAGGAGCTCTGAAGGGCTCCACGGAGTGGGTGGAGGGCAAGGAGAAGGGTGAAACACGTGAGAAACAACCTGGTTCTGAAAATCGTCTTGAAATGAGGATTTTCTTTCTAAAGCTGCATTGACTGGGAGCCTTTTTTTTTTTTTTTTTGCATATTTTAAATTCAACAGCAGCACTTCCAAAACTGCACATATGTACATAAAAGCGCAAATGTACCTCCATGCCCTTCCCTCAGCACAGGCACCTCCTACCTGCAACACTTTACACAGTATTCCATTTTTCTCCTATGATAGTTGCTTACCTCCAAAATTTGTGCATGATACCTTAGGTAGCAGAATAATTTATAAGTACCTGTAAAAACAAAGCTGTGCAGCTGCTCAGGGTTTGCAAAACTATCAAACAGGAGGAATTCTACTGCAAAAAGAAAGGAATTTTACTGCAAAAACCTGCAATCTAACTAATCTCTAGTTAGATTGCCTAGAATATAACATACAGAGGAAGAGAACTGTGCGCTCAGAGCTGCAGGAAGCAAAGCCTCATTGCTGATAAAGGGAGCTGTCAGAAATGTTGATATTAAAGCTTCTTTTTTTTTTTTAAGTTAAAGAACATATGCCTGTGTGTATATTTTATTTTTCATTAATTAACCCTGTTCCACATACCACCCAAACATATCTTGGACTTTAGAAAGCATTCTAACAAAAGTTTTTTTGTTTTCTTTTCGTCTCTGTGTTATGACATCTCAGGGTTTGTAACTGGCACTCATGTTTATAAAGCAGGAAAATTCCACGCATGGCGATAGAATAGATATTTAACAATATGTTACAAGTATTGTCAATTCAATATTTTTTCCCTTGTGTTTTCAAACACATCATAAATCTAGACTAGGTTTCTGTGTATGAACCCTGCTTACCACTGAGCTGGAGTCTTCTGGCATGAACGCAAAGAGGGTTTTTTTAATAAATAAAACTTAGTAAAATCACTGTGCACTCCATTAATTCAGGAACACTCTGCCTCAGCTTCAAAGGGGATCCTTACAGTAAAGATGGTGTTTCTGCTGCTTTAATGATTTGCTACTTGTACTTGTCATAACTACACGAACCAAATATGCAATAGCAGGGAGCAGCGGCTGGGGGAAGCGCACGGTTCTGTCCCCCATCCAGCTCCGCTTCAGTTCTATAGATTTGAGGCTTTCCATAGAAAAGCTACTTCATAAATCCAACACTTGAAGCCTTTGTATGAAGCCAGTTAACAAGGGAAAACTGCATGGGCACCTCGGGGATAAGCAGCTCCTGCAGCACCACGAGCCAACCCCATGGGCAAAGGGTGATCTGCAAAACACCGCGCGGCCGAGCCAGAGCGAGCAGGACCAAAAGGATGCCCACGTCATCCAAGCAGTCCACGCAATGAGATACAGGACCTACTAAGACTTTCCAATGTGCTTACTTAATCCTTCTATGGGACATGAAGGCTCTTGATTATTAAGATGTTTTACCCAAGCTCATCCTCTGCCCCTGCCTCCTTGCTGCAGTTGTAATTTCTCCTCCCTGCTCCAAGAAGGAGACTTTCTGTAGCAGGGAGACCAGGAGATCTTGACCCAGAGACCTGTTGGCCCTCGCATGTGCTGTGCTGCCTTAGGCACGCTGCTCAATCCTTGCTTTTCCTAAGCTTAAAGGAACAATAATCTTTGTTCTCTGTAACATGTTCTGACTATTTATGAATACTGCGGGGAACATTGCTGCTCCAAAAATACCCACAGCACTTCAAACAAAGCTGTCTGGAATGAATTTTTGGTAGGAAAACAAAAAAAAAGTTATCGCAAGCTCAATGAAAATAAATCTGTTTTTTTATTCACCTATTCTAGGCTGTTTTCTTCAAAGAAGAGTTAAAAAAATAATTGGCAGCAACTGCATCTACTTTATGTTTAGCTTTCTAGTAGGAATGAGCCCTTGGAAGACGAGTTTTCCCTGCAGCACCACAGCAAGCAGATACTCATACAGCAGGTACCTACAGGGACTGGATTTACTTTGCCATTAGCCCCAGGTTGGTGCCCTCCATGGGAAGGGCAGAACTGGATTTGCAGCCTCCCCGAAAGCCCACAGCTCCCAGCACTGAGTCCTTTCAGTGCGGCCAAGGCTCTCGAAGCACTTTATAAACCAAAATTTAGGCCAATTCACTCCTACCACTGGCCATGGTGACTTTTTGCACTTGCCCATTTCCATGCATCTTTGGGGTCTAGGAATAGAGAAACTGAAACGTGTGAAAATAAAGTTACCTGGTGCAAAGTGACATTACAGCAGAGCCCAAACTAGAACTTCTAGTCCCGATTCAAAGCTCTCATTTCACCACACAGCCACCTTTCATCATATTTAACCTTTGCTTTTGCATCACTCCCATTTCCCTTCTCAGTCTTCTCCTTTCTCCTCCCTCTAATCCTAAATCCCCTTGCAGTACCCTAGAACTGCCTGCTGCCGCTCCCTCAGACCGCTCATTCCTGCTCAACCAGGGCTGCTGCCGAACGTTTCCCCTGCACCGAGTTGCAAGAAGAGGTAAACGGCAGAGAGGAACCCAGGGAGTGGTAAAATTAGCCCAGATGCTGTGTGGATTTCCCTCTACCAGCTCCTCCAGAGTCCGCACGATAGCAAGGCCGTGCACATATGAAGTGTGTTAGGTGCATGAAACTCTGTGCAGACAATCCAGTCTCCTCCAGCAGGAAATGAGTCGCCCTTTGCTGTTTAAAGAGCACACGAGGAACAGGCAAAATAGGACATAGCTGCACGCTACAGTCAACACCACTGCTCGGGGCAGCCCGCAAGTCTCACCCCGTTCAGCTACATCTTGCCAAAGCGCTACTGGTGTCCCCAGCCCATCAGCAACACGAGCCACACTCCTGTCCCATATCAACCACCAAGGAGAAAACGGTTTCAAACACAATTCTATTAATTTCAGTCCACACTGGATGCCAACAGGCGGTGATAGCCTGAGTTGAACTACTGCTGTTTTGGTCTTGCTCCCTGCCAGGGAAGCCCAGCCCAGCTCTGCTTGGGCAGCTTGAGCCCCTTTGTCCTGAGGGGGTCCCCAGTTTTGCTCTCCTGCTTCAGAGAGGCCGATGGCACAAGGTCTTTCAAAGCAAACCTCCAGCCTCCTCTGAAGGAGGCTCTTCCCTCCCACCCCAGCTGATCCGCCCTGCTTTTTGTCATCCTCTTACCCACACAGGACCCGGCACCCACTGGCCTAGGGATAAGCTTGGAGAAATCTGCATTCCCCAAGACCTAGGTACCTGCACAGTGATTCCTAGAAGGCATTTCAGTGATCCAGGCACTTACACGGCTCCACAACCCACTCTTCCTAATATTACTTAGGCTTCTGAGTCCATAAAACACAGAATATCTCAAAAGAACAAAAGGATCCCTCCTCTACCCTTTAATTTGTATGAACTTCCAAAATTAAAAAAATCTAATTTTGAGGCCTTTTATGTGTTCCAATCCTCTCTCTCGCTCTCTCTTTTTTTTTAATTTTGAACACAGCTGTCTGTTGTACTTTCTCAAATGATGCCAGATGCTGGGTTCATCAACCAAACGCATGAAAACAATGGTTTGAAAGCAATTAGAAGCACCGAGGCTGCACCGAGGCTCATATTAAAATGTGATAACACTGCTCTAGTGGGAATTGCAATGCTGCTGCATTTCTGACATTTCTGCGCTGCCAGACAGACAGGATGTGCTGGAAGCGGGCCCTGATCGAGGAGGTAACATACTGGAATTTACTTCTGGAGTAAATGAAGGATTAGCTGAGCTGGAACACTCGCAAGGGTTTTTATGATGGCCCCGGCTCCCATCTCGTCTGAGCACTGGCAGATCCTTCTGTTTGCACTCACGTATCGCGGCTGTTGTTTAGAGAAGGAGCCGGAGCCCCCAGGACACGGCGTTATCTGTGGCCTGGCTGTGCTCAGCGCCCCTGGCCAGCGATCAGAGCTGGGATATTTGGACTCACTGCAGCATGGATGGAGCTCCAGGTCAGCTCCAAGGGAAGACACATCCATTGACTGCCCTGGACACGCCAAAATAACCCTTGAAGTAGCTCTTAGGCTGCAGGCACGCTGGAAATTTCACGTCACCTGCATTACTGTGGAAGTGAAGATCAGTCATGGACAGAATCTCTCAAGTCATTAGCAGAAACAACAAGAGACAGTCACAGGCCTGAAAAATTTACTACCGATTTGGAGACAAAGATTCAGTTTCAAGTTGGGGTTGGCACAGAAGTGACTGGAAGCAACCTGAGGCTTACCCAGACGTGGGGATAGTCTCTGCTCCGAGTCAGCCCGCAGTTTGGCTCGCTTAGCCTCCAGGCTAAGGAGAGGGTAACTGCTGCCACCCAGCAGCACTACCCTCAGCTCCTGCTGATGCCTTCACTGGGGCTTTGCCCATTCTGCCCCTAACACCTGCTGTGCGTAACTAAACATTCAGGCTAAGCTCCTTTTGCCGATTTTGCACAGAAAACACCACACAAACGGTCCTTCCCAATCACCCAAACTGATGACAACAGTCAGAAAATACCCTCCTTCCCTCCAACTGAACTCACCTCGGGGCAGAAATTCCAAATGATACCTAAAAGACAAAAAAAAGACAGGCATAAGCATATATTATTTTCTTAATGGTTTGTTCCAGCCTAATGAATAACTGACAGATGGGAGAATTATATCAGACATGCTGCCGGAAACGCAGCAAATGGCCAAAACACATTTTGTGAAGCAGCCTCGGGAGGCAGTGCAAGCCCTGCGGATGCTCAGCAGTCCCCACAACGAGCCCCGCTACCTGCGGGAACTTTCTCCACTAGCCAGATCTCCCCTTCAAGGGTTACAAAGATGCTTTTTCTCTTCTCCCCATAAGAATAAGTCTCTTCCTCAAAAATGAGGCTTTCGAGGCCCTTCTTTTGCAGTCCTATTTATGTCCTGTCTGACCTCCCTTACAGCAAGGCTCTTGCAATCACACCCACAGCGCCTGTTTCGCAGCACCACTTGAAGGGATCAGCTCTGTGGAAGCAGCTCGCCAAGATAACCAAAAGGAAATATTTGCACCCAGACATCCTGGTTAGCTTTAGCATCTTCCTTCTGCATTTTCCCATTCCTTTACTCATCCCTTTCCTACCTTTCTCATGTGCCAGCTCTCTAAGACTCTAGTTTGAGAGCTTCCCCATCCTGCTGGAAATTCTCCCCATGCAGCAGATAGTGTCCTCATTTAGCAGGAGAGGAAGGTTACAGAACCAAGATTAAAACTTCCCCTTTGGAAGCACAGAGAGGAAAGCTCACAGGATGGGTTGCACCGTGCTACCTGCTCATCTTGTGACAGCACCTGGAAGTCCAAAGTGTTGGACATGGGGTATTGACTGGGGGACAGGCAGGACATGACAAGCAGATATGTAGACCCATCACGGGAACAGCTGTGCGGAACAGAAACCCTCCATGACTTCATTTCTCACACTTGGAGCACATCTTGGGCCAAGATCCGAGTTATTTTAATGAAGAAATAGCACAGGCAATCTTTGGAAGCAGATCAAGGACAGGAATGAGCTACAAAGTGACCCATTCACAAGCAAGATGTGTAACAGAGGGCTGGTCTATAGGTATTAATGGCAAGAATCCAGTACGTAAAAAAATCCAATCAATTTGTTTCCTCATTAAAAGCTTTCATGAAGAAAATGATTTTACACAAACATTTGAGCAACTGACACAGATTAATTAGAAAACAACAAGAGAATTCTGATTAAGGGTCTAATATTTGACTTGCTTGGTTTGGACAGGAAAGAAAGTGTGCAGAGGCAGAGGAAAGGTCCCTGCGAAGGGGATTGTGCCACGGAACAGCCATGCTCTCTAGGGCTCTAGTTTGAGAGCTTCCCCACCCTGCTGGAAACTCTCCCCATGCAGCAGATACTGTCCTCATTTAGCAGCAAAAGAAGGTTACAGAACCAAGATTAAAACTTGAAAGAGGCACCACATCGCGCCTGGGGCCAGGAAGGCACCTCTGGATCTTTGGATGCTCTTGGCAGTGGTCCCCATTTTTACCAGGAGCTCCTCACTGTGGATCCTTACATTGCAATACCCAAACTCCAAAACCAAAAGAAGCGACAGGGCCAGTCCAAGATCAGGGCAATGGCCAGAACGGCCACTCCGTCCTCCGGTTTCCAGCCAGTCTTAGTGTTATTCAAACATTTGCTCTGCGCTGGTTTTCAGAGATAAAGTCACACTGCACAGAGGCCCTCGGCCCCACACAAGGTCCCACTTCCCCCAAGCCTCTGTGCTGCATTTGGCACCTTGGCAAGGAGAAACCTCCCTCCTTGGAGCTCAGCGCCGTTTGCATCCCCAACGCACCCAGGGCTGAAATACTTTTGTCTCCCGAGCAGACAGCGACTGCAAGCCAAGGACAGAGAAATCACTTTGTGTTTTGTGAACTTTTGTCTCTTGTGCTTGAGAGACTGTCCTAATCTCCCCTGAACATGTTTTAGTGATAACATTTACTGCACTAGGACCAAAATGATTTTCTGTCACTTCTAATTCCAGTTCAATAAAAGTATAAGAGCTTTGTTTCTAACCTCTGTCATTTTTAATACACTAAAATGGTTTAAAAAAATGTAAAATTGAGTTCCATTTCCTACTGGACCAGCAATCCCATGTTAGCTTCACTCTGATCAAATTTAAGAGGTGGGGAGGGGGAGAAAAGAAATATCAGAAGATGCCTTTTTTAAAGCATAAGGAAACAGTCAAATTCTAATCTCATCAAATCAAGATATGTCTTTAATCTCATGCTTTGATCATTTTCACTCTGGAAAGACTTAAGCAGAGAACGAAAGTTAGTTCAAAATTTAATCAGTAGTTGAGGGGAAATGGTTTGTTCTTATGGAAGATGAAAGAGAAATGATCTAATTCCTTCATCTGCCATTGACTGTATGAAAGTCTTGAATAAATTACTTGAGTGGGTAAAAGGCACCCAGCTCTCAGTTTGTTCACTTAAAGATGAAATTTGTTTCCCCTGTGGTGCTTTACACAGCTCTAAGGTCAGGGAACAGCAACTTACCTGCAGGTTTTTCCCCGCTACCTGCAGGTACCTCAATAGCTACTCACCAAGTTACATTTGCATCACTTTAAGAGGCAGCCAGAATATTCTTCTTTGCTCCTGCATTACTCGGGAAGTGCAATTACTTCAGGGGAATAAAAAAAATCCCATTTTGCTGTGACAAGCTGGGTAGCAAATGCAGCCAGTTCAAACCCATCTATGGCCATAAGTCACATGTGTGACTATGGCTTCAGAATAAAGCACACTTCTGCAGCAGAGCTCAGCTAGCACAACCAGCAGCATCATTTTTGATCAACTAGGATTTTTGTCCTCAGTTAAGAGAGCATTAACTGACAAGCAGGTCAGGCCTTTAAACATGCCCTGTCTTTGGGCAAGTTATAGTTTCTTTTGGTTTTATGGGAGGTTTAGTCTGAAAGTTACATTCCAACAGTTTTTCCCAGTAAATAACTGAGAAAGTTTGAATTGCCCTGGACATATTTTGCATCTAGACAAACAGTACAAGTTGGAGACCAAATGTCTATTTCCTGCTCACTGCTGCATCTCCCTTCTGGAAGCTCCTTGCCTTGAGATTAGGTTTAAAATTTTCATCCTTAGTTATTGATTTGTAGATTTTACAACCATAAGCAAGAAAGCTTCCAATTCAGTTTCCCAACTAAAACATTTGTGAAAAGGCTTTGTAATAGCTATTTTGGTCATCTCAGCTGCTTCTCTTCAGCACTATTTTATTAAAGTTTCCTATCCAGCAGCTGTGGCTGGAATCCCCTATGCAGAACAGCAGTTAATGCACAGCAAAGGGTTTTCAGCCAAATATGAAGGGCTAACATATTAGAGCTTGAGAAGGTGGGCGCAGAGCAAAATCCTTATCAAATGATTAACTAGCTTCAGCAGAACAGATTCAAGGAGTTTGAGAAATTTGTTGTGACAAATAAAGCAAGAACTTAACCAAAAAGTGTCCAATCTCCACTAGGAAGTCGAAGCGCAAGTGTTGCACTGCCAGTACTCCAACAAGGGACATCGCCCTGGTATTTCCCCCACCCACTCTGCAGTGACCCACCCAGGCACCTTCCTCATTGGGGATATTTTGGGCCACACCAGAAGCCACAGATTTGTCCTGTTCAAAACATAAATGGCTTCTCATGATCATATGTAGCTTCTGAGAGGACATACTTAACCAGAACACACCAATGTGCTTCACTTTTTGGAAAGCATTTTATATTCTTTGCGCCAAAAACCACACATAGCCCAGTTCTAATTTATCAGCTTCATAGTAGCTGGGTTTCCAGCTGGGCTCCCCAATCAAAATTGCAACTCAGCTGTCTAAACAAACCTCAAAGGGTGAAGCCTCATGAGAAGGAGGAAGTGTTGACATTTTACAGAGGAAAACAGAGTCCCTGAGCAGACAGGTTGGCCAGAACACTTCACTGCCACAGGAACACGCTGTCCTTTCGGTCTGGAGCCAGAACTGCCACCACTTCCCAGGCTCTGCTCCACATGTCCCAGAACCTGCTGCTGTCTCCTAAGCCAGGACTTGGACTTCAGAGCCTGCTGATCAGAGCTACTCCTTGAAAATGGTTCATAGCAGGAAGAGCAAGATTGGAAGCAGTGTTAGCATCAACTTGTGAAACTTGAAAATAGAGCAAAGCGTAGAATCTAGAGACTTATTGTACTACTCCCTCAAGGCAGCAGGATTTCCTCTCCACAGTCATTTTCAAAGTTATTCAAAACCAGTACAGAAATCCAGTAAAACTTATACTCAGCACCCCCCGCTCCAGGGCATAGTTCCTGAGCTCACTGACCAGCAGGTGCTACCTCTGGTGAACCCCAAATCTGATGGATTCAGGACAGATCCATTCAGGCCTAGAAGCAAAATTGCCCTCTGAAATCTTAGGGTCTGCATTACACAGGGGAAGGCGTCAGCCTTGGTGGCTGTAATGGTCTCCCTGAAGCTTCAGCTCTGTAAGAGTCTGACCCCCACCTTCCTCTGACTCAATTTCAGCAGGAACCATAACATAAAGTCAAGTTTCAATCAAGTTCTCTGCATTTTCTTGTCCAATTAAGAACAATAATATCACCACAGATGGTATTAGATATTTCAAGACAGTTCAATTTGTTTGATGCACAATATATGTTGGTTTTTAATGTTTGTAAAATTCTTCCCTCCCTCCCCCTTAAATCAAGGCTGTACAAGGTTTCAAACAGGAAGAGAAGATGAGAACGGAACTAGGGAGTTCACCATTAGCAGGGCCAGTTACAAACCACTTCAAATGCATTTCTCGATCAAACGTTACAGAAGCAGCAACGCAAAGACTCTGGTTACACAATTTCAATCATTTACAGTCCTCAGGTTTCAGATTAACAACGCATTCCCAAGGAAATGGATGGGGAAACAGGGGTAATTTTATCAGCTGAAATGGAAAATGATGCAAATTACCGAAATGATTCTAACCCAGAGGCACCAAACTGCATTACTGGCAGAGCGAATGGCCACATTCTTCCCAGGTATAAACACAGGTAGAAAATAACAGCTCAGTTGAATTTGTCCTCCTTCCACAATATAAATATACCACAATATAAATTACTTCCTCATCTCTTAAAAAATAAAAGCTTCCTGCAATTACAGAATGGATGAGGAACATCCTAACAGAGATGCTACCAGACTTGAAAAAGTAGTAAAGCGCCGTGGTCAGTATTAAACCTGACTGCTGCAGACTGCAGGAATGTCTGTGCTCACACACCCCGGCACAGATTTATTGGTGTGAGGTGGTAGGAGGCTTTAGATCTCCATTAACACCAGCTGGTGTAGAGCACTTAATGTCCCCAAAGCAGCACCGTGATCCCCTGCCCGGAGAGGGTCACATCTCCCCTGCACAAAACACAAGAAAAATGAACATGGGGGAAGTTCATTTATAGAGCAGGCAAACACAAATCCAACATTTCCAAGTACTTCTGAAGTGCCAGGGACTTCCTTGGAGTTTTTGCATCTATAGCTAATGGCCAAAGTCAGCCTGAACAAAATCCTGCTCTGCAAGATCATCTCGCTGCTGCGCAAATGAATTTCTCTGGAGAACAGCACTGCCTAATTAAGGCCAATGTGGTGGGGCCACACCAGCCCTCGTGTTAATGTGCAGAGCTCAATTATCTGCCCATCAGGTCACATCCTTAAATTCCTCTTTATCCTGATATTTCATGTTATTCAACATGAGCTTAATATTGGTAGGAATTACAGTCAGTGCAGTTACACTAATGAAGCAAAATTACCCTGAAATTGCATTTTCTCTCATTCCAATTTCAAAACTTTAAAATAAGGTTGGAAATTAAAATAACAGATGCAGTTAATACAATTAAAAGTTTGTTAAAACAGAGCAAGAGAAGGTTGTTTTAGACCCACAGCTGTATTTCCCTTCCTAACTTTTTGGAGTCCTACTATAACACCCAGCTAGAGAAGGGCTCAAGTCTGACCCAGGAGTTTGACCAAAGCTCCTCTGGGGTTGAAGTTACAGCTGCAAACTGCTGTAAGCAGCAGTTCAGTGGTTCGTGCCCACATGCAAGGTCCATCGTGCAGCCACAAGACCCTGTGCAGACTTGGGGCCGCACTGACAGCGCAGCAGCGGTGCTGGGAACGCTGCCACCAGCTTGAAGAAGGAAAAGGGAGGCTGTAAAAAGAGCCTTTTGGCTTTTTAAATAGGGATAGAGAACCTCAGCTTTGCTGGAGCTCCAGCTGGTGGTAGGAATGTCAGAAGAGAGCCCTGGATATTAGTTTTGAGTAGCAGGATTGGGCCTCAGGGTCACATCATTGTTTTAGTCACAGCGGAGCAAATTAAAGGTAGAGTTTCAGAGTCTATTTTGGATTTCCTAGTGGGTGTACCCATGAAACTCAACATTAATTAAGCCTATTTCTCTTCATTTCTGCTTTGATATAGAACAGGTCTGCCTTGCACTCCTTCTAGCATTACTAGATTTCACCTTAGGGAGGAAAAAAAAATACTAGGAATTCGTTTCCATCATTGCAAGCTTGCCTTCCAACAGGGAGCTTAAATGACTAGCCAGCTCTAAGGAGAAGGAGAAACTATTTATCTCTATTTTTAAATAAATCCCATTCTCCCCATCTCACCCCCTACCATTGTAACTGCTCTAGAAATGTCTCAGTGCTGAGGTGAGGTCATTTAACAGCAAGACGACTTTTTTTGGTTCCTGCTCTTGCCAAAGGACAAGAATGGGCTTGTGTTCCCGAGCGGAGTCATGTGTCCAATCCATCCCAGGTGTCCGACATCTGCTGCTCGTTCCGCAACAGGCTCCAAGACCCAAGAAACAGCAGCGACATTCCCAAGGCGCAGTGGGAAGCAAATCCTTGGCACCAGTGGATCCAAAACAGAAGCAACTGACAATCCTTGAGGTTTCTGGAGAAAAAAGTCCTGGCACTACATCCTTTCCCTACCCTTCCCCAATCAAAAACCACTTTTGAAGAGGTGTTTTATGTGTTACAAATGTTTTTTCCCCCACACAGGACTAACGAGCACACTCAGTACGTGGGCAACTCCGCACACACTGCTATAGATGCCGAGTTGGGAGCGGAAACACTCGTACAAGGGATCAGAACAGGGCAGTAGCCCTGGAGCAGACGCTGCTCCTTCCCCCTCGCTGCTCGTGCAGCACCGTGTTGGGGCCCTGTTGCTCTGCCCCAGGAACACCCTGAGGCCAGGGCAGCTCGTGCTGTTCCCGTTTCCGCACAAGCTGGGCTCACTCCGGTGATGCTACCGGAGCCTCATCCCTCGCCCTGCCATGCTCTGAGGATGGAGCAGCCAGCTATGCTCTAGGCTCATCCTCACCAATCCTGCAAGGAGCAGTTGGGAAAGGCAGTGACCCAGCAGGGACATCACCACCACAAGTGGTCACCAAAACAACAGCCAGGACAGGATTTACATGCAGGAGACCAGAAGGTGCAACAGGATCCATGTTAACAGGAAGAAAGAAGGACTCTTTCAACACAGTGCACATTAAATAAACAAATGAATTCTGAAAGTAAAACAGCACAGGGACTCCTAATGCAGCCGTACAGCGGTGGTCTCCCTGCAGCCGCTGCCTGTGACGCCTCCGACACGGCAGCCTCACAAGAAATTACAGCCTGCGAACACAGCGCGCTCCTGCGCTAAACTGGGAATGATATATCCTCCCAGGCAGCACACGGAGACATAAAGCCTGGCTACTTGTTCACATTACAGCCATCAGCAAAGCTCCTGGGGGGAAGCATTATTAGGCCATGGGGAGACAGGGATATAAAGACCCAAGGCCAAGTTACGGGAGCAGTTATTGAGCCCGGCTCGGGATAATCATGCTAGATGGAGCTTTTCCCTTCCAGAGACGCACGTGTCTCTCCTCAGTAGCTTGGCAGTTTACTTGCATCCATTATGAACCCAAATAATGAAACTCTACTCGCAGTGTTGTGTTTCACGGAACGGGGGGAAAGGCAGGGAGCGAGGCCCGCGCCGGGGAGGCAGGCGCTTCCTGAGCGCGACGGCTGATGATTTCCTGCATCCCCGCCGCAAAAGCCACAGGAAGCTCCCCGAAGAGACAGACCTGCGCCTCGTCCCCGCGAGCAGGGCCTGCTTAGATACTTTCAAATGAAAGAAGCAGCCGTTATTACAGTAATCTGCCACCACAAATCATTGCGTGAATGGCCCGGGTCAAAACGAGGACATTTGTATACTCTGTTCATCTCACTGTTTCCAAATGCCACAAGGCAATAAAACACAAGTAGGAAACCCACAGTGCTGCAGGGTCTCACTTTCCTCCCCAGAAGTATCTGGTAGTTATTTTAAATGGGTGACAAATTAAGACCCAACCTGGACCTCAGCATCCAGGAAGAACGTGCAGATCACATCCCCTCCTGTTGGAAAAGCAGGATGAGTTTCCCGCCTATCCAAGATGACTTTGTTCCAAAAGCTTTACCCTAAACCGTATCCTTAACATGGGAAAGATCCAAAAAGCCAAAGCTGAGGGCTCTGGGTTACAAAGCACCAAAGCTGTGGCTAGGACCCCTTTCTTAAGTTATCAACACCACCAGCAGCCCTGGAAAACCTAGACCGATTTAGCAACTTCAGTGCCGTTCTCAGCTCCATCAGCACATGGAGAGAAAACACTTACTTCAGAAAGCAAGAACGATTCCGTTTCCAAGTTTGCTAAACACTTCACATATTTATCAAGTTCCATGCTATTTGCTTTTAATTAAAAAGAGAGACTAGGAAGATAAAGAACTGTCAAAGCTGCATGATCTCAGGAATGTTGTGAAGAGACTTCCTTGATGTCTGAATATTTTAGGTTCAGAATTCAATTTTTTTCAGAAAATTCAGATTTTTTTTTGAGAAAATTAAAAATATATATATAGCCTTAACTGGGCAGTCAAGCACTTCCTCACGCAGTGTTGCAGGACACTGCTGCACACACCATTCCTCCTGTTGCATTAAAGATGCAACAGCCCAATTTTTCCAAAAGCTTCTATCTTCTGCATTCAGCTTGTTTCAATTATTCAGGGCAACCCAGGCTGATAATTACACAGTCCCGAGTTGCTGAGTAAAACTGATGCTTAATTAGCCAGCAGGAAAGATCGATTAAGATACAGCAGGGCATCTTGCAAAGTTCTTCAGTGGGACTGCAGGGAATAGAGTCTGGCTGTGCCCTTCCAAAGGCTAAAATTCTCTGCTTCTCAGGGACTCGACTGAAGTTTTATTTACACTGGATGCTAAGATCACTCATCCACCCTGAGTTTTATTGCCAGCTTAACCTCAAGTGACAACTTGTATCATATAAGCTGAGCAATAACAGGGAGCTTTAGATCATATTTCTAGCCAGAACAGTAACATAAAGGAGACTGAAAGTTTTATTTAAACAGTAGACAGGTTTCTGGAGGTTTATGTTCCTTGGATTTCTCCAAACAAAGTGAACATCCTTTGTTTGCTTCATTCGAATCCAAATTATGCAACGTGCAGTCTCATGAGGACTCATCTGACCTAAACTGGTTTTAAGACAGTTGATTTTGGAACCCAGCTCAGACCTCTAACTCAGGGGATCTTCCTTCCTTTTTACTGAACCAAAGCCTAGGCAATGCAGATTTAGGTTCAGGAACTGCCCCTGAAATACTTCCAGTCACAAGCCAGCAGCACAAGTATTCACTCACTCAATGAGAATTGTCCAAAGGCCTAAGCATCAAGTGATAAGTTTCCCCTCTGCCCTCCAAATGCTCTATAGCAAAAGGGAGAAGCATAAGACAGGATCAGGTCCACATGTGCTGTGCAAGGTGCAACTCATGTCCCCAAATGCAAAAATTCTAAACAAATAATGATTTGCAGATAATTATGTCCAACAGGTCAGTGTTAATAATGTGTTAACCAACATGCAGCTCGCTCACATTCTACCAAACCTCCGAATCCCCTTAACTTTGGAAACATGGCCAAAGTACCCAGAGGCTGATAGGGAGCACACGGGATACCAAGATGTAACTTTGGAGCATTCTCATTGCAAAGTAACACAGACAACACAAACCTGGTTTTGACTTGCTGGAAGCCAAAGAGAATTGCATCCCTCTGCTCCCTTGCTTTAGGGCTCAGGTTCTCATTCTGCAGTCCATCTGCCAGGTAGCTTTCAGCATCTGGGAAGAAAAGAGTTACAAGCTAAGGCCACCACAAGGGCATCAGTTCCCAGCTGACAGATTCAGGTACAAACAGGAAAAATCCGGGAATGCAGGACCCAGCAGACTGAGCTAGAGATGGGAACGAGCCTGAAGACGTCACTTGGTGAACAAGGCACTGAAGGGTTGGAGGTAGGAGATTCAAGGCAGGTGACCTGTTCATTGGGGGATCCAGAACACTAAAATGCCAATGTGGGATATTGACCAACATTTTGAGAAAACAAAAAGCTGTTGTTTCCACCCTGTATGTAACAAAGTATCTCTGAAGGGGACAAGTACAAACAACAGGTTGGTTGAGCCCAAGCCAACATGTACTTGTATCACAGCATGTGTTCCCCTTCAAGGTTACTGCTGAAATACAACCTCCCGGGCTCGCTCGCAGACAGTCAGGCAAGAGAAAGCATGAAAGCCTCATTCCCTCTCTAATCAGACTAGAGTTTTAATGCAAATTTACTCCTATGCAAAATAATAATCGTATGTTCTTGCTTTAGACAAGGTTACTCACTTGGAAGCCACATCTGTATGCAAAAATGTAACCTGAACTGTCAGATAAACGGATTAATTTTCTATTTATATAAATCTTATGTTATTTGCAAGAAATCTTTTTTAAAATGCTTGGAAATAGAACAGTTAGTCTCACCTGCCCTGTACGGGGGAGCATCACACCCCATATTCCAGTGGCATTCCTTCTGGTTTCCTCTAGCAAAGAGAGGCTTCAGACTTATGGCGCTGCACGTCTGCAGGCCTCTGACCTTTAACACGCACACCATACTGCGCCACTAATGTCAGTTTAATATCCTGCCTGCGAGGCTCCCCGTTCCTTATGCTTCAGCTGCTGGGGCAGCAGCCAGCTCCGCTTTCAGCGCACGCCGGGAGCCCGCGCAGCTCCCGCACAGCCCCTGCTCCTCCACCTGCAATCACATCTCAAGATCAAAGTGCCACAAGAGGAATGAAAACCTCTTCCTATCAGGAACCACAAGGCCTCATTTCTTTCTGCCACCTGCCTGCAACACACTCCAGGACAGCTTGCCGTTCTAACAGCTCTCTAAAGGCAAGAGCATGAGCAAGGACAGAGCAAGTGGCACCGCCAAGGCAATTAGGCACCAGGAGGGAGCGCTTGGGAAGGAGGAGCGAGTCCCGTTCGTAACGCTCGTGTTTGTAATGGTCCTTTCCTCGTTTCTGGATGGCTACACTACAGCTGCTCCTTCATAGTTGAGAAGCAGAGGCTGAAGCCTGAATACAGCAGTGAGATATCACAGCCTCCGAGCACAACACCCCCAGCACGGACACACACCGGTGCCGCAGCTCAGCTCGTGGGCAATAACACGCTGATTCCGAGCGCTGCTCTCAAAGCCACACCAGCAGCCACAGCGATTTGGGAGCTCCAGGAGCACAGAGGTGTCAGGCCCAAATGCTTATTAATACCAAGTTCACTGCTGGTAATTTAGCCCTAAGTAGCTTGCCAAGGATGATGCAGAAACTTGCAGCGCAGCAGCTGAGTGAAGCCTTTTAAATCCCAGGCCAATCTTGTAATCCTTAGGCTAAGTTTCATTTTCGGTACATAGCCATGCATTTCTGTAATTGTAAATCCAAGATACAGTGCTTGCTTCCGACAGGCCTAACAATACAGGGCTCAAACCACTTACAAATTACATATATCTATGTACTGGGGTATTTGCTAAACACAAAAGATGCATCTTGCTCCAAGGAGCTTTCAAAAGAGATGGAGGCCAAGGGAACAATTTATTATATACAAGCCAGCTTAAAAACAGCACACTAAAACCAGGTCAGCTAGAGCACCTATGCACAGACTACACTTCCACTGTGAAAAAAAGGGGAGAGGAAAAAAACAGCCTCCCAAACTTGGCTTCCCTCTCCTTTTAAGTGCAGATTAGCTCCACAAGTCTATGATTAGCCCTAATACAGTATTTACTTACTGGGATGTCAGCACAGATCAGCTGCGGGATAAGTTATAATAAAGCCACAGTCACTTCTGCAAGGCAGGCAGAGCCCTTTCAGAGCCAGCCACTGTGTTTATAGCACCAGGAAATGAAAAAGAAAGCCTAACCATAAACCCTCAAAGTGGATCAGGAAGAGCAATATGTAAGCAGCTCTAGAGTAAATCACCCTAATGTTAGTTTTACTGCTTGTCTGTAACATTATATTCTTGATGTTTATAGATTGCTCTCTGTGATCCACTCTGAAAGTTTACAGGACTCTCCTTTTCATTTCCTGCAGCTAAAAAGGTAAGGAGAAAAAAAAAAAGGAGTTCAGATTTCATCAAGTGTTTCAGGAGAGTTTCTAGAGGCAGTTGCAGTTATCCACTTTAATCCTGTGGGAGATGCACAGCATCATAAAGAAATATGTCACAAGTGCTGAAGTCCAGGTAGTAAATAACCTTTTAATGGCAGCATTAAATTCTAGGAGTTAATCAGCACTCAATGAGCAGGGCTGAAGGGTATTAAAATACCACATGTATTCTCTCCATGCACATTCACATTTCTGCTCTTTTCTGCTTCTCTGCCATCAGACAGCCAACAAAAAAACATTAATTCCTCTTGCAGAGAGGAGTTAGTCCCACAGAACTGCAAGTTTTTAGCTGTGCAAGTTAATGCTGAGCCAGCCAGTCTCCTCCAACACTAATTTGATGCATCACACACTCCCTCCTGCTGTTAGTCACCCAGCTGGCTGCGAAAAATTGGGGGGGGAGTTTAAAGCATCTATTGCAGGGCACAGAGCTGGGGCTGGGAGACGCAGACAAGAAGGGTATCAGATACCTTAGGTGTCCGTGCAATTGCTTTAATGTCCCCAGGATGGGTCCCAAGACAGCTAGGGGGTTGAAAAGCCTGTTATATTATCCCTCATCTCACTTGGCAAAATAAATGCTGCGAGCTATCACACAGCTTCTTGCCTTTTCTGCAAGCTCATTTCAGAGAGGATGATTTAAATGGGAGCTAACATTTAAGATAAGCCATCCTGCTCCTGTGGAATGAGTCAGAGAAAGCCCTGGGACCTGAAGCCATCTTCATCCATCCTCCTGCACGGGACAGAAGGGGGACAACCTCTCCCACACAGCAAGATGCAGGAGCCAAATCCACCTTCCTCGACCTTCAACTCTGAAGTCTTCACCCCAAACTCCTTGGTATTTAACACTCTGCAGAGGCTGAGCTGTTTCTATGCCTTGCCTGCTTTCACAAAACAGCTTTTGATTGTCTTTAAGCCAACATTAAGGCTGTCTGACTGGAAATTAGCAGCTGCCAGCTTTGCTGTGCTTCGCAGGTGCAGGCAGCGTCCCAGAGCAGCACCTGGTCTGACCTCGGCTGCCCAAGCACCAGCAAGAAAACAGCTTTTCAGACCCACCAGCTGGCACAAGGAGAGGCCATCACACTGCCAGACTGCATTTGCTTTCACAAAATGAGAATAGAATCCCTGTATTTATCAGGGATGTATCATGGTGCTTTTAGAACCCTTGTTTCAGTCTTCAGAAGAAATATCCTAAACACACATGAAATACCCTCAAGCAAAGTAATTTTAAAAGGGATCATCTAAACCAAAAGTGAAACCTTCTGCAGTTAACCGCCTGCATAGCTTTGATGAGAACTCTGGTCGCTGATTTACAACATGAAGCTTAAATAGTCAGAAAGAGATAACAACTATTTATAAGCACTGCAGGATTGCTGCGTAGAGGGGATCAGACAGCACAAGGGCCTCCAGCCACTACAACCTCAGAGATGTCAGGGGTGATAACTGCTCCTTAGGGGCCTTCACGCTGCTCCTGTGCACCGCAGGGTCCTACATCACAGACCTAACTTTAATATGCTGAAGTAGATGTTACTGATGTACAGGTTTCCTCCCGGCTTGTGATTTTTATTTTAAATAAAAGAAATCCTTTTGCAATGCAGTTGGCAAACAGGGAAATAGCTTGAACGCCTTCTTTCTAGTCGATACAGCCAAGAAACTCCTTAGCCACTGGAAGGCCTTGAGACTGGGGAGATTGTTAAGACACAGCAAGTTTGATACAGAGGTATGTGACACGCAATTAATCTCCATTCATAGGCTGCTATACTTGTCAGCAAACAAAGGCTGTGCTTTAGAAGGAGAGCTGAAGCCTTCAATTAAAAACAGTCAGCTAACAAGAAAATAATCTAAGTTAAAGGAAGGTGGCAGGTGCAGAAATGAGTTGTTTACAGAAGTGTCAGCACTGAACAATAAAGTGCTGCACATCAAAAATGTGAAAGGGTGAACTTCACCGGAGCCCCAATGATTAAAAAAGGGAGGAGAAAATTTACACCTACATCTGGGGGAAGACACAAGGCATTTGGAAGGGAGCGTTGATGGACTGGGAGGCTGCACTCACCCTCTCTAATTGACAGATCCCCGGCCTAGAAGTTACCCCAAGGCTCAGTGTGGAAGGGGCTCGTGCCCCAAGCTGTCAGGACCATCCTGGCAGGGAAGAGAAGGTCAAACCTCAACGCAGAACAGGCAGGTTTGGGCACAACACTCCACATGGCAAGCAGCAAAATGCTCAAGACCCTCAGCACAGCCCAGCACCAAAGGGCTCAGGCCCTCACGCTCAATGCTGCTTTCAAGTTTTATTTACAAGGAGGTTAGAGAGAATTTGGAGGGCAGAAGGACGCTTCACATGGACAGACTTGAACATGGAGAGTAAAGACAAGGCTGAGGAGTGAAACTCTCGGCAGCTTCCCCTTCATTCGTGTGAATCCTTCCCACAAGTAGGCACCAGGTGGCCATTCAGTCACAGCAGAAAGGGAACTTGGGGCTCTAAGTTTTTAACTTGACTGTTTAAGAAATTAAATAAAATAATACACAAGACAGACTGCTAACACAAAAACAGCCTCAATGTTGCAAGTATAGAGCATCCCTTGGAGGACCCAAGGTTACTGTAGCACACAAGCTTCTTCCACCCTTTGTACCAGCTCCCTTGCCCTGCTGCAGTGACACTGGCCCATGGAGTCACTCAACACCCTACCCAGGGAGGGACAGTGTCTGGTCATGCCCCTCCACCAACCAGTCTCACACACAGGGGCTTTGGGGCAACCACTGGCCCACTTTAATCCTCTGGGCAGCACAAGGACATTCCCAGGGCACCAGGACAGGCAGCTCCACTCCTTGCCATGGGCAAGGAGGAAGGGGGACACAACCCAAGCAGCCAACACCACCAGCCTCAGCAAGGAGAGCCCCAGAGCCTCCTCATTCGGCTCTTAAGCCTCTTCCCCTGCACCAGTAGCAGATTTCCCAGCTCAGCAGACAGGGAGCAAGGATGAAGCTGCAATTACCTTCAAGGAGCCTCTGAATCTCCTCTGGGATCATGCTCCCTGCCGCCTCCTCTCCGCAGGAGCCCAACCCGCTGCTGCTGCTGCGCGTCCCTGTCCTCAAGCAGGGCTGAGCAAGGGAGGAAGCGCAGAGGCGGGGGAGCCCCGGGGAAGGTAGGAGGAACCAGGGGCCCCGCTGCCTCCTCCAGCAGCATCTCCAGCCCTCTTGCTATGGGTGAAGGGGCTAAAGCACCCAGAACGTGCCAGAACCAGCACCCCAGGACCTCCCTCCTTCCCAGGAGGGAAAAAAACTCCAGCCAACAACCTGCAGAAGCACCTGAAACCACCCCCAGAGCAACACAGCTGAAAGGAGGCTCCCTGCATTAGCATTTAAATCAGGTGGCACTTGGCATGTTATTTCCTTCATTATCTCACAATTTGGTGCACCTGCTGGCAGAGGAGACCCAGGAGCTGTGTGTGGATGTGTGGCCATTTATTTAACCTGCGATGCCTGCTCCCAGCACAAGATGTGCTGAGGGCTGGATCTGGTCCAGGCACAAGCCAGTTCCTTCCCTGTAATCTTTAGGGGAAGAGAAGGGCTCATCTGCAATAACCCTTCCCCTCTTCCTATGCAGGATGCAAGCTGGATCGTAATGAGTGTTCATGTTTCTCTGTCTTGCCCAGCAGAAGAATGGGCTTGCACACTTTAACTTGCTTTATGACAGGCAATAAATGCAAACTGCACTCTACAAAACAAAAATGGCATCGCATTAGATTAACACACAGTCTTACATCTGCTCCTCTCCTATATAAGTGAATTAGCATGGGCTCACTTGGCTGTGAGAATATAGCAATTGTTTTTGTCCTCGCATTCCCAAATTTTAGGGTCAATACTGACAAAATCAAAGACAGTCTTCCTTAGCAGATACTCAGCAACGATTCCAGGACTAACTAGAGATTTCCCAAGAATTAAGTGTACATGATCCAGTCTTTAGTTTGCACAGTATCCTAGTATCCTTCAGTAGTATCAACCAAATACTTACGATTATAGCGTATAAATAACGTTATTCTGCTACTTTCACTTTTCTGAAATGTTATGCCTGGCATATGATTTTTTAGTTATCATTTCCCAACATAGCAAATGTTTGGGGACAGCAAAAAAAAAGGAAGCAATCAGGTTCTGTTGACCACAGACACAAAACCACACAGCTTCACTAAAATTAGTGCTTGCTGCTTTCACCGGGGCACAACACAGGCTCCTAACAGCACAAGCAGGTCTGAGCCTGGGACCTTACTGTGCACCAAGGTGCTTCACAATGTCACGAGGTGGGAACACTCTGAACTGTCAGAGAGGGAGACCCACTTAAACCACTTCCCTTGCTACAGATTCTCAGGCAATTGTTTTTTGTTACCCCTTTCATTTTGGGATGTGGGATAGCTTACGAATTTAGCTGAGCGGCCATCTGGGAGGGAAATGGGGGAGGCTAGTAGGGACTGGCAAGTTCCACCGCATCACTGCTATGCAGCATCAACCTTCACAGGCCACGGATGTAAGGCTGCCTCCCTACATGATAAAAGCCCCACCTTAATCATTTTAGGTCCCAAGTTCAGCAGACAAGCTCTCCCCTAATGATATTCCATTAAATGGACAAATTCCTTTGAAGGCTTGTCTTGCTTTGAAATCCAATTTCACAGGAAGCCAGATGCGATTGGGTGTAGCTATGGAAACAAAGCACGGCAGCCCTCGAGCCGCTGAGCGATGCGAGGGAAAATGCGAGAGGTAGAGCCCTGCGCTGCTCTGTCGGAAGCAGCAAAGGATCTGAAGAGACGTGGCCCCGTTTGGGGCTGCTCTGGGTGCTGGTACCAGTGTCCATCGGCGGAGGAGGGCAGCAGCTGCCCGTCGTGACAGCAGAGGTGCCCAATGCGCAAACCCGGAGGTGCCACTGCCCCCTCGCCGGCACTTCAGCATCGCAGCTCTCCCCTCTCCACCGCTCCGAAAGGTTAACAGCGAAAGGGTAACAAGGTTAAACCACAAAGCCCTGGCTGATAACAGCCCTTTCAAGCAGCTGCACTGAAATTAATCTGAAACTTCTAGTAATTAGATAAGATAAGGATGTGTGCGTGCTCAGGCGGGCGCACGCTGACCCTGGGACACCCATTCCATGGAGGAGGTGGAGGATCATAGGATTTGTTAAGTTGGATCAGATTATTTGTTCATCTAGTCTGTGCTGCTGCTTTGAAAGTGCATTTCCAGCGCCGTTAATTCATCTTGTTCAATGTCCTTGCATCGTGCACTGACTTGCCCTTTTGTCCTACCTTCCTGGTACTGTGACTCCTGCCAATTCCGAGCAGACTCTAATTCCTGCTTTTCCACAACAGATGCCAGTTCATCCATTTCTGCATCACAGCTCCCACCATTCCAGGTCAAATTGTTGGGCCACTGGGTGTGATTTGCTGCCTCTGACAGTGACCAACAGCTCAGAAAAAAAAGGCAACTCTCCAATCTGGTAATGCACCTGACTGCTTGAATAATGTCTCGAGGTTTGCTAATCAGCTATGCCATGCTAATGCTCTGCTGTAATCCCAGAGTTTACATGCTCGTGTCATTCTCATTGCCCAACAGCTCATGTATCTTTTGGTACAGCTAAGTCATTCAGTTGGAGGTTGGTTTCAACCCTTACAAAACCTCTTTCATTTTTTAAAGCTAAGTGGTCTTCTCTTGTCCCTAGGATTTGATTCTGCACCTCTGCCTCATAAGGGTGTACAGGTTACTGTTCATCAATTTCTGAAGCCAAAAAGAAACAAAAATAGTGTCAGCAGCTCTGAGTTATTGTAAACAATCTGGTCCCTAAGCAAAATTAAATGACTGGACCTTGCTCCTGCTTTAGACTGCCAAACTCTGGATTCATTTACCTTTTAGACATC
Organism: Crypturellus tataupa; assembly: GCA_034781795.1. Lineage (NCBI taxonomy): Eukaryota > Metazoa > Chordata > Aves > Tinamiformes > Tinamidae > Crypturellus > Crypturellus tataupa. The sequence continues at coordinate 822,869 of JAWLRI010000173.1, read as the reverse complement.
CTGGATTTTATCTGTTGTTAAGGCTTCTCGGAAGCGAGCAGGTGTGTTGAGATATATTAGAGATATAGTAGAGGCTGTAGCTGTTTTTCATCATGCCAACCCATTAATTTCAGTACTGAAAATGAAATGTTCCACTAGCACATGTAACAAAACCTGAAGGAGTTTATAGTCTGACTGGACAAGATGAAGTAGGGAAGAGAAAGACGAGGAGAGCTTCTCAAGGTAAGATCCCAGGAAAACAAAGAGGAGGGCTGGCTCCTATGCAGGACACAGCTTTGCGGTAGCGTTTTTGAGGGCTCCTGCAAAAGCTGGCCAGCATGAGGAAGGGAGCTCTGCAAAGGGAAGGCTTTCAAAGATGGCAATCCAGAAATGAGCAGTATGCTCAGCTCTTGTGGAGGCTGCTGTTCCTCGGGCTGATGGATAAGCTTTAGTTTAATGCAAAGGTGATATTGATCCCTTGCCGTTTGGTTGCAATGTGTGATGGAGCTGCCCTCTGCCCTGTAGATGTGTTGTAGCACCTCTTCTCTTTCTCCCAGTCCTCATCAAACTACTTTAATGACTCTTTTATTGACAACACTGAGTCTTAATGAGGAGGACTGCCACACACTTCATTAAGGTTGCAGAGGGGACACTTCCTATAAGCAGCTAGGACCAAGGGCTGCTCTGAAGGCTGAGGGAGGACCCAGGCTGGCGCTGAGCACACAGCATCGCTGAGCTGAGCTCACTGAGGGGTGGATACGGCCGCTCCGCGTCTGAGAAAGAACCAAGATTTAGGGCAAAAACCCACCTGGTCTGAGAAGCAGTGGGGAAGCAGAGACCAGCCCTAGAGCAGGGTCCTGGTGGACACGGTAGCAGCGGGGCTGCTTTAGCTGCCTTCCCTGCACTGGGCTCCAGGCTGCCACGGCGCTGCGCTCCATTCAGAGCTAGTTCAGATACATCCGTGCAAGCATCATTCACAGGATTGCACTCAATGGTCCTGAGATTTCATGGACAGCCCAGGGAAATTTCAGCTTAAAATCATTCCAGCCATTCTTGCAAGATTTTCTTCATTCTGGAAAAGAATCTCTTCTCCAAAACTGAAAGGAAAGATAGATTTAGATTCAAGCATCTGGATTCAAAAGAGATTCAGATAGGATGCTCTAATGTAGGCCTCCACACACGTCAATAAATCTCCATCCATCACACAGTTCTATTTCAATTATTGAGCCAATTTCCAGACACTTTTATGATGTATTGTTTGATTTTATTAACTGGAGTGAAGGTTTAAATTCACTGAATTCCCATAGTAATCTTGCCCTGTAACCCTACCCACCTTATCAAATCTTGCTTAATGAAATGCAGGCATCTGTCTTAATGGCTTTCAAACTATGCTATGTAGACTGACCCAGATGTTAGTTCATAAATAGGAATATTTGGAAGTGTTAAACAGGGTGGCTGGAGACAAAGGTAGGTCCCTGGAGTGATCTTTTCTCTTATGAAGAAATCAGTGGTATGAGAGAAATTACTATAAATCTCTGTGATGAAAAATGAGAGTCAGAGGCATGGGGAGTGGAAGCTTAGCACTGCAACCAGCACAGCAATAGATTTGGTCAAAAATAATTTCCTGAAGAAACTGATTGGCCCCCCAGTACAAGAGGGATGTGGATCTATTGGAGAGAGTCCAGCACAGGGTTACGAGGATGATGAGGGGCCTGGAACATCTGCCCTGTGAGGAGAGGCTGAGGGAGCTGGGCCTGTTCAGCCTGGAGAGGAGAAGGCTGAG
>JAWLRI010000173.1:783921-815288 GCA_034781795.1 Crypturellus tataupa | reverse complement strand
ATATTCAGGAACCGCATATTTACTAACTGCCATATATTGAGTATTTCTAACAGCTACTAAGCTTTATGGTTTTATTTATCCCTTTTTTTCTTTTTTTTTTCTGCCTGTATGTCTGTCTCCCATTGCAATCCCCAGTTTATCTGCTTTAACTTTCCTTTATAGGGCCTGAGTAATTCCCATCTTCAAGAAAAACAGTAGCTGCATTTGCCAAACTGCTTTAATGATGTACAGGGTTTAATAAGTTTTAATTACTGGCTTTTCCTCTCCTATTAAGTTAAGCCAAGCATACTTTAAGCCCAGATTGTAATAATACCAGAGATCTCCATTTTCTAAGTCAACAGTTTGCACAGATGACTTTGGAAGTCAAATAGCAATTACCGCGTTCTCTCTTGTGTATTTGTGCATTTGCAGTGAAGTTAAAAGCTCCTCTCTGTGGTAGGAGCCACATGCGTTCAGGGACCATCCTGAACACTACCAGATCCACATAGAAAGTTTGACAGCTCCTGGAAAACAGAGCTAAGGACTTTTTTCCATCTGAGTTCATCCAGAATTGCCGTTCCACTTCAGCTTTATGCCTCTAATTTCCGATTAACTTTCTCATGTTGTTAAACCCATATCTAACTGGCAGCTTCTGTGGCATGCATAGATTTCTTAAAACTTTGGCTTTGAATCTTTGGATGAGAGAATGCCTTGAAAGACAGGGAAAATGCTTCTAACCAGTATGTTTTGTTATTGCTGTACTGTGCACAGTATGTACTAAACACATATGAACAAAACCATGTTTCTTGCCCCAAGCCTTCTGCAATCTAAAAATACAAAATACACAAAATAGCTGAGACTTGTGGAATGAATGGAACAGTTTCACAGATGCCATCTGAGGTGGTAATGTCACTTCTATGCTGCTGAGAACTGAGGCACTGAGGGGACAAGAGAAATTTGTGGCAAAGCGAGGACCTGGGATCAAGATTTTCAGCATGTGAACAGGTGCCCTAAGCACTGCTCTGCCCTCCCCTTAGGCTGCCAGGAGACAGCAGCGAATTTTTTCATTCCTTCACTTTGACTATGCCACGCTGTGCCAGGATTTCTCAGTGCCATCTCTATGCTCAGGGGGAATTTACAGAATATGTTCATAAACGATTGCTAAAGACAAAGCTCGGGAGCAGAAATCTCTGCCTGTCATCTCTATTACCATTTTTTCCTTCTCTGCCTCCACACTGTGCATGGATAGAGCAAGGAGACTCTGCCAGGATCCTGTGCATTTCAGAGAAGCCTGTCACCGTGAATATTATCCTGTCTACTTGCATGCAACAGATTTAGCATTTCAGAGCAGCAGGCTCAAGCTGCCAGTCTGTCACGCAGGTTGTTCTGTGCACACCTGGGTGTTGATGGTGAGAGGCATACCTGGTTCAGATGAATGTTAACCCAAAAGAGTGAGCTGAAACCAATAGGAGGGACAGGACTTTCCTGAGCTACTGATATCTGGCTTGCAAGAGCCTTTTGAAAGCAGGGAGGGAGAATAAAAGTGGAGAGGGTTGGGCTAGGGGAGATTTTTTCCACCTTTGATCCTCGGATTGTCCTGTTCAGCTGAGCGGAATACAAAGCAAGGGTGTCTCCGAGCTCACACTTCACCTCAGCAGTGCAATCGACGGGAGAAGCAGTGAGCGAGACCGACAGACTGTCACTGGCAAAATGAACTGTCACCTCCCATTTTTCAGAGGCGCGGTGGGATGAATTGCGGCTTTGAACCATGTGGCCCGTTGCTGATTGAGTTCCGCTGTCTTAGAACCCCACTGAACAAGGCAAGTTCATTTCAGGCTGACGTACCACTGCTTATCAATTTTAGAGCCAGTAAAATTAACCGCTTCAGAGCTGATTTCCCCTTTTCCTCCCCTCCTACTGCTGCCTTCCTAGTTTTGTACCTGGAAAGGTCAGTAAATAAATCTCACAGAGCCTCAAACAAGATCCACGTGGCCTAGGAAAAGCTCAGCAGAGGTGCCGCTCCTGAACGGTGCTTGCTTTAAAAAAGAGCTGTTTGGTCTCCACTCTCTAGTGAACAGTTGTCCACATCATAAAAACCAGAACAGAACATGCTGCACAGTTAGCACAACTCAGAGTGGGGGAGTCAGGGGGAAGCCAAGTCCTGCAGCGACGCTGTGTTGAAGATGAGGATTGAGGTGGATCGGAATGGCTGTGCGCGAAGGTCGGTAACAGAAAAGGCAGATGTTCGGGGCAGATACACTGATGTCCAGCAGAGCTTCGTGGGACCAACAGTGCTAAAACACCAAAGATTCTTCAGGCCAAGGTTGCTTTCCCGGAGGTTTGCAGTGTGTATGGTCCAACCCATTTCATCCCAACACTGTACCCAGCCACTATACCGTATGCCACTCCTGTTGTCCCAATTACCTGGCTCTGGGACTGCATTTTCTTTTTCAATCTCTCAGCAATCAGTTTAGTGGCTTGGCCTGTCTTGTCATCCAGAGATTACATAATTCTGCCCTTCCTTTGCTTTCACATTATCCAAGCTTCTTATATCACATTTCTCCTTTCAGATTGTTTCCCTTTCCCACCTATATTATACATCTGCTTCCAAGATAAACATATTTCCCCTGTAGAGCCTGTGAGCTGATACTGTCTCTGTCTTCAGCCTCCCCCTTGAAGTCTATTTTTTTCTGTCTGACCTCATAGGTTGGTCCTCATTGCTTCTGTGTCCATTTATTTCTGCTGATACAGAAATGGTATCCCGTCTCTTCTATGAAATGGTGGTCCCATCTCTTGTATTAACTTAGGGCAAAATTCTGAGGTCCACTGTTGTTAATTTACATCAGAAATTTGGTTTAGGATTGAGGAAATCCTGAGAAATCACCTCCTTCGGGGCTAGTTTTTTTGGGGCAGGAATTACTCTAGTTCTTTGTACTTTTACGAAGGGTGGACACATACAGTGCTGAGTAGGATAAGTCTTTAGCTGGTGTAAATCAGGATCACTCCACACTAAATAGCCCAGCTGGTGCTCAGGTACAAGGCATTTTTATTAATTTAGTCTCTGTTGTAATTCTATTGGTATCTGGAGAAAAATCCATTTTGTCAAACAGCATCCCTTGCCAAGTTCCTATCTGCAAAAACAGCTCTAACACAATATTTCATAAGAGACTTTCTAAACTGCTCTCAGCCTGGTTCCAGACCTAGAAAGACCCACTATTTTCCCCTGAATAGTTTGTATTCTGTGTCCCAGACATTTTGGAAAGTGTACAGAGCTGCAACAAGAGATGGATGGACCACTGACAAAAGGGACAGGAGAATTAGTTCCAATGGAAATAATTTAAGAAAAGCTTTATTCAAGATGTCCATGAGTTGGAAGCTCTGGGCCTGTGACTCCCCTTCTTACAGTCTGAACAATTGGATGAAATATTAGCACTTTCCACATGTTAACACTACAGGATATCATCCATCTTCCTCACCACTGGGAAGTGTTAGCTAGCAGGGGCCTTTATGAAGGTGATTTCTATATTCCCACATGCCAATCACAGCTCAGAAGCTGTCTGAACTTGCATTTTAGGAAAAAGGGGCTGTGAATCTGAGGGGGCAGCCCTCAGACTCATGGCTACTCCCAGGTTACCTTGGAATGCACAACTGTACGTTACCTCAACCAACTCGAGAGACAGCAGCACACGCTCCCTAAATCTGCGGTAAATGAGCTGCAGTGGCAGACAGGCTAAGAACCCTTGCTGTGGTGAGTCTGAGCTTTGCCAAAGATTTATGATAAAAGCTACCCTCGCTGATCACGTGTAACTGGTCATTTGGGTTGTAAAGTTGGAGTTTTTTGGTTAGGAGGGTTGTCCTGAAACTCTCCCAGGAGAATAAAGGCTGCAGAAGTTGCTTCACTTCAGTCTATGTGAGCAAGCTTGGACATAACTGACAATGCTGCCTGCCTAGTAACAACATACAGTCATGCAAGTCTTGTGTTAGTAAAAGAGGCAAACTACTGTCAGAATGCGCCCTTCAAACAGGGGATAGACCTCTATTTATATCAGTACAGGGAGACAATACTTGCATAGTACTCACAGTCTAAGACATGGGAAAAAATATTACAAAGTGGTTTCACTTCAGCAATAACCTTCCCCATGTCACAGGAGCTGAAAATAAATGTAAGTCTGTCCATTGGGTTAAACTGGAAGGATTAATATAAAAGATGTTCCAAAGCAAATTAAAACAGAGGCAAGTCCGCAACATTGGCCCTAATTATTTCCTGGGAAATATGGAAACATTACCCAGCATTCCTGGATCCACTGCCATGTCATGTTACCTTACTCGGGAGTAGCAAATTCTCAAAAACTGAACATAGCTTAAGAGCTACAGACTAGCCCTCCCTGCCCTTCTGCAGCCTTCATCAGAGACCACAGCTTGCTCCTCTGTGCTGCCAGTATTTTTTCTGATTTCTTCAGGGAAGGATTTCTTGAGCAGTCTGAATACAGGCACATAGAACATAATACAGTCAATAACCTCAGAAAGTCCAAAGTACAGGGGAACCCTCCATTCAGAGGAATAGCCACACAGGGATGTGACTTTCTTGTACTGTAGCAGTAATAACACAGCAGCCAGTAAACCAAGTTAGAGCACAAACCAACTCCTGGGAGGCAGCTCTACCACACTGGAGCTGTCTGAATATTTAAAATATGCAGACTCCTTCCATCCTTCTTTCCTCCAGTAACCAAGTCCTCAGGTTTCTACCGAAGCGCCCTGCTCATGAGGGACAGTTTGACTAATTCAGCAATGGATAAAAGTTTTTTTTTTTTTTCCTATGGTTTAAGCATTTATCCCTAATGCTACTAGAGAGTGCTTTTTTAAAGGCCAGCCCTGGGAGGCAAGATGCTTTAATATGAATCTTCTCTCTTCTATCCAAGAAGAGCCTGCAGGATCAATGCTTGTTATACTCCTTCATAGAAATTAATGCCACTATGTAAGGGATTGTCTACAGATGAGTTATTCCAATGAGGCATTCTGCTTTAAATTTGCACCTTACTTTACTGCAGAATAAGTTTCACATATAGACAAGAGATTCCTTCATAAGAGCATCATGTCATTAGGGGAAAAATTACCTAAAATTCAAAAGCTATTGAGTGCTTTCTGACCATGTTCTAATGCCTGCTGGAGTCTACAAATGAATTATGATGACTTTAATGGTCATTGGTCCAGGCTATGGAAAAGAAAATTGATGAGGAAGGATAGAAGAAAGTAGGAGAGTAATTTCTCATATCAAAATTAAAAATAAATCTAGGTTGTGAATTTTAGTCTGTAAATAAAACCTGGTCTAGGGGTTCTCACAGGTAGTTGAGTATATGTGTCTGTGTATATGCCTAAAAAGCAGAGGAAATGGGAGCTGAATGGAGAGGAGGACAAGGCAGAAGGTTTTCTGGCATTTCAGCTTTCTGCTAAGAATTTATAATCTCAATAGAACTGATAAACAGCAAAGAGAACAGAAAGACTCATCCTTCACTGAACCCAAAACAAAACAAACAAGCAAAAATGTGTCTGAAGCTTCCTCAAAAAAAAAAAAAAGAAAGAAATGAACTTGACTTGTTTTAATTAAGCTCTCATCAAGGCCTGATCCATGTACAAATTACAGAGCATGTGACTAAGTTGACTGCTTTTTCACTGATGAAAATTACCCTAATACAGTGAACTCTAATACAATCATTATGAGTTCAGTAATGAAGTGAAATCCTAATTTGGTTATAGATTTACCCAAAATATGAGTGTGAGACTACCTATAATCACCCAAATTTTGCGTCAGGGTTTGTGAGAAATTGTATTAAACCTTGAATGAGGTCAAATTTGGCCATGTGAGCTGCAGCACCAGTCACATGGGGTGCAGGGGGTGTGATGTCATCAATCTGTGTGGCAGATGTCACAGGCAGGCGCATCATTAGTCTCTGCAGGACCGGGTGATGCATGGTGACACCATGGCTGAGAGGGGCGTGATTGATACTTGGTGCATGGAGCCATATGAAAAATCTAGTGTGCAAATAACAGTTTTATAAATGCCTTTCTCATTCTATATGCAGACAGGCCCCTGGAAGGAATCTAGGAGATTGAATTAAGCTTTTAACCCTCTAGGCTCTCCTGTCGTTTATTGTTAGGGAATTAATAGGAACGCAGGAATGCAGATGGCCTGCCTGTCAATTCCAAGAGGTGATTTTTCTGATCTTCACGGACGTTTCCAGCATCTTTCATTAAACACTCATGTACCAATTTGTCATTTTAACCGGTCAAGAAAGAAACTCCCATTGAACTCCTTACCTCAGGTGCTGTAAGTTAAATTCAGAATCACAAAGCCTTGCTCTGCTACATCTGCCAGACAAGCTTAGGGCTGATGAACAGTCTTTGATATCTGCTTAGGTGCGTAGAAGGATTCTGGTAGAAGGATGAAGGATGTAGAAGGATGTCCTAGATCTCTTATCTCTGCAATCAAAATAAAAAGAGATTATTCATAGGAATGAGGGAAGCTTTATATAGATCCTTGCTGGAATGCACTGGGATCCCACAGAAAGTGAGAACTTAGGAAAGGAAATGCAATAAATTATAGGGTCTAATTAAGGAGCCAGACAAAATATCAGGGACTTAGAAGAGCAGTAAGTGATACCCAAGCCCCTTCTGGCTTGCTGTTTGCCACCAGCCAGACGCTGTCTGGTTACGACCCCTCCGTGGCCGCGGTGGCTGCAGGAGGATCCAGGGCCGGGGACAGCAGTGACCGCAGAGCGGATCCTCCCGTGGACTTCAGCCACCCCTGCCCCATGGCGGCCTTGGCAGGGGGAAGCCCTGCGCCTGCCTGAGTTACCTGGCCTTGCTCCTGGGGACAAAATGCAGTTTTCCTACGTATCTGTAGAGCCCTTAGCCCTGCCTAAACACACAGGATTGTTTGTAACTCTCCAAGAGGGAGGCAAAATCCCTCACGAACCACAAATTGGAAAAGCCAGAGTAAAACACTTCAGTGGTTTAAAAATTGGATATTTTGTTGTCATTTTATGTCAAAACTTATTTTCCTTTTCCTTCTTTTTTTTTATAAATTTACTTACTAAAAAGATTAAAACTCCCTCTACTGAAATGAAGTATAAAGCTGCAATTGGAATACTATACCTTTTCCACTTGAAGCAAATAATCTGAAAACTTCTTAACCTCCCCAAACGTTTTCTAATGGTTTTAAGCTCCCCACAGAAGATTTAGTGTCCAGTGTAATCCTAGGCCACCAAAAGGAGAGTGAACATCGGCACGGACACTGACCTTGGTTATGAGGAGATGCGGTCAGGAGGCAACGACACCATGAGGAGAAGCAGGTTGTGAGGTGACATGGCCACGAGGCGAAGCAGCCATGAGGAGATGCAGCTGTGAGGGAACAACACGATGAGGTGATGCAGGCTGTGAGGCGACGCAGCCATGAGGTGATGTGGCTGTGAGGCAACAACACCATGAGGTGACACAGGTTGTGAGGCGACACGGCCGCGATGCGACACAGCTATGAGGAGATGTGGTCAGGAGGCAATGACACCATGAGGTGAAGCAGGTTGTGAGGCGACGTGGCCACGAGGCGACGCAGCCATGAGGAGATGCAGCTGTGAGGGAACAACACCATGAGGCGACGCAGATTGTGAGGCGATGGAGCCATGAGGTGATGTGGTTGTGAGGCAACAACACGATGAGGTGACACGGGTTGTGAGGCGACACGGTTGCGATGCGACATAGCTATGAGGAGATGTGGTCAGGAGGCAATGACACCGTGAGGTGATGTGGCTGTGAGGCAACAATACCATGAGGTGACACGGATTGTGAGGCAACGCAGCCATGAGGAGATGTGGCTGTGAGGCAACGACATGAGGTGAGGCGGATTGTGAGGCGACACGGCCACGAGGCGACACAGCCATGAGGAGAGGTGGCTGTGAGGCAATGACACCATGAGGTGACGCAGGACCATGAGGTAACGCAGGTTGTGAGGCGACACAGCCGCGATGCGACACAGCCATGAGGAGATGTGGTCAGGACACAATGACACCAGGAGCTGACATGAGCTGTGAGGCCAGGCAGCCATGAGGTGATGCAGCTGTGATGCAACAACACCATGAGGTGACGCAGGTTGTGAGGTGACGCAGCCATGAGGTGATGTGGCTGTGAGGCAACGACACCATGAGGTGACGCGCATTGTGAGGTGACATGGCCGCAAGGCGACGCAGCCATAAGGGGACGCAGCCTCTGAGCTAGTGCAGCTTGTGAGTTGATGCAGTCTGAAAGGAGACGTGGGCTGTGCGGCAACAAGACTGTCAGGCAAAACGGATGCAAGCTGTGAGGAAATGCAGGCTGTGCGGCAACAACCCTGTGGAGATCAAGCCCTGGGCCACCATCTTGCATCCCCATCTCCAGCCTTGGATCCAGCCCTGGGCTGACATGTTGTACCCCCAGCTCCAGTCTAGGGTCCAGCCCTGGGCCACGATCCTCAGTCCCCAGCTTCCCACCTGAGGCCACTGAGGCCCTGAGAAGCTCCCTGTGGCATGGGGAAAACATGGCTGTTCTTGGCGGGGCCGGGAGCCACAGCCAGCACAGAAGGGTTGTGTCTGCGTGCCCGTGTGGAGGAGACCACCAGACTCTGCTGTCCAGGTTGCTGAGTGGGATGCACAGAGAGGGAGCAGAGCTGCTCGGTAAGCGATAGCACCCAGCTCCGCCTGCCCTTCCCAAGGTGTTTCATCAGTCCAAATGTAATGGATGTGGTCATCTCACAGCTCCCCTTCTTACAGGCCTGATCCAAAAGCAGCAAAAATCACCCTGGTGGCTTAAATGGCCCCAATCTGGGCTGGTGCGTGTGGAGATGTGCAATGGCCTCGTGTTCCCAAGCTCCCGTTCATGGCCGCTCGCCTCCGGCACTCAGCTGAGGCTCCAAGCGCTCCGGGCACTCAGCTGGTAGAGCGAAGGGAGGTCTGCCTGGCGGAAATGATCAGCTGAGCTGAAAAAAAAAAAAAAAAAAAAAAAAAAAAAAGGAGCAGGTTGACTTCATTATGTGCTCATTAAGAAATCTGTAGCTGTAGTTTGTTCCTGTGTGCGTGAGCTCTGGCTGTTATAAACCCTGACAGATGGACAGACAGACTGAGTTATAGTTATAGAGTATAGACTGGGCAGGATCCCCCATTAACGCTTATTGGAAATTGTCATCACTTCAAGCTGAATGGGCTCCAGATGTTGAAATCCTTGTAGCGAAATCTTGAAGGTGAAGGTTAGAGGCTTGTGATTTTGCCTGTTGTATGAGCTGCAGCCGTTCCCCTTGATTTATTATTGTTTAAGTCAACAAGATTTGGTAGTAGAGAAAAACTGGAGAGAGCAACACATGGGTGAGGGTGCTTGGTTCTGAGCTGCTGAAGGAATTGCTCCATTTTTATTACCTGGGTGTGAGAGGAGCATTAAGTAAATGAGTGCTGAAAGTTTCACTGACAAATTCAGTGCCTGGATATTTTCTGCTTTTGCAACAGATAAATATTATGTTGCTTTACATTTATGTACATTTTCATTTACATATGCCAGTAATGCTTGGGAACCACAATTATAGAAATACAGAAAACAGAATTGTATCAGTCTCTCTCTCCTTCAACAGCAGGATCAGCCACTTCAGTCGGACATTTAGTTTACCCTGGTTTGAAAATGTCCAGTGCAAGAGATCCCACAGCAACCTCAGGCAATTATTAATAAAAATATTGAATAGCACTGAAGAGGGAGAGAGGGACCAAACCTGAGGACCAGTAGCACTTTGCAGGATGAGATTTCTGTTTTGATTGCATAAATATTTACAGGTGCTATAACTGTTGCTCTTGGAGGTCATGTCCCTGGCCTGCGGGCATCCTGCACGTTTGCCTTACTCTGCTAGAGCCACTGGGAACGGATTCTTGCCACACTACAAACACGGGCAATTTTTTTTTTTTTTTCACTTATCAGGGTTCGTGAACTGTTCCCTGGGCTGGACCCACAATGGGGCCTGAGTCGGAGGAAGGGGCTGGAGCAGAGACCTTAAGAATGGCCCTTACTCATCAATAACTGCTCCCTGACAGGACTGAAGGATACACAAAGTGGTTTGACTGTTGTGCTGTCACTCCAGCTGAGGCACAATCCACAGTGGGGCCCTTACTCGGTGGACTTTGCTGTCCAAAGCACCAGAGAAATCTTTTGACTCGCCTTTTGAATGTGTAAACTCCTATATTACCCAGAGGTTGTATCTCAGGGAAACGGGACCATTCACCTTCTAGGGTCTCACCAGCTGGATTTGTGCAGCTGGAACGTGAGGGCATTGGCAGGTTCAGTCACGCTGTGGGCTCAGTGCAGCCACAGCCTTGAGATGCTCAGTTCAGAGGATGGAGTGAAGCCCTGTTTAAGTCAGTGAAGTGATGCTGATTTACACCAGCTGGAGAGTTGGCCACCATCCTAAGCACCAACCACATCCAGAGGTTTGTAGGATAGGTAGATGGGAGATGGCAAAGCACCTTCTGCACTTCACCTCCAAACACACCCTTTCTCCTTTTAAGCAAATATCCTTTTCTCCTATCTGAGAAAGGAAGTTTCAGCATTTGTTTCTGTGGGGGAATTTAGTCCATAGCAACTCTAAACTGTTCTACAAATACATGGTTACTGTTTCTGAATCCTAGATCTTTTATAACTTAATAATTATAAACAGGAAAAAAATGGCTCAAGGAAAATGAATTTTAAAAGTGAACAAAGCATGTCTAATTTCTGAAAAGTTAATTTCATGTCATTCTGTATGAATATACATGGCATTAAATCCCCAAATTCTCATTCAGACCTTACTCCAAATCTCCCATGGTTATTAACAGTGGATCTTGTCAACCTCATTTTACTAACGTAATTCTACAGACTGAACAGAAATAGTTCAATTTTTCCACAAGCGTGAGAGGAATGTTTATAATGTTTATAGCTTGCTTTACATTAGGTGCACATATATGTGTTAAAATGAAAAAAATAAGTATAACCATTTGAATGCATTACTGTAGCACCTAAGAACTCCCGTTAAAAGTGGTGTCTGTTGGGGCAAGTACTGTACAACATAGGCCAAAAAAACACCTCTGTCCCTTAGACTTTACAATGGGCCAGATTCTGTCCTTATTAGAGCAGAAGCCTTTTGCCGCTGTTTACAAGAGCAGATTCAGCCTTAAGAAACTTCAGCAAATGGAAGGAAAGAATCAATTAAAGTGAGACCTGATATGTGTAATCATATGACATTAAATCATGAAGCAAATGTTGCTTCAGATATCCAAGTGGCAGGGCATAGATTTTTTACCCTGAGCTTTACTAATTTCTATTGATTTATTTTTCCTTGAAAGCATTCATTCTCGGCAGCAAGAATAACTGCTCTGGCTGAGGATTCAATGTTTATCCTTTGGCCAGGGCAAGAGGCCTAAAAGGCTGGGAGATACTCCAGCTGAAAAAGATATTCTGTTTTTTTAGTTTCTCTGGTGTTTTGAGAATACAAAAGCATCAGACGCAAAAGCACAAAAGCAGAGCACAGGCAAACTAGCCTCAGATGGAGCATCCTCCCCTGGATCTGAGGACTCCTCAAGTTTAAAACCCAAGTGCCTTTACTTTCTCTCTTTATAGCTTTGCTCATAACATTTTGTAGGTTGTGATATGAGCTGGGATAATTACTAAGGCTGTATTTCCCTCACAAGCTCATCTCCACGGCAGGCGGAGGATGACAAAACCCCTTTGGTGACTCATCCTTTGGGGCTGGATGGCTGTAACTGGGATCTCTGGAGTCTCGGGCTGTTCGTTGGTATGCACAGGCAGTGGCTTCAGGAGCCTGTACGCGGTGTCTGTTGGGCCCTTATGCTTCTGCCATAATGACACATGGGCAAGGTCTTTGTCTGCCAGGATTAATATAGAGAGGTTAAAGGTCCGTGGAACCAGTGGAGTTTAAAACCTCTGTATAAAGAAGTCCTTTCTTGGGTGTTACTTGCCAGTAAATAAGGCTTGTGCTGTTTCTATGGGAGGATTTTTTCTTCGAGTTTTTGAATATATTGTGCAAAGTAGTCACGACAGCTCATTGTGGGGCTAAAGACAAGCCATGTTCAGGAATAGGAACCAAGCCAACCCGTGTCTTCTCGAAGGGAGGGATGCAGAGGAACTCTGTTTCTTATAACCCCTTCACCTCTGAATTATTTGCTGACACATGCACACCACATCACATCTGTAACTCCTAAAGGCTGAGGGGTTAAGTATCTTGTCACTCCAGTCACTCCAGTATAGACACCTTACTTGCAAACTGTGGATTTTTTAGCAACCTCGCTCAGCCAGAGAAGGGGATCCTGCTGTCAGGCCGGAGTGAAGGCTGAAGGCTCCCTCTCAGCACCCCAGAACAGGCTCAAAAAGACAGGCAGTGTTGTCTGGGGGGAAAGGGGAGTAGGAGAGCTCTGAGCAGGTGATCGAAGGAGCTTTCTTATCTTCTGTTCTTTCATCTCTGCCCTTGCATAGCTAGCAGCTTATTGTCTTCACCCAAGGCTACTTGTAGTCATACTTATTAACAATCTAAACCAAATCACACCAAAATGAATGGAAAGATGATCATTAGCACAGTTGGTTTTGGATTGGCCCCTAAAATAAAGGTTTTTCATTGCCCTCATGCTGTGGTATTATGAACTTCTTCATTTCCACAAAGGTGAGAGTCCGATGAGCTGAGGAGCAGGGGAAAACCTCAGCCCCTGCCCTGGATGGCATAATAGTGAAGAGAAAGGGAGCTTCCATGTTCAGATCCATCACTTCTCCCTCCAGCTCCTTTTCCTGCTGCCCCAGACGCAGCCTTGGCTGCTTTGCAGTTGTTCATAAACACCATCTACATCTGTCCTGAGCCACGAGATGTATTAATCAATTTGATGAGGATGTTAAAGCTTTCTCTTTGCACCTAATTATGGTCTGATTTATAGGACTGGCCTTGTGTTTGATGGAGCTCTCCCCTTGGCAGTGATTTACATGGCATTGGCACCAACCTCTCCATCTCTCCAATACTCTGTCATTTTCTCTGCCCCCCCTTTCTCTTTCTTTTTCTCTCTCTCCCCTCACTGTCTCCCTCCTCCCCACATCTCTCTGCTCTATGTTCCCTCATGAGAGCCTAATGACATGTTGACAGACTAGTGAAACATTGCTCCCTCTTCACTGCATCTGTCTCTGGCTCGGTGGCTCCCCAGTGCTCTCTGACACATCCAGATGGAGGCCTGGCAGGCAAGGCAGAGGCTCTGCCCGTTACCTCAGTGCAAGCCCAGCTACTCTACAGATTTCCTTCTGGAAGTAGCTGATGCAGAGCTCTAGAATCCCTAGGGAATATCTCTACACTGGCAGAGATCTAGGAACCCCCACCCACCCTGATTCTCCAAACTCCACTGAAATCTTCCAGTGAAATAAGTAAATAGCAGTGATTCAGACCTCCATGGAGTGTTTGATCTGAGAATCTCCAAAACTTCTATGTCAGGAGAACAAGTTGTATTGTCCTTTCAGTACTAATGGCGAAACAGAATCTTCGGGCATTAGGGGTTACACCTTTGAAGTACTTCGGTGACTGACAGAGCCCTCAAACTGTCCTCACTAACCTTAGCAGGTTACCTGCTTCCATCTTATCCTTTAATAAAATTCATCCCATAAATCCTATGTATTTTTCAGAGCTGAAACTCTTAGAGAGATCTCAAGATATTCAAGATATTCAAAGACACGTCAAAAGAAGAATGTTTCACATAGGCCACATATTATAATGAATATAATATATAATAAGCATATAATATATGCTTAATGCACATTATAATAGATCAAGCATTCATAGCTACTGGTATTGATGCAACTCCAACCTCACCCCCCACCTTTTTTATGCCTAGAGAATGCAAAGTGGAAATACTTTTACATTCTATATTAAGCAAAAGTATCAGTCTGATGGTGAAGGAGAGTCAGAAATTTTTTTGTTTCCTATCCCTGAATTTCCTCGCCTTTTCTGCTTTTCACTGGGAGGTCTAATGTGTGGGGAACTGAAAACAGACATGCCTACCTGAGCTAAGGAGAGATATGCATAAAATATACAGTGGAATATTAGACAGCACATACTGATCCTGAGTCCATCCTCTGGTTTCTGTGTATGCTCTTCTCCACTTCGAGCTGTACATCTCCTTTCCCTGCATTCAGCTGCCACCTTTGCACAGCAGGTGGTTGGCTCTCCAGCTGCCAGATGTGCCCGTGAAACCAGATGTGTTGTGTGTGAAAAATCAGCTGCACATTCGCAATGTATAGGTATAATCAACAGTGTGCACTGAAATAAACAGTATAGAAGCTGAAAACCTCCTGTATTATCGCATTGCTAAGAATGTAATGGCAGTAGCACTTCTAGTTTCTGCCAGGTAGTTACAGATAAAGCATCTTTGGCTTTGTCAAGATAAAAGTGAAGCCTGTTTACACATTCTGAGACTGATTTATCAAAATTCTTCTCACAACCAGCATAATGACTTGAAATCTGAACTTTAGTGTTACACCTTAGACTAAACTTGGTCCATTTCACATACAACAAAGAAATCAAGAGTCTCTAAGCATGGCTATTAGGATAAACACATATGTATACCATATTCTTGTGTCACCGCACTTCCTGAATCCTCGTTTGTCTTGTGAAGACTGAGATTCTGGCTCAAGAAGATGCTCTTTGCATGCAGGTGTGCATATGTGCAAAACTATGCAGGCGCTTTAGCCTGCAGATTGCACATGTGTTCCATTGCACTCCATAAAATGCATATTAATGGTGCTGAAGCTGGAGTCCTGTCCAGAGAAGCAGATGCTTGTTGATGGTGAAGCTGGCTGCGCTGAACAGATGAAAAGACAACTCTGCCGCTGAGTGAATTCCATCAGACCAGGAGCAGCTGCTCTAAAGCTTCTGAAAGCAAAAATCCTCATGAATAAATATTAGGAGGGGAAAAATGAGGCTTCTAGAGAACAAAAGGAGGCAGAGGAAGTTACTGAGAGATGCTGAGGCCTTTCATCTCAGCAAAATATGCAATTAACACAACACACACATCTCCCCCAGAAAGGCCTTGCATTTGTTCAGGGTGACTGTAGGATCAGAGATAAAGTTTCTTTTGGTGAACAGGGAATACCATAAACTGCTATTCCTCTGCCTGTCAACACAGGAGCGCTTGGCATTAGCGATTCACAAAGTTACTGAGTCAGCCTCCTGGCAATGCTCAGCAATCATTTGATCTAAAGGGAGGCTCCTGGGGTTTCAGCTTCAGAAATGCTTGGCATTCCCTTGATAAAAGTGCCCAGACTCGAGGATGGTCATGCCTAGGAGTTATGTTGCATTCCTACATGCATACATTGCCTCCAGGTACCCGAGCAAAGCTGCAGGACCTGATTACCTCAGTGTTCCCACTTACACCTGTGTGATGCAAATATAAAATGCTGCGTGATCAGCATTCTGCACAAAGAATTGTGGCTATGTGAGGTATAATGCAATGGAGGATTTGCAGTTTCAGCATTCCCTGGCTTTATGAGGTATCTGGTGATACGGTGAGGCAGAAGTGGCTTTGTCTCTTCTGGGAAATGTAGGGTGGGCTTGAGAGCAGATGTGACTCGCACTCTTTCTGTCCACACAGCCATCTGCTAGGCCAGCTTTCACTCACACTCAGAGATCCACAATGTAGTTAGAAAGAGCTGACCTTAAAATACATGCTGAGGGACTGGGCTATGGAATGGTCTGTGCAAGAACTTGCTGTATGCTAAGGTGGGGCCTTTCCCTCCCACTGAGCTTCAGTGGGCAGCATCCTACCATGACTTTGAGGACTTAGACTATGGCTAGCAGGCAATGCCAACCTTAGAAGGGCCCAGGCCTGGACTGGACCCAGTAGAACATAAAGTCTATTTTGTAGCTATAAGCTGAGACATCATTTCCTTTGGTTATTTTCGAATCCATTTCTCACTTATTAGTTATGTTCCCACTGGTACGAATTCTTAATTTCCACCAGCTCTGCTTGTCAGTGTTAATAGCCAAGAAACAGGACACCAGGACCATATGGGAACACTGGAATACAGAGATGGCTAGACTGAGTTTGATCCCATTTATTTCAGGAGCCAGAACTAGATGCCTCACAAATATGTAAAACCTACCCATAGGCAGATGTTTCTCTTACCATACTCTGCCTATATACACATTCACTTGAGCTGTTTGGCTCCTGACTTGCAGAAACTGCTTTCAAATGTGTGTCTTTGCCTATCCTCCTCCCCGCAGCTCATATTGCTACCAGGAGATGACATGTCCCTGCCCCATTGTCATATGGCTTGTTACAGTGGCTGTGAGGAGTAGCCAGCTTCCTCCTTTCTCATCTGATCCATTTGAACCACTTCTTGATGGCAACCTGGAAATCTGCTTCTCTGCCTTGCCTTATTCTCACCCCTCAGAGCTATCAATTTATTACATATTTTAAAAAAAAAAAAAAAAAAAAAAGGGATAACTACAGATGGCTCGCAGCTGGAGGAAAAAAACAGACACAAATTTCTGCTGGCTGCAGTTTCTATTGAGCCCAGGATAATTCCCTCCTTCTGTTTCTTCTGGGTGAAGAGATGCAGTTCTTTCTCTTCCTCTATGCAATAATAGGTAGGCTGAATTAGTGCAAAAACAGCAACAGACTGAAGCAATCAAAAACGTCCAGAATGACTTTGCAGAATATAACATTTTTTGCCTTTCATTTATTCATCATTTCTCTCTTTTTTTCTTTCTCTCACATCTCTGACATTCTTGCTTTCTTTCTCTTTTTTCTCTTTCTTTCACACCTTTATAGGTGCAAGCAGTACTAACAAAGCCATGTATTCTGAAGCAAACTATACAATAAGTCCCTCTCAAAAGAATGACAACTTCAGTTTATCCTATCACCATGGAATATTTCCCATTCCTCATTCTCACGCCTGTCTTTTTTCTTTGCCCTTTACTGTCCCATCAGGTATGCCAGTATGGCTTCTGTTTGAAAATAGTCTGATATATGATATCGCGTTTAAAAAAACAACAATTAACAAGTCCCAAAACACTGATATCTTCCATTAGACGAGAATCCAGATTCCATGCATGTGGAATCCCTGAGTTGATCTCCTATGCTTTCTTGGTGAGTCTGGTGCATCTGGAGTCACTCACATATCTCTTAGATATGAGGAGTTATCTGATTTACAAATTCTGGAGAAGGTACAAAGAAGAGCTATAAATTGATCAAAGGTATGGAGAGTCTTAGCAATGCTGATAGACCAAAGTGTTTAATCTCATGCAGTTTGGAGAAACTAAGATTGCAGTGTGAGATGCTGGGGAAAGATATAGAAGACCCCTTGCTTTCCTTGAAAGCAGATCCAAGAGTCTTGGATAAGGATGTGTTCAAATTGAGTAGGAATAGAGAAACAGGCAGCTGCTTTGAGAGGCTAAAGTGATGCTGTCGATTCTTACTAAGAGAGTTAGGTTTGCATATGCATTGTTTTCTGTCCCTGCAGAAGATGGAAGATAATTCTAATTATACAGTATGCAGAGGGAATCCCAGATCTGTTTGCATTATACATACAAAAGTAGTACTATAACCAACATCATCCAGTGATTTGGGATTTTTTGTTCATCATCTAGTGGTATGATGAGGCAACTGATCCCCTCCACAAATAGAACTTTATTTAAAAAAAAAAAAAAAAAAACTAATAGCATATTAGTTCCCATGAAAGAAGAAATTCTCCTAATGCTGTCAACTGTATTCAACTGATGCTCAAGTTCTCTGTCACCTTAGGTACCCATATCAAAAGGTCTTGCCCAAAACATTCAGGGAGGGTTGGTTTCTTACAAATTGAGCTGTTTTTGTTATCTTATTTATATCCAAGGGATTTTCAAGGACTTCTACTATTTGCTTTAATAATGCTTTAGCACCAAGCTGAGTTGACAGTGCAGCCTAGTGGATAGAGCACTGGTCTGGGCCTTCGTGGATCTGGATTTTCTTCCTGGATCAGTTTGACAGATGGTGCGAGTGACTCACTTCACCTGTGCCTAAGTTTGCCAATATAAGATCACAAAAAATGCAGATAACAGTTCTGAAATCTACTAGTGAAACCAGGGCTGGTCTCTAGCTTATCTTCTGATTGATTTTTTCCCTTGTATGATGGGATATTTACTGATGTAGGAATGAGGTATAATTAGACTAACATAATAATCTCTAATGTGCTTCATACGAGAAAAGACTTCCAGATGTTATCTGTGTGGCATGGAAGATAAGTTTAATGACAATAGAAAAGTTGGACAGAGTGGAAGATGTAGACATGCTGTAAGGTTTTTTCTTGCACTGTTTTTATAGTGGTATATTTCCATTCTGCCATGTTTCCAAATGGTATAAACTGGGGCAATTCCATGTCTTTCTGTGGAGCTATTTGCAAAGCTGATAGGACAGTCCAATTCCTGTAGTGAACTCCTGATATAGCAAGAGCAAGAGGAAAACCAGCCCCAAAAGGAATTTTGGAGGACTGGTTTCAGCTGTATATGTTTTGGTAGATTAATGCTGGGGCACATACAATGAGTTTTTCTGCCACTAAAGAGTTAGCTACCATGATATTTCCATATCCTATCTATTCCTATAGAGTAGGTATAGCTCCTTCTAGTTTGTTTAGACTTTAGTGTGATGACAAATTAAAAAAAAAAATCATAAAGAACTAGTGACAATTACAGAAACTATTTTCCTTTTTTTAAGACTAAGTGGAGGTTCTCTTAGGCTGGGAAATGCAGAAGCAAATGCAGCAAAACAGAGCAAAAGTGCAACATCAATCAACATAGAAAATAAAGGCCCGAGCAACATTTTTCTGTTTGGGTGGTATCTAAAGCAAGGGTCAGGGTAAGTTTTCTTTGCCAGCACACTGTAGATCTGCAATTCCTCAGCACGACTGAGATGGCTCTGTTGCTTTTGATTTGGTTTCTCTGTTGCTTTTGATTCGGTTTCCTTTTCAGAATGCAAGGGAGAGAAGGGCCAGATTAGATGGATCCAGGAAGGGCTGGGAACATCGGTCCACTAGGGTGCATCTGTGGGCTGGATGTCGGAAGGGCGCTGTTTTCAGATGCCAACTATTAGACTGTGGGGTTGTTTCTACTGTAACTATAATTAGGAAGGGGGCTCTCTGTTTATTTAGGCTGAGAGCTTTAAGATAAATGACAGCTCCGAAGATGCTTTTCAGCACTTCATAAATCAACTGCCAGCTGGCCAGTTTCACCTCTGAAATGTCTCCTGCTTTTTTTCTTGGCTTTTTTTTTTTTTTCTCCCAACTTCGGAAAGATGGTATGTCCAAAAAGACAAAAATCTTCCAGAAAAATAACTGTGATGAGGAATATGTGTATTTTGGAGCGGGAAGGGAAAATTACTTCAACCTTTTGAAAGACTCGAGGTGTTCAAAACCCTAGCTCATTGCCTCATTGCAATTTCTGAATTCAAAGCTGTTAGAAGGCATCCTCACTGAGAGTTTGCAAAGGACAGAGACACCCACGGACTGACTGACACATTCTCAGCTGCCATGACGGACATTTTTCTGATTGTATTTAATGCCTCTTTTCGCTGCATCACTCAACACATCCAGAGATTTACTGGTGAGGTTTTTTCGTTAGCTAAGTTGCTTTGATTCCTGCACAGCTCGTGGGATTGTTTGTGTCAAGGATCCAGCATCCCTGTTTTCCAGAGTGAGGCAAGGATCCTGCCGAGAGGTTGTTGACAGCCATGCAGTCTCTGCAGGCAGGAATGAACAGGATTTGAACTCACACACCATGCACACTTAGCAAAGCTCTGGACACTTCTCTAACCTCTTGCCAAGCCTGGAATCACATCTTGGCTGTGTACTAGGGTGGGATAAAGAGCAAAATGTGACTGAGGCCTTCAGACTCTTAGCAAAGCACTAACAAAAAATCTGTGGTTGTTCAAGATTATAGGTCCATGCAATCTGAAGAGGTAGGGTTGTTCTTTCATTTCAGAACAAATTACACACCGAACACTGTTCTTCCACTGGACATCTGAACGCAATTAACTGAACGTGGATTCTACCCTGGAATGGCTGATACAGATATGCAGACAGTCAGAGGAACACCATAAGAAGAGCACTAGCCCTAACTGTTAGGGCAAGAAAGAGGACAATTTTGCATTCAGTATTCAGAAAAGACAAAGTCCTGCCTTAGGTGTCTTCCTCTAAGAGGAGCAGTCGCCATGGGCCCATGTTGTGACAGTGGGCAGGTGGCACTAGTGCCTGAAATGATGCAGCATTCGAGACATGCCAGCTGCCTGGCTAAGCCAGGGTCTCTAGGACGGCCTGGCAGTAGGGATGACGGATCAGATCACACGTGTGTTACAGTCAGGGAACGTCATTCTGTTGGCAAGCACCACCAGCAGCATAGCCCTGTCCACATCTGCCAAAACCCCCTAAACTGGTGGGGAAACGGTAAAGAACTGTGGTCTGGTTTACTCCAAACGCCCTTTGGATGGAGATAAGAATAAGCAATGAGCAACCTGTGGCAGATTCTGCTAGAATAGGCCCTAGATTTCTTTCCAGATCTGTGGTAACCTTGTTAATGCTTTGAGAATTGTTCGTCCTCTTTTAAGTGTGTTTTTCTGGGCATCTAAACTTAGCTCCGAATAGAGGAGCCAGGAACTCTGTCTGCAGATCAACATAAATGCAGCAGAGACAAGGCAGAAACAAAATAAATAGGAAATCGTATAAAAAATGAGACAAAGGACTAACAAAGGTACCTGAAGCTTTTAGACAGATATTTAGGGGCTATAAAACTTGTGTGAATCTTAGGTGTGTGTCACAACATTGCCAAGAAGGCTGTACTTAAAATTACCTAGATTCTGAGCTCGTGTAAATTGGCCTAGCCACACTGACCTCTTCTAAACCACAGAGAATAACAGGACAAAGCTTCTTTTCAAAGCAGTGGAAGGACTGAGCTATTTAACAAAGGGGCCTAGAAAAGCTCCAAGCCCTGGACAGTATCCACCTGGTTGCATTAAACTAGTCTCTACATTTTTCAAAATCCACCCGTGCTTTAATCTTTGCTCCATTTCACATTTCCTTGTGATGCTGTCCAAAGAAATGCAGTCATTGGCAGTAAGCTTTACAGTCACCACAGAGCTTAACAGGACCTTGATGTGGCTTTTAAAAAAACCCAAAGCCTTAACTGCTGAGAATCACAAATTTCTTTCTCTTCAGCAGATGTTATAGGGGGACTGAAGCTTAGCAAACATTTGCAGACATGGATAGTGTTCATACTGGTGAACTGACTCATTTGCGTGAAACCCCCTTTAAAATTCTCTGGCTTGGAAAAGAAGTGTCCCTAAAATGTGTGTTTCTCAAACCTCTGTGGATTTATGTAAAATTGTCTACTCACTTCAGACTTAACATTTCTGTTTGCAGATCTAGTTATTGTTTGTAACAGTAAACTTGCAAGTGTATCAGCTTATGTATGAAATTTGCAATCAAAGAATCATAGAGAATGATAAAACAGGAACTGTGGATCAGTATGCATCCTAACAGCACATGGGTAGATTAGATAGAAGCATCCTCTTCAATTCTCTTTCTTTGTAGAAAAGGCAACGCAGAGAAGGACTTCCCTGTTTTTTGATCTTGGGAACAGAAGGCCAAGAGGGGAATGTGTTTTTACAAGCTTTGAGGCATTTCCTTCTCTGAAGATATGTCATGCCCAGCTCCAATCTGTGGTGACAGTTTATCTAGAGATGCTGCTGTGTTCATTAAGAGGTGCTATTGCTGTTTATCTGCATCTTGTCTGCAAAATCGGGTGTTCAGAAAACAAACTCTCCATGTTGTCAGCATGCGGTCGTGTCTGTTTGGAAAGGGGTAGATTTTCCGAGGAGCTCACCCAAACTCGGAGACCAGTCGTCTCTGGGAGGTGCTGCTTCTCCTTACAACAACTTTGGAGTTGCAAGGAAGCAGTCCCAACCCTAAAAAAAAAGTCTTTATCACCCAAAACATCTTCCAGGAAAAAACATATATATACAAATTATATAAAGGAAGGCATATAATAATACCGAAGGTGAGAGGCATCATTGATGTTGTAGATGTCTCTGAGCTGATGGTTTGTACTTCCTTTGTCATAAGTAATGAGAACCGGGCACTTATAAGGCCCAGCTCATCTCCTGCCAAGCTAGAGCATAACTGATCTATGTACACCAAACGCCAGCTACTAAAGAAGCCTGGATGGCTGAGCTGCATGAAAGCACCCACGTTGTGAGCATCTGAAGTTAGGAAAGGTGAGACCCTCTGGTGGAATCTGCCACATAACTTGCTCCTGACCCACTAGTCACCTCACAACCCCTCCATCTGACAACAATGACCTTTTTTTTTTCGGCAGTATTGTCTGCTATCCCCAACTGTGCCTAAAGCCAAGCCTGACAACTCCCAACAGTTGTTCCTCACACCAGTAGCACTTCTCTAATCCAGCCCTTCTTCCTCCCAGCTCTCTTAACCCTAGTAAATCCTGCTCTGGCCCTTCATATGACTGAAGCCCCATAGACTGTGTCCAAATATTCCATGCTTTGCAAAGTGACCTAACAGCTGGTCAAAACCAGAGCATTCATCTTTATGAACAAGATGAGCCTGCATTTTCAGGACAGAAAGGTGACCACGTTTGTCATCCTACTGACACAGCTTCTTTTTTTCTCAATCTAAGTGAATAATCTGGGCTTACTTTCCTGATTTGCCATTTTTCTTTCTATGAAATGCAGCAAGCTGACACAACAAATTAGTTGCTCACAGATTTCAAAGTAGCATCCAGCTTCTCAACAGCCAAGAGCACTTGTTGAGAAAAGGGAAATCAATACGATGGGAGACGTAGGCATGTGTGAAAGGGAGCAGTCTATTTTAAACTTGTTGAGCCCAATCTGTGTTACCTTGTCCTTTCAATGACTTCATGATGGTGAATAAGGATTGCTGATTCTCGACAGTGACTTTGCACAGGTATAAATGCTATCGGAGAGGAGAAGGCAGCAGAGGGCAGGTCCTACGATGTGACTGACTGTTTTGGGAAAAGAAAATAAAAAATAAAAATTAAAAAAAATCATACCTTTCCTCCCTTTTTGACAACAAAGCAAAGACAAGAGCAAATATCCTGTTTGAAATGAGGTACAGGATTTAGTGTCCTAAAAACAGAAGCAGATCAGAACAGTGTTCATTCCAATCTAAAATTGGTCTTCCTCGGTCTTCAGGAGGCAGCACCAGCTACTTTCGTGGAAGGTGTGGGAAAACTGCAAATTTGATTATCACATCGCTGGGAAGTTTCCTCCCTGACACCCATTAGTTAGAGGTTAGTTTATACCCTGCAGTATGCAGGTTTATAACCCTTACCTTGACAGCTTTTAACAAGAAAACCTTCAAACATCCATATTAAAAAGTTAGCCTGTATGTTTACCCGTGTGTATTTGAACCCTAAGTGCCTGAAAAAGTAAAAGACTCCCATTCATTGAGGCTACACCAAGGTTTAAACTGACCTGAAGTCATCATTCTCATTAGCCTTCTTCCTATCATAGGATGGGTAGGAAAAAAAAAGAGAAAAAAAAAAAAGCTCAGTTCCATGCTGTTTAGTATCTATTGGTCAGTCCCTTAAACACAAGAACCACTTGACCCTTTTGCATAAACTCCTGTTAGCCCCTGGCAGCTGCATCCCGTGTCCTGCAGCACTCTGCACGCCGGGGGTATCAAGCGAGGCACAGAGGATCCGCTCCCTGCGGGGCGGCCGCCCGCCCTTCCCTGAGCAGAGCTGCTTATCGGGCGCTGCCCCTCCAGACACCAAGAGCCCAGTGACAGCAGGACCTGCCTGTGAAATGAGGCCAAGATAAACGACGCACTGCCCTCATCCCTAACAGCGTGGCCCAGACAGAAACCAGGTGGAGGCGAGGGAGCCTGCACCTTCTGTAAACAATCCCCTGCCTCAGCTGAAACAGCTTTAGGCTGAAATGCTGGATTAAGAAAGTGATTCTTGCCCTGGACAGAAAGTTAAAGGGCAGCGGTGATAATGCAGTGATGGCCAAAGGTGGCTGGGAGAACTCAGCCATTACTCAGCAGTGGTTCATTTGACCTGGCAGGAGAACATCTGATATCTAAACAATCCCACTCATCCTGAAGCACTCAGAAACCTCTACACTAAATATTTGATGCCCTTGTTTGATAATGTTTATTTTGCTTTCTCCCCACCTGTGTGAGGCTAATATGCTGTGAGTGGGGAAAACATGGGGTAGCACATACCAGAGATAAAACACTAACGTGTGATCTTTTTTGAACAGAGATTTATGAGACATGTCATGAAGCTGAATGGGCAAAAGGGGGACTTTACTGTGGAGATCACTTCTGCATTGATCTAAACGAGATCAACATGTGATCTCTCAGGTTTTCCCTGTTTGACTTTCATAATAAGCTTGTGCAAATCATAACACATTTATCTGACACCCAGGAGGTAGTACCAGGGCTTGATGGGTCTTCCCTAGGGTCTGAGTCTCAGTTTCTCCCCTTCAGTGTGGATGGAGGGAGATGTGGAAAGGTGAGTTTAAGTCAGTCTCAGTTCCCTTGTGTCTGAGGCTGTTCAATATCCTCTCACTCCACTATAACTTAAAACAGATCCGATACAGTTGTGGTTTCTGGCTTATCTGCAGGAGACAGTGTGCTGAGTTCTCTTCTTGCGTAAGTCTGTAGTTAATCAGGTAATGCCAATTTACACCAAAAATCAAAATATCTCAGTTCCCAAGGCAGAATCACTGTCTAACTTGTAGCTGAAGTTGTAGTTAGTGCTCCAGGTTTCCTTTCCAGTCAGCAGAGATCTAGTCAAAACACTGAAATGCAGGTGGTGATTCATCTGGCCAGACATGACTTCTCTAGAAAGAGGGGCAGTGCCCTGGATGCTACTCTCTGTGCTCACCAATGATTCCAGTGATCAAGCCAGTGATTAGAAGGGGGTAATCAACTCAGACAGAGATTATTTTCTTACAGAAACTCACATTTAATAAAGTAAGTCCCACCCTAGCTATCTTGGAGTGCTGTGCAGACAACTGTACTTACCACTAATTTCGTAGATATGATAGTTTTTAATTCAAGAGGTCCTGACATACCAGTTCCCAGAGGGTCTTTCTGCCAGCTCTGAGACCAGTTTGATTGGCAAAGAAGCCAAGATTGTCAAAGACCTACTCAGCATTATATCGGAACTACAGTTCTGCTTTCTTATTTGTTTTTTCTTTACAAGCTGAGCCCATCTCCTCCAGTTTTCAATATCCACGCCTTTCCCACACCCAGGAAGAAAATACTGTATAAGCTGGTTTCTTTCCATATAACATACAGACATATCTTAGCCCTCTTCTACAATTAATACTATGCTCTAGTCTTGGTAGCTTTCATTTGCATATTTTGATAGGAAATATTGTACTCTGGGTGTTTTCCTTTCCATCTGTGGGGAAATACATATATATACATATATATGTATTATCTTAGCTTATCTTATCTTAGCTTTGTGCTAAGAATCAGCATTTTCTAGTGTTTGTTTCTGAGAATCAGAAATCCTGGGTATGGTTTCTGGTGATGTCCCATGTGAGACAGAGAAAGCCACTTGTCTGTGTTTTGCCTCAGTTTCCTCCTATGTCATAGATATGCTAAAACTCTACAACCTCTTACACAGGTAGATTGCTACTTGCCAAGTGGTTTAACATTCTCAGATGTAAGTTTTAAAGGCTCTTAAAAAGAAGAAAAAAAAAAAAAGCAGAGCTGCCTGTTGCTTTCTAACAAAAAGTAAATAACTGAGGTGGTCAAGATACCTGGTTCTTTGGCTCTTGATCTGAGATAAACCCTTTTTTTATCTGTTGGGTTATTAGAAGCACACCTTTACTTGTGAAAGTTCAGGTGAAGCTGGGGGTAAAAGCTGGCAAGGATGCAGGCTCTAAGTATGTTTAAAATGTTATCTGTTCTTTCTCAAACATGTCTTCCCAGCTCAGGTATTTACATGCTGATAACCTTTTGGTCCCTGTGGTGCTAGAGACTTCATGCCCTGTATTTCAAAACTGATAAGACATTGAAAGATGGGGAGCCTCCAAGGAACATTATGAAAAAACATACTTCTCTTTTCCCCGAGTTCCTTGGATCATTGTGCTGCTTGAAACATTATATTTCTGGAAATTATTTACTATAGGAAATCTTCTACACCACAGAACATAGGAAGGAGACATAACTTTGAGGACTGATGGAGAAGAGGAGACATGCACTGCTTTTGTTATTCAAAGGTTTGGCCTTTGTTCTGTCTTTGATCTGCCATTCTCATGGATTCCTTCCTATCAGCAGATCAAGGAGAATTTTTATCTTGCTGGGAGCCTTTGCATGTGTGCTGCTATGTTTTATTAAACTCCATTTGCAGTAATATTAGGAGAAGTTTTGCAAC
Organism: Crypturellus tataupa; assembly: GCA_034781795.1. NCBI lineage: Eukaryota > Metazoa > Chordata > Aves > Tinamiformes > Tinamidae > Crypturellus > Crypturellus tataupa. The sequence goes on along the minus strand of JAWLRI010000173.1, from coordinate 788,827 downwards.
TATCTCAGTCTGGTTTTTCCAATAGAAATTGAACAGAACAAAAAAAGGAAGATTTTTGATGTTTTAAATAAGTTTATGAGCAAATGTCCTTGGAATGCTTTTCTTTTTCTTTGCTGTCTCTTGTTATGAAGTTTTACAGCCATTGGAAGAAGATTTAGCCAAAAAAAACCAGGAATTTAGCAATCTTGGACATATCTGGAACAGAAAGGCAGAGGAAGGTTGTGCTACTGCTTGACTTTCACCTGAACTGATAGTTACAGGGAAAAAGGGTTTTCTGATGGTATTGGAAATGAGTTCCCCAGCTCAAAGGACAAACAGGAGTGAAGTTTTGCTGTAAACAAGCAAACAAACAAGCCCTGTTGGACCTGATAGTTTCTAGCAGAGGCTGAAGAATTACTGACACCGGCCTCCCACTTCCATTGCTAAAGATGAGGAGCACAAGGAACTTTGACGGGGTGAAACTTCCCCTGCCATTCCCCACCTTACCAATACACACAGGAACTCCTCTCCCAGGCTGTCCGAGTGGCACTTCCATGGGCTCTCCATTCAGTGAATAAGAAGGAGGGAACTACCTGGGGATACGCAGCTCTGAATGTGCTGGCAAAAAAAAACATCATTTGCAGCGTGATGCCATTGACATCTGGTCACTGCATCAAGTTTGTATTCTCAAGTAGCTAGTACGAGCTCAATTTCACAATCTGAGTTTTGAGTGTGCACAAAGTTCTTCTGAAGGAACAGAATTTAGACTATTAAGCTGTTAAAATGCTGTTGCTATTGACCTCTCTTGCAGAGGCAGGACCCAAAAGGCCCTGAGATGCTGAACAGACACTTTGCATGCATCAAATGCATTAACTCTGTGACATGTATCCTCATCTTTTGCTTCTATGAATGTTTTTCCTCGCTGAGAGATGATGACCACCAAAGGCAGTTAATATAATGTGCTTCATCTGGAATATGGTCCAGCACAGCAGGGGGACCGAGGCCCTGGCGCAGAGACAGTTAAGCAACCAGATGAGGTTCCAGTCATACCTTTCATAGCCAAGACTGTGTAGTTGATTTATGTCCAGTGCTGATGATGACAGAAAAGCACGGGCTAGTTAAAACAGTGCTCTTGATGTATTTCATGTATGACCAGCCAAAGCTTAACACAGCGACTCAAAGACATGGCAAAAATTCAAGGCCTTAACAAGTACCCTCTTCTGCACCTAACTCAAAGGCTATCAAGGGTATCATCCTTACGGATTCAGCAGTGCCGGCAAACTGCCCGTTCTGTTCTTGGGCTCCGTTGCTCTGCGCAGCATCAGACAGCCGACCTCGCGCTATGTTCAGCAACTGCACAAATAGACCTGGTCCAAGCTGTCCTCAGGGTCTGCTCAGACACTCCTGTCTGCATACACAACCTGCTGCACCCTCCTTCACTGCACCAGCGTGTTCACAGGAGCTGGGGAGCACTGAACTTGGCTACAGCATCCTCAGGAACAGCTAAAAGGGCAGTTAGAGATAGAGCAGTGGCCAGAAACCACTTGAGGCAGCCCAGCTATCCACGATACCATTGGTGTCTTGGACCTTGGTCTGTACGAACCAAGTGCAGCTTTCCTGGATGGCACAGCCTGCATGGCTGATTCACATTCCTTTTCTGATCCAGAACAACCACCACATCCTCTCCGCAGAGCTGCTGCTCGTTTAGCACTTCCCCTTCCTTCCCCAGTCACCAAAGTGTGTCTATCAACACACAGCTTATTGCATTGCCCTTACTGAATTAGGTTTGGGTTATTTTAGATTTTTTTTTTAATGCTGGGAGACAGGGTGCACAGTACAAAATCCTATTTAATCTTTCTCTGCCTTCTCCCCCTTATTATACTGAGATAAAACACAAAGTTTGTGTTTACGTTTTATTATTTGTATTTTCTGATGAAGCAGCAAAGACGATATTAAACGCACCCAGACTGCCAAATGATTTCTGTGGCACTATCTATTTCCTATCGAGCATGTAGGAGAGGCAATGTATGGGTCAAGGGAAAAAAGATTTACTTGTGCTTGATACACACAGCCTTGGCAAGTCAGTTGCGAATGCTCTGAATTTGTAATAAGCCATTCAGAGCGCTCCCCTCCAGGACTTTTTAACTTTGCAGGCAAACGGACTCCATAATCAAGTCTTACAACATAGCTCACTACTTCATAAAGTTGAAATAAATCAGAAAGGGGGCATATTAAAATAATTTGTATCAGTAGGGACTGATTTAAAGCCCAGCTCCTCATCAATCAATGAGATGCTTTCATTTGCTAGCATATTCCTACAAACGGCAGAAAAGCTTTGCCAAATCCATTAATAATAAAGAGGAGAGAGCCTTCATAGAGCAAATGGACAAAAGGGAAAACAGAGAATGATCCTAATAAACCTCTTTTTCTTTCCCTCCAATAACAGTTATAGGAGACAAATGGTCCCACCACTTTTGATCTTTTATTGAGAAATAATTTAGCATGATTTTTAATGCACGCACACACACAAAAAAAAATGAAATATCGTTCAACTCGCAAAGAATAACACATTGAATAAAAGAGCGGCTGGAAAAGGAAAATAGAAAAGTTGACGGGGAGAAAAAATGTAAAAAAAAAAAAAAAAGAAAGAAAAAGAAAAGGGGTGGGGGGTGACGCTGCCCGCACTGGTGTTTTCGTCACGAAGCCGCAGCAGCCGCTTGCGGCGCTGGAGCCCGACGGCCCCGGGGACACGGGGGCTCCCAGCTCCTGTCACGGGATGACAAGAAAACTGCAGAAAAGCCGAGCGCAGCGCCCAGCCCCTCTCACGAGCTCTGTATTTAGGAGTAATGGACAAAAAAATCATTTTGTTTGCACTCCATGGAGTGGTTTATCAAGAACTCAGCATCGCCTTTGAAATATGAGAGCCTTAAAAAATCTCCGGCTGTTAGAAAGAGCTAAATTTTCTTCACTCCATCAATCGTCTTTTAAATATGAGCTTCCTCGAATCCTTCTATAGGAAATGCAATTAAAGTGTCATTAAGAAAGCTTTTTTTTTTTTCTTGTATTCTTTTCTGTATTAAAAGTGTTAGGCTCAGTGTTTCCGCGTCGTTTGATATGAAAAAAAACACAGTAGTAACATGGTAATTGGAGCAAAAAAAAAAAAGAAAGGTTCAAACTGGGAAATGCATTTCAAATATTGCTACTTTTCATGCCATTAGTACCAATATTTTCAGGTGTATCATATTCGGGGTAACACACAGAGAAATGTTATGTAGTAGTTACAAAAAAATAGTTTTATTCCTTCCTTTCTGCGAGACATAATAATTATCAAAAAAAAAAAAAAAAAAAGAGGCTAAACTCCACTTATTCGTGAGGGATTGTGTTCTCACCTAAATTAAATAAATTCTTGGGGAAAGCTTTTTGTTCGTGGTTTTGATCCTTTAACTTGGCAAGAACAGGGACTTTCTGAACTCTTAGCAGAAGTTCGAGGGTACTTTGTTTTTAGGTTAGAAATGGTTTATTTTGCCGTCTTTATGTCGTGCCAGCTTCTCTTTGAAGGACGCGATTTATATTGTTTTCTTTATTGGTAACATCTCTTTCTTGCCGTCTTCCATGTGTTGCTCTGTATGTTGCTGCCTCAAAGCAAAAAGGTTATGAAGACGTGGACAAAAAGCACTGGAGACTCCGAGTTCCCGCCGATGAAAAGGGAGAGGGAAATGCAGAGGAAATGATGCGGGCGGCGTTGATGAGTGAAGGAAGAAATCCAATAAAGACGGTCCGAGGTGCGTTTCCACTGGACGGACTGCGGAGGGGGACCCGCAGAAACGGGCTAAGACCCCACTTACTCCCCCGCTTTTTTTCTGCGGTGGAAACGCTCGTATTTTGGCGCCTCACCAAATTGTTTTATCAACAAGGACTGAGATAATCTCTAGTATTTTACAGCCTTTTACAAATCTGTTAAATCTCATCGGATTAGCTTTATGGCCACTAAAAGGGACTTCACTTTCCTGGTGTGTGATTCTGAGAGGTATTTAGGAAAACCGTCCCCGCGCACAGCCCTCAGCAGCGCTGCGCACAGGGCTGCAGATTCGCGGTATAGACCCCAATACTCCGTGTCCCCAGGGACGCCCTGCCGAGGTGTTAAAAGGGTGCAAATATTCCGCAGGGCTGTAGATCCTCAGAAGGGACTTCTTGCCAGCTTGATAGGGATTTATGATGTGTGTGCTCCTTTTCTTAGGTTTCGATTTATGGTGCCTCCGTCTAAGAAACTGATCTACAACATCAGGGGAGCTGGGGTGGGAAGGACTCGACATCTGGCACTCCGAGCAGAACATCTGAACAGGTGATTTTGTAAGGACATGTTATATTAATATTATAATGAATAAATCCCAGGTCTGTGCCATCAAACTTGAATCCTGTCCTGAAAATCTGTTTGGAAGCTGTGGGACAGTAAAAGACGTGTCTGTCTTACCTTAGGGTGCACCACCGAGCACCCCAGGAACTGTGCAGGTTTTGGGGACAAACCCATCCCCCTCTGGGACCCTGCAGCTTTCCGGCAGGAGCTTCTTCTGACCCCAAACTCACTGCAGCCCCTTGGAAAATTCACATGGGACTATTTCCAAGTCCTCAGTCAACCAAACAATTTCTTAAAAAGGAGTCAGAGACCCAGGTCCCCCTCTCCCACCAAGAAGCGCTGGTTTGGCTCCTGCCAAAGCATCTGGGTCCCTGGGATTGGAGTAGGTGCTGAGCCTCCCTCAAACACTGACCCCGGAGCAACATTTTGCAACTCACAAAGAACTTCAAGCCTTTCCAAGTGACGTATCTGGGGCCTCAGAGCTCTCCAGCTACGACTTTCTTTCTTTCTCTTTCTTTCTTTCTTTCTTTCTTTCTTTCTTTCTTTCTTTCTTTCTTTCTTTCTTTCTTTCTT
>JAWLRI010000173.1:673688-693514 GCA_034781795.1 Crypturellus tataupa | reverse complement strand
GGCGGCGGGGGGCTGCGCGGGGCAGCTGGGGCGCTGGGCGAAATAGTTAAAGAAAATAGATAAATAAAAGCAAAAGCTGGGGGCGAGGGGGAATGGAGGGCGTGCAAGAAAGGGGAGAAAGAGAAGAAAGAAAGAGGCAAATCGACTTCCTTCTATTCATGGCCGCGCTCTGATTTTTTTTTTTTTGTGAGGAGAAAGCCCCCACCATCCAAGCGGTTTACTCGCAATAAAAGAGGCGGAATGGGCTTGCTTTTGAAACCCGCTATTGTTTCAAATTCCGAGACTAAACAATCGCTCATTCTGCTCTGGAGGGGGGAAGGCCGGAGCTGTAAAGCGATAAAGAGCTTCCCAAGCCCAGACGTCTGGCCGGGACGAGGGCTGTGAGCGCGGGGGTGCCCGCGTGTTGGTGTCTCTGCGTGCGGGGTGTTTTTGGGGGGACGGTTCAGCATTCCAGCAGCCTGGAATGGCTTAAAGGAAAAGGGGAAGGGTGGGGGGAAGAACAAAGGGAATCACCCCGAGCCCTGGATTTCCATGGCGTCTGCAAAAGAGGAATAAATTAGCAAAAGTCCCTCCCCACCTTTTCTCTACCCCTTCCCAATTTATAAGCTCCTACCCCTTAAAAAAAATAGGATTGGGGTATTTTGTATTGACTGAAGCAGAAATAAGAGCATTTACACGTTGGGTTTCCCCACGTTCCCAAGTCGTTGTAGTAATTTAGGAGTTCCTGAAAGTTTTCTTGCACTGTTTGCTTTACAGCCGTTTAGTTCCTTAACCTTCAGAAATTTATACCCTATAAAGTTTTATAGCGGTCATATTCTTTTATTGCAGCACGCTGCACTGAATTATCCTTTTTTTTTTATGACAAGTTACTTCCTTTCCTCTCTCTTTCCTTAGTAAACTCCAAATATCTTTTTTTTTCTTCTTTTGTTTTCTTTTCAGAGCTACTCCAAAGAAAGGATTTTTTTAAAGAAGTGAAATATTGCCCTTTAGAGTGCCCGTTATGTTAAAAATTAGTGGAAAGAGACTCTCTCTTATATTTCTTACTACCTGCTTCCTGCAGGGCTGAGCAGATCTTAAGGTTTGTTCGTTTTTTTTTTTTTTTTTTTAATATAGAGATAGAAACGCTTTCCAAGCACTTGTATTTCTTCATGAGCACTAAAATGTCAAACGAATTTAGAGACAGAATTACAGTAACCGCTCGTTGAGCCCTTAGAAAAAGGAACTGCGTGTCAAACACGAGGTGATGCCATGCAGGGAATATACACTGGGGTTTCTTTCTGATTGTTTTGATTTTCCCAAATTTTAGGGGGGTGAAGTTATCCTTGGGTAGTAGGGGAATAAACCGGAGAAAGTTAAATAAAGTGAGTCTGCTCTGCCATGTTCTCTGAGGTCCCCAAAGGGAATGGAAATCTTAAACCCTCAAAAAAAGAGGCAATCGAGCAAGTCTCCAACAGTAAATATACCCAGAGATTAACGATCTTTGATTTCATAAATAAAAATAAAAGAAAGAGAAAAAAAATCCAAAATGCAGTAAGTTTGCACAGGACCCAGTAAGTGCTATGCTACACCAGAGCAGAATTATTTTCATTTTTCCCTGGGTATTTTTTTTTTAAGCTAAGCAAAAATTGATTCTTATAATACACTTAACGAGCCACTAAAGAACGCAGGAAAACACAATGATTTTTTTTTTTTCTGAAATTTTAGATGAAGCAATATAACACAATGACATATAGGTACTGTTGTTCTAAAATCGATTTTTATTCTGGAGTATTAAACATCTCTGGAAAATACATCCGTGCTGATGCTACAGAAGACAGTTGTTTCCACATTATTTAATAAAGCGTATTTACTAATAAAAATGAACTAACATTTTTAAATTCTATTTAAAACAACCCTATCCTGCTGTCTTAAAAATAATCGCTCTTTACCACAATTCTAAGGAAAGTGAAAAAGGTTTCTAAATTCGAGTGGCCCGAAAGGCTGAGTACATCAATGAAGTCACGGGTTCGGGTTTGAAAAATATAGTAATAAGCATTTAAGTAAGTCCATATGCAATTCTAGATATGGGAAGTACATTAATTCAGCATAAAGCAGACGTGAGGTTCATACATCCTTCATTAAGTGAGAAGAATCCAACAAAAATGAAAAATTAGGCTGTTAGCTTAAAGGGATCTAAATCATCTTTCCCTATTTTTTTTCTATTTTTTTCTTTTTTTTTTTTTTAATCCAGGTTTAGCAAAATAATCTTGCCTTTGCACAACTTTCTTTCCCCAGATCAGTAGGGCTCTAAAAACAGCTTTTCTTAATTTAGTTGCGAGGGAGGGGATTACGGTTTGGATACGGCGTGAAGTTTGGTTACATTTAACTCCTTCTGGCAACGCAAGAGTTAAATCCGAAAGCCCCCAAGGAGCTATTCCGTGATGGAAAGTTTTACATTAGAAAGTCTAGGTAAAAATAATAATAATAATAAACACCTAAGATCTGGTTTCTGGACGAGTGAAATATTTCACCCCTCCACCCCCCCGAACTGAAGTGATGCAAATTGCACCGTGCACCAAGGAGCAGCCACTTGATTCTTACTTCTGCATCATGAGGGAGGAAAAACAATTAGAATAATAATAAAAAAGGGGGGAGAACACTTTCCCCCAACGCAAATCTGCTTATCGCTTCTTCGCAGAGCAATCTCTGTGAAGCAGAAAAAAGCGGTCTCACAAAAACCTCATGCTAAGTATACCCAGGTTAGTCGCTTATGAAATTAGATTTGCATCGGTTCGTTCACACATACAGCAGAAATGGATTTCTTTTCTCTTTTCTTTCCCTTTTTTCCCCCCTCACGTTATGAGAACAAGCCACCTTACACATGTTGTTCCTAGAAAGACTTTTGGCAGCTAATATACAAATGTGCACACGAAGAAAGAGGTTTATTTCGATATTTATCCATCGACTAACAACGGCAGAACTCCTCGTATACTTAAAAGCCACATCAAAAAAAGAAATTAAAGAAAAGGGGGAAAAAAAACAAGCTCCAACATTCACAGAAACACAATCACGAGCACATTTTACAATACCCACCATATAATCAACTGGTACTAACCCCCACTCCACCCGCTCCCTCCCCGCTTGCCCAAAACAAAGTCTTACAGAGATAAAGGAAAATAATAATATTAATAAGAAAAGCCCTGGCCCGGGCTGTTCGGAGAAACCTGCGGCAGGTCTGAAGGAGGAGGAACCGGCTCCGGGCGGCCCGACACGAGGAGGAGGAACCTTCGGGGAGCCTGTGCCACCCGCGGCCCAACGGGACCGGGGACCGGGACCGGCTCCGGCTCCGGCCCGGCCGCGAGCCCGTGTCTAGCGGAGCAGGCGAGGGGAAAAAGCGCCCTGGGATGGAGCAGCGCGGAGCAGGAGGGGAAGGAAACGCGCGCTCTGGTTGGCATTTTATCTCTGCAACAGTCTACTGCTTTTAGGAAAAGTCAATTCACAATAAATTATAAATATGCTAGCACTAAGAACACAACCTCCCCGTCCCTTGTAGCTCTACTAAGGTAGTCTTTTTATTTTTTTTCTTTCTTTTTTTTTTCTTTTTTTTTCTTTTCTTTTTCCTTTGCCTTTTAAACTAGAAAAAAAAAATCTCATTCTTTCCCTCCTCTAAAAGTTAGGAATAAGTTGGCAGGGGTTCTTCCGCCCTTTTTTTTCTCCTAAATAATTTACAATGAGGCTCTGAGCGTGCCCCCCACACACTCTTTCTCCTCCCTCCCCGTCTTTTCTCCTCTTCCAAGTGACCCAGTGTAAAACTACCAGATGAGGAGGCTTCTCTGCAAAGATCCTACTTAACTTTCAGGCTAAAGTCACCTTTGCTGCTCTGCTCTATTAAAATAATAAGGGGGGAAAATGAAGACTAAAACAACAGCAACAACGACGACAACAACAACAAAATCATAAAGCTACCCAGCGCGGTTGGGAGTTGGGCTCTCATTAATCCGCTCCTCCGGTATCAAGTTGGCGAATTGCAAATGATTTGTGGGGCGCAATCAAATGCGAGCCTTACGAATGGGTCTGTCTTGCAGGGGTTTAATTAAAGCGTCTGGTTCCTCGGCCACCTCGGGGTGTGTGTGCGCGCCGGGTGCTGGGGAGGGTCTTTAGGGAATCATTGTCCTTACGTGGAGAAAGAAAAGCAGCCCGGCTTGTTGGGGGGCTCGGGCCAGGCTTGTTGGAGGCCCCTTGTGTTTGCCGCCTTCCCTTCCATGGAGAACACGCGAGCAGGGAGAGCTGCTGCTCGGGAGGAGCTCTGTGTCTGTGTGCCACTGCAGGGAGAAGAGAAGAGGGGGGGAAATAGACAGAAAAGAGCACAGGGAATAGAAACCAAACCCAGTGTGAGTCCCCCAAAAAGGAGCCGCAGTTTTGGCTAAGTTGCCTCCTACGTGGCAAGGCTAAAAGGGGTGGGAGTGAGTGTCGGGGGGGAGAATAATAATCAAGATCTCGCATGCAAAGGTGGAAGCGGGGAGCTGCTCCCGTTGCGGGGGGCGGACGGGGATGTGTGCGGGGGGGTGAGGACACTGCTTTTCGGGAGGATAAGGGGGGGATTCACTCCTTGCCCTGCTCCTTGTTCATTTTCTTCATTTTCATCCTTCGGTTCTGAAACCAGATTTTGACTTGTCTTTCACTCAGGTTGAGGAGTCTGGCCACTTCGTGTCTACGGTCCCTCGTGAGGTACATATTGAATAAAAACTCCTTCTCTAGTTCCAGGGTCTGGTATTTCGTGTAAGGGCATCTTTTTTTCCTGGAGGAACGGGCGTGAAGCCAGCTGGCGGCTGGGTTGGCTGAAAGAGAAGCAGCGAGATCAATACGAGGCAGCTTGAGTGTTTCTCAGAAGGTTTTAATCATGCCCATCAAATATTAAGGTTATACACACGCATATGAAAAATGCGAGGTAATGGCAGAAACCATAGGAGAAAAGAATAATAATAAAATAAAGAAAAGCAGAAAGGAAAGGAAAAAGAAAACTCCTGCGGGATGCTGAGGGCGCGGAGCCCGCCCCGCGCATCTGGAATGGGGTGTCCCTGTCCCCGTATCCCGCAATTTTAGCCCCCAGAGAGGCTCTGGGCTGCAGGGGAAGATCCGCGGGAGGGAAGGGGCTGCCCCGCGTGTCTGCGTGGGCTCCGTGGGCCCGCGCGCCCTCCCCATTCCCCGCGCGCGGCCGCTGCGGCCCCAGCAGCATCCCAGACCCCCCCGCTAAGCGCTAAGCGCCCCCTCCGCTCCCGCGGGAGGATGGGGACCCCCTGCCCGTCCTTGCGCGGCCGCATCCCGCGCGCTGCAGCGCGAGCAGCCGCGGCAACGCCGCCTATTTATATATATATTTATTTTCAGATGTGTTTTATTCCCCCACGTGTCTGCCAAAGCAGACCTATAGACACAGGGTTCAGGAGAGGAGCACAGCGAGGAGGTCTGGACGAACCTTGCATAAATCCTGCCTTTTTTTTTTTTTTTTTTTTCTAGAAACGGCCCTGGATACAATAAACATCCTCGAGGGCTGCGCGGGCTCTGCTGCGCGGGCTCTGCTCAGTGTTAAGCGGAGACCCAGACACGGCCAGCGCGGCCCCCAGCGCCAGAAACGCCGAAAATAAACAGCGAGCTGCCCCCCAGGGCTGCGTGCGAGAGGAGTTAGCGTGGGACCCTGTTAATAAAGTCAAACTTCACCCATTACCCCAAGGAGGGAAGCGGGTGCGATGCTTTGGGTGGAGAAATGCGGGAAAAGGGGAACCCGACTGAAAAGGAGCTGCTGGAGGTGATCCGGGGGGGCTCGCCCCCAAAGTGGGGGTGTTTGGGGGTAAAATACCCGAGCAGTCCCTAATCACATGCAAATATTAGCAGAGCGTTGGGGAAGGGGGAGGCGGGAAAGAGCAAAGCGAAAGGTTATGGGCAGACCACGTATTTCTATTTTATTTCCTTTGCCTCCCCTGAAATGATGACTGAAGCCATAAACCTTTACACCAATTAAATGGACCATTATAAATATATACATACACACGCGCTCCCGCAAACAGAATTTTTACTCTACGCACAATGAAATATATTGAATATTTTTAAAAATAATCCGGTTAATCTTCCACTGTAAGTACGGCCTCTTACAAATTTGCACGGCTATTTGCTTAATGTAATTGACTTGATCTAATATGCAGAATTAAATATTAAAGAGGAAGAAAGCTGTTAATAATTGATACTGTTAATCCTGCTACCCATCCTTTAATGGCAATGGCGGGTTCTGGTTCATAACAGTTTTTTATTTGATTTGATTTGCTTTTTGGTCATGTCTTGGATCGTTAAAATATAAGACATTTTAAACGCGAAAATTGTTTTATCTATTCACTCCATACAAATCTCCAAACAGGGAAGCGGTTCTGGCACATGTTTTGTTGAAAATCTAGCAAATAAATTAACAGATCTCGATGCCATACACAATGCAGAGATTCGTTATTGTGAAATACTTGCAAAAGTTGGAAGAATCAGGAAAACTAGTGGGAATACTTTCTGCAAAACAACTCCTTCTCCCAGCCCTGGCAGGCTCTCAACATCAACCCGAATTAAACTATTATTTAAACAAAATACGTGTCGTAACCACATGCCATAGAAACCGCACAGCATCCTCTTAGTGCGGGTCCCTGCACTCACTTAGAACTTAATAACATTTTCTCGCACCAGATTTTTATATATTCAATTTCAGGCGCACTGAACGCAGAACCGGGATGTTTAGCTCTCTCGAACCATTCACCTCAGCGCTGCAGTTTGTTCTGGATCTTTGCCCAGTACAATAGAATGGGACTTTCTTTTTTGTGTGTGAGTGAGTGTGTGGGTGCGTGTCTGTGTCTCTGTGTGTGTTCACGGTGGAAGTTAAATGATAGGAAAAAAAAAATGTCACCATCACATCCTGGCCACGGAGGGGAGGGAATTACCAAGGAAGGGATAGACTTTATTTTTAATCTTACGGTTGCAATCGCTATCTCTGCTGTAAAAAAAAAAAAAAACCCACCATGAACAACAAAAAGTTAATTCAAGGGAAAAAAAAAAAGTAATTACTGTGTCATTACACACTACACAGCCTCTGCAGAGCCAGACCCTCGGCGGGGGCTGTTCCTCTGCCTGTTCCAGACAGTCGCTTTGGAAAATTGGAACATTCCCTGCAAAATATTTCCCGTGGCCGTGAAGCCAAGTTTCTCTCTCTCGCCTCCTGCACAGCCTTGGGCTCCGTTTTACCTTCCAGATGCAAGGCAGGTACCAAGAGAATCGCTACGAGGTTAAGATACTATCTTTTTCTTCCCCTATTCTTTTTACTCGCATTCGCCTGCATTATTATTAAAATATTAATATTATTAAAATATTTTCCAGACGACTTTTTATACGCATTTTTTAGGAGAATGAAAAAAAATACCGGTAACCAAAAAGGCACATAATGCAGTTTAACAGTTCACCAATCTAGCTACATTACAAATAAAGACTTAATTTAGTTAGAAGCAATCCGCCCCCCTTCTTTTCTGCGAAAGAGGGCGCAAATTTTCGCAATATTCATACCCTGAACCGTTGCATTTAATAAACAAAGAGTTAAAAAAAACACACACACACAAACAAACAAAACAACAACAACAAAAAAAAAAGCCCGAGACAACGTGACAAGCGAGGCTGCCCGAAGATCTGCATCTCTCGAGTTAAATTAGAGCAACGGGCACGGATAAAAAAAGACATTGCTGCTGTTTACTTCCCCCACGTGAACTTTTCCTCCTTATTTTTTTCCACTCTTTCCCCTCTTCTTGTCCCCCGATCGCCGCCCTCCATCCCCGTTTCCCTGCATTTCTTCCCCATATTTATTCACTCCCCGTTCCCTTCCCAACCCACTGCCATCCCTGCACATTGCCTCTCGCTTACAACAGTGATCCCTGCTGCCGGAGCCAGCTCTGCAGAAAAGATGACCCGCTCCAGCTTTTGTCCGCTCTGGACTCCGTTTTGCTCCGAGACGAAGCCCAATTTTCATTTCATTTCTATTTTTTTTTTCCAGCAGAGACAATGCCACCCCGCTCCCCTCCCCACCCCTTCCCCTTAGGTTGGCATCAGGAATTTGCGCGTTTTCTTTAAGCCCTGATTTCAAACTTTCCGCAGCATTGTCCCCTTTTATTGCGCCTCCTCCAGCTTTTATGCTGTTTACTTCCTCACTTTTATAACTTACTTTGATCTGTCCTGTCTTTGTCTTCGCTTCCTTCACAAACTTTATTGTCCTCGAAGCTGGGCCTTTGATTGGGAGCGTTCCCTTCCCTTGCAGCAGAGGTTTCTAAATTGTACTCCTGTGTGCCCTGTTTATGGACATCCCCGGCACGGCCCAGCAGCGGCTCCGCTTTAACGGGTCCCTGCCCGGGGAGGCTCTCGGCTCTAGGCACGGGCTCCAGCCAGCTCCGCAGGTACCTGCTATCAGATGGGACGCTTTGATGCTGAATATATGGATGGTAGACGGCAGGAAGGGTACCAGAAGAATGTGGATTCAAAGGAGTCCAGGAGGCGCTGAAAACTGGAGGTTTTGGCTGGAAACTACAGGAGGGGAATTCTAGATGCTCATTATGCCCAGCTTGCCTGGAACTTGTATATTGCCCAGATGAAAATTTAGCTGAAGGCGAGTCTTCGCTCTCATGACTTATAATAGAGTCGACATAGTAATTGCTAAGAGTCCCAGAAATGGACATTCTCAGACATCATACAAAGCACGGTTCAATGAAGGGAAAAAAATATATAGGACAGATCTAGATTTGTACTCGACCCCCTTCTCCAACTTCCTAGCCAACAAAGTACAGTTGGGCTGCTGTGTTGTGAGCTCCCAGCGAAATGATTGGTCAAACTTTTTTCGTGAGCCTGATAAAGCGTCAGGCGCGGCGTAAATCAATCGCCGCCGAGGGGGCTGCGCTGCGCTGTCATCCGCCCTTGCATTCCATATCAAGGATGGATTGTTTTATGTTTATGCAATGTTGCAAAACGCCGGGAGTTTAGCGGAGCCACGGAACGGCCTGATATCCCTGCGTGGGTTTGTCCCTGGAATATTGGGTGGGGGGTCAGGATGGGGGGGAACGGAATTTTTTTATTTTTTTTTTAGCGTGATGTTGATCTCTCCTTAATAACCATCATGGGGGAAGAGAGAGAAAAGCTGTTCTTTGCCACTCGGGCTCCAGAGAACCATAGGGAAAAGCCAGAGAATAAGCACAGTGGCCCCCCACTCCCCACATCCCCACAATCCCCCCCTAATCTTATATATGGATATATGTATGTGCAATACACCCATATAGATGGAAATGCCCAGATACACGCATTTTACAGGGAGAATGAGGGACCAAGGTAGGTAGAGTGGGGGGGAGCGTGTTATAAATAATTAACCCACGCGAGTGGGAAAACGGATTGTTAACGTGGTAAAATAATGTTGTTAAATATGAATTTTAAAAGGTCAATAAGATGCACGGGACGTTACGACTTTGACCAGCAAGCTGCCGAGCTACCAGTTCCTCCATACAGCCAAAATCTGCTTTAAAATGTGTGTGCTTCTAAATACATGCGTATGTAAAACACATATATATATATACATAGGAATATACGGCCCCACGTTTCACGGCATAATCTCAGGTCTGCATTTGTTGGGCTAAAACATTTTAGCCCATCGCTGAAATCAGAAGCCTTCATTTAACTTTACAAGGCTAGTAAAATACAGTGCGCCGCTGATCCCGCTTTACAGAATGCCTTAAACTTGTGACGCTTAAATAGTTTAATAAAACTTACATTAGCTTTGTTTGATTTTTATAGCCTTGAATTTATTGCCTGTGGAAAAGAAAAGGGGGGAGGAAAAAAAAAGACAGAGGAATCCGGCGTATTTTTCCTTCCTGTGCCCCCCTACCTCGCACCTTCACGTAGCCCCGTGGATGTGTCGCACACCCCCGCCGCCGCCAATGCTTGAATTTTAAGGGTGTTTTTTAGTTTATTATATTTTATTCGGGGGTAAAATGCAAGATTTGGGTGCATTTGCTAGCGCCGAAGCTGGTGATTGACGTGGGGTTATAGCTAGACGCAGCTTGGAGCTCGTCTGAAGCCGGGGAGCAGGGTCAGTGGGACCTAGTTATTATGACAAATGTTTTTATGGCGAGCCGGTCCGATGGCCTCGTAAATGTTGCTTAAGGAAAAGGTGCACTCTATGATTACGGCCGAAGAGTTTCCCTGGACTTCAACTGTAACAGTCTGGATCAATTTGCCTCCTTTCATCTATCATCCCTCCACCTTCTTCCTCTCACCCCAACACGGGAGGATATTTAAAGTGAAGGGCAAAGAGATTTCTAGCAATGATAAATCATCGCGGATCCTTCCTGGAGTGTATAGGGGTGTAAGTCCCATATTAATAGGCCAATAATAACATTGGGAGAGGTGCTAATAGCCACCCGAAATTAGGGAAAAACTATATTCCGGATTTGCCTCTGCATAGGCGTATGGAGTAGCCGGTGTATATGACTCCATATATCCGTGTCCAAGCAAAACGGGTGTGTGAAATGGCTATCAGAGGTGACAAGGATTATAAGGGTGCTTAAAACCCTGGACCCGAGGCATTACATTTTCCCTTATAGCTATAAGCGGCGCCTATGTAGGAGCCGCTGACCTGAGCCCTGATAGAGAGACACGGTCCCCATGTCCAGAGCAGAGCGCCGCTGGAAGAGGCGCTATTAGGAAACTGTCCATTTTAATTAAAAAAGAAAAAAAAACATCGAGAGGGTAGGGATGATGGTCAGAAGAGAGTGGGGGGTTAACGCGGAAGGTGAGATTTATTTTTTGGTTTTTAAATCCATCAACGTGGCAAGAACCCCCCAACCGGTGCAAAAACCTTCCCTGCTTGAAAAGGCAGATTCATTCTGCCGGCTCCAGCCAAGGTGAGGGTTGAGGACTGCTTGGCAAGACCCTTAAAGCCTCCGGGCTAAGATCTTGCAAAGGCGACCGTGAATAAATGTGACCCAGGTGAGTACTCCCCACCGCCTCTCAAACTCTCCCCTTCTTTCCGCGGGATAAATCCCAAAAAACTCCGTTTTATCCCTTTCGCATTGGGTAGCGTGGACCAGGATCATTGCTTCTTTCCCGTGTGCATCTCACACAAAAGAGGGTTCTGCCAAACCGGGCTTGGGCGGGGGGGGGGGGGATGGATTTCTGCATTTTCCAACTTTCCGAAATTGCATTTATTTGTATTTATTTATTTATTTTTCGCTTAACTTCCTTAAGAGTTGGGATGTTATGAATGAAAAGACCTCGTGTCATCAGACAAGAAATACGAGCTGGCTGCTCGCGTTGTCATATTTCTCGGCTTTATTGCCTTTCAGAAATGATTTTTTTAAAAATCAGCCTATTTCACAACAGATTTGGAGGGACTCCACAAACGTTATGAGAGCCGGCAAAGGGAAAGGGCTGATTTAAGTGTCTTGTGGAGATTAAACTCTCTCGGTTCATGGAAATGTGTTTATACAACTGATGGATAAACAGCCGTGCTGGTAGCAGGGCGCTGAATAAGTATAGATGAAATTATTGAACGTTAATTGAAGAAAAACACCTGTTCTCTGCTTGCTAGATAAATTGGCCATGTCTTACCTGTAATAAATATATTATTGGGGGGAAAAAAAATCTGGTGCGCCTCCTATAAATAATGATGAACTATGTCAGCGCGTGAGTATATAATTTTCTGGAGTATATAAATTCAAACCAAGAAGCCTCCTAAGAGTGGGGCTGAGGCAGAATCCAAGGGTTTTAAGCTCCCTAGTGGATGGAAACCTCACAAGAAGATCTGCAAAATCCATTTGCTTTTGCCCCTCTGGAGGTTTCCGTTTCTTCAGTAGTTTATTTTTTTTAATCCTTTCCCCATAGCTCATCTCTCTGTAGCCTTTTCTGAGCGGGATTTAAGGACAGTTTCTTCTCAAAGCTGCCCGCTTGGAGGGACCAAGTCGTGTGGTGCTGGGTGCTTCGCTTGACGTTGCATAGAACTTAATATTTCAAAGCCCAAAATAGTCCCTATCAGAAATCACACGAAAATTTCATTTGTTCTGGGGAAAAAAAAGGCAGAAGAAAAGTCAAGGAGAACTCAGACAGAATGTAAAAGTTGAGGGGTTGAATCTTTGGGATAAAGGAGACAGGATGTGCAAGCTTTATTCGTCTCAACACACTGGCAGGATTAATTTTAGGTCTGCGATTGTGGGACTTTGCTAAGGGAAGTGGAACGGGGATACTTATAACAAAATAGAAATAAAAAAAAGTCCGGAGTGGAAACTTTTCCTGCTTCCAGAGGCAGCACCAAGGGTTTTGAGTGTATTTGGCTGTGAGGAATTATTTTGAGTATTCTTAGCTTGCCGTGGAAAGCCAGAGGTTGCTGAACTTAGTTATTGTTTATAAATAATCTTTATTGTTTGTAGAGAGGAGAAGAAATACTTTACAAATAGCGCTTCCCTTCTGAATACATAGTTGCCAAAATGTATCTTGAGCAAACAGCTTCTAGAGCTTGGCATTTTCGTGATGAAAACAACTAAAAATAAAATACTTCAAAAAGATGCAGATTTTAGGTCTGTGTTATTGCCTTATTACCTTTTACTGACTTGCGATGGCCGGCAAAATAAATAAATAAATGAAATAAATAAATGTAGATGATCATTTTCTTGCTGTAAACATATTTAATTTTTTTTCTTTAAGGATTGTTGGTTTTTATTAGAACCGGCACCTTTTTCCAGATGATTTCGCTTCTTTATCACTGATATGGAGAGGGCGGAGGGGTCTGAGGGTGCAAATCTGTCCCCTGCGTTGCTGACACCGCGGGTTCCTCCCAAATTTCTGCTCCAAGAGGCTAACATGGCGCCTTGGAGGAATTACTCCAGGATTTAAGCAATTCCAGCAGGAATTACTTAAAACGTACTCACAGGGTCCTCCAATTGAGGTTTAGAAGCAGATAAGGGCAAGAAAGAGGGGATAAAAGCTGAGAGTGAACTTCATGGCTATGGGGAGCCTGGAGCCCAGATTCTAAGATAACGCAGCCTTCAAAGGGCTCAGCGTTTATTTTGGGCTATGTAAAACACCCTGAAATAATAACCGCGATAATGATAATAGTGAGAGCAACAGCACCAGCGCGCGAGTAACTTATTTGTGAAAAAAAAAAAAAAAAAAAAGGAAACAGAAGCACAAACTCAGTGGAAAGCAAACGGCGATGTATGAAGGATACATTTACACGGCTCTAAGAGGTTATGAAAGAAACTTCAGTTTCTTTCAATTTTCAATCCTTCAAATGCACAAGAGCGGGGAAAAAAATCCTGAAAAATAAAACCTTTTAAAAAGTGAAATTGGTTTCTATAGCCTGAAAGCAGAGGGATCTCTCTACCTTTGCCATTTCCTGTGCTAGCTCTCGGTTTGAATGATGCCGTCTGTTAAAAATCCCTAAGTGGGGCGGGGAGGGAGCGGGGAGGGGGGGCGCGGAATTCCTTGTCTGGAGTGAAGCAAAAACAAGTTACACATGTGGGCAATTTTCCAAGCACCGAAAGTATAGCCTGACTGCAAAAAAAATTCACAATTCCAAATGAGGTTTGTAATCTCAGCAGTTAATAAAGCATTTAGATGCCCCGTAAAGTAAAAGCGTATGTGCTTTTGCAAAGGGAAGCTGGAGGGAAAGTTGAAATAAAGTTTGTTGTTAGGAACCCGCTTGCTGGCTACTAGACTCATTTCCCCCCCGTCTCCTTCCTTGAGATAATATTAAACTTCCATGAAACAGCGAGGCGCCTGGATCGCTCCTCCTTCCGCACCTTTATGCCCCACGAGCGGCTCTGGCTCGGCCACTGCTTCCCTGTCCCCATCCCGGATTCCGCTTTGGGGTCACCACGATATAACTCGAGCTTCCCCCCCGTCCAAATTGTCCAAATCGGATTAGTTGGGCAGGAAAGGAAGTCCCAAGCCATGAGGGTGAGAAATCTGTCGCTCGCACTGCAGACAGCGGGGAGAAAGGGGGAAAATAAAAGCGTAGGTACGAGAAGTCATGATCGAATAGTTCCAATTAAATCCGTAATGGGTTATATATATATATATATATATAAAAAGGGTGTTTCTCTCAGGCTTTTTTTACAACCATTTTCCCATAATTAAGACCCGTCTTGAGTCGGGATCCCATCAGCCAGGCTGGGCTTTTGCCGAATAGGAACTTGCGGGATAGTTGTGTTTAAGTGGAGCTGCTCGTTGTTTGCACTGGGCAAGGAGAAGGCGAAGAACTTTATTGGCAAAGAAGCAGTAATTATGCGGATTATTTTTAGCCATCCCCACAGAGCTCCTTCTCCAGGTAAGGTCGCTCCTACCTTTCTAATTTGGAAAGCAGAGAAACCAGCCGGAGAAGAGAGGCAGAATACTCGAGCTTGTGGCACAAGTGGCACCCTTCCCAGCCTCTTCCCCCGCTTATTCTTTCCCCAAAGTGTCGGAAATTAGACCTAAATTCCTGTTTTCGGGAATCAACACCGATTTCCCCCTCGCCCTTTCCTTTCCGGGCTTAATCCTGGTCTTTTCCAGCGCTGCATCTCCATCCTCCGCCTCGAACCTTGTTTACGTGGGGAAGAGGGAGATCAAAATCAGAAGCCCAGACATTTGCAAGGCAGGTTAGGGGTTGCCCATGGGGACACCATTACCGAAGAGTTTATGATTAACTTTCCCAGATTGTCCTTTTCCGTTTCAAGGCTTTGAATTAGGGCCCTAGCAGCACGTTGTTTCTAAGGAAGGAGCCGCAGAACCGGTGAGTTAAGGAGAAAACTCCGAGCTATTTTATGCTGTTTGACTTTCTTCCCCCTCCCCAGGCATCGCCTGTTTGTTTAATAGGCGAGATGGGCCATATGCCTACAAGAACCACCAGTTTCGGGAAGAAAACGTACATCAGGTAAAAACCCATGCGGGTTCAAAAACAAAACAGCAAATTCTTGTTGATTCCTCGGCCACGGAGGGGGAAAAAAAAGAAAAAAGAAAGAAAATTTAAAAAAAAAAGCGCAGTTGATATTTTAGACCCTGGGTATCACAGACGATATTTTAGAGCCCGGATATTATATCATACTTTAATTCTTCAAACTGTGAAGCGAGAAGCAAGCGGCCTGGGCCATGGGAAAGGCACTTTTATGGGTATTTTAAACAACAAGGCACTGAAAATTGCTGACGCGGTACCAAGACACAAGCAGCTGCGTGGGACTTCAGTCGGGGGCCATAGAGCTGGCACATGCAGAACGTGTATATTGAAAATGTGATCATTCGGGCATGCCCACGCGCACACGGAGAGCTCCGCGTGCGCTTTCCCCCACGCGCATTTTTATAGGTTAAAAATAAACCTGCTTTTTGCAACGTGCAACACGTTACGGTACGGGGGAAGGACGGGGCTAAAAATGATTGCGGGCTTTTCTGATCCCACCTAAAATGCTGCTTTGAGTGAACTTCACAGACACGGTTTTATTTTCAGACGCTAGATTTCGGTCTCGGTGATGAACTTATTGCTCACTGCTGAACACCAAGCAGGGATTCTCTTTGGCGCGCATACAAAACCGGGTTTTTATTTAGTGGTCGCTAATGACATCCGCGCTTTTCCATACGAGTTGGAGGACTAAAGAGGTTGATACTCGGTGTTCAGCAAGTCCCTAGGTCGGGTTTATTTTACATCCCTGAAAATAAATAAAAGGAGAAACCTCCTCGTCCTCTCCTATTCCCGGAGCGCGCAAGCGCCAAGGAGTGCGCATTTCGGCGCAGGGCTTTTAATACGAGTATTAGCCACGGGAACAGCTAAACTCCACAGCTGCGCATAGCTCTGCTGCGCTCCCTAAGATCTCGCTTGCCCTTTACGTCTGGGCGCAGATGACAAGATCAAGACACGTGAATTTCTGCGCGCGGGGCTGCACAGATGCGCGTTCAGGCTCCGCGCAAACTCGACGGCGCAACCACGGAGCGGGATTTTAAGCCTAGCCTGATTAGGTAGTTAATTAGCTCCCCGAATAACGGGTTTAATCAAAGAAACAACCACCTTTTGCTTTTCCATCCCTGCCTGGACCTGGGGTTAGAGGCTGCGCCGGACCCGGCACCTCCGCCTTAGAACCAGGACCAGGAATAGGACCGGGACCGGGGCTGCCCCCCAACCCTCCCTCCTTTGCCCGGGCAACAAACGCACCGAGGAGGATAACTGGAGTAAATCAGGTAGTTCGATGTTCTTGTGTCTAAAATGCAAAGCCCAACAACATGAAACTACCTAATTCACAGAGCAGTTCTAGTTCGCGCGTGGGTCAAAGGCTAAAACCGCCAAGAAAGGCGCCCGCGCGGCCATTTTGTTGGCCATCGTCTGCGATCGGAACTTTTATAATAGAAAACAGTTGCTAGGGAACAAAAGCAACAAAAGGAGCTTTTCAGGGCCGAGAGGAAACCCCTACGTTTGCACGAAATATCCATTCACATGATTTCCTATGTACAGTGTCTGGAGCGGCTCCCTCCCGCAGGACTTTACAAATAGTTTACAAATAGAGCGGAGGAAACAGTAAAATGCTATTGACTTTGAGAAACAAGCGATTACCGCAGCTATAAAGAGCGAAAATGCCTAAAGTTCTTCCCCTCCTCCTCTGGAAAGCTAATTTGAAGGATCCCTTCCGATATGAAGCTGTTTCATCAAGATTTAATACTAAAGGAGCATTAAAAGTTTTGGTTTTCTTTTCTTTCTACCATCCCCTTTCCCCGGAATTTGGCTACTTTATGTAGAAAAGAGAATTGAGTCAAATCAATGAGTTCCAAGGGGGAAAAAACGCCTAAATATAACTTGATTCATATATATACACACATACAAGTCAATTAAAGCAAGAGAAATAAAATCACACTGGAAGAGCGTGTTATAAAGTAAAGACTTGGTTGTAATAGAGGGAGGGGGAGAGGCCCCGCGAACTTTTGCTGGGGCAAATTTTACAGAAAACTCTCAACTCAGGCAAAAAAAAAATATATATATATATATATACACATAATGTGTATATATATATATATATATAATATATTACACTTGGCAAGAATGGATCATACATCCCCAGCCAGAGGCGTCAGGTTCCTTCCCAACATAAACACTTTAAAAATAATTAATAGACAAAATATACCTAGGTATGTATAAAGAATACAGAATTTGTATAAAAATACAGAATATCTTACCTTCTAAGGTCTACTTTTTGCTGAACTGGATTCTATAACTGAACCGGAGCAGCAAAAGCAACCAGTATAGGTTGGAAAGACAATAGGCCCGTCCCAAATGGGCCCGTTTAGTGGAGTTTAAAAGTTAATCGGAGAAACAAATGCGCGCAGGCATGGAGGAGCCAGAAACTTGGGTCTAACTTAGCTTCATTTCATGTGAAAAGCCTTTAAAAGGCCGTCCGGGACGGTATATAAATCTGTTGTGCCGGAAATACAATAAAACTTAGCCGTGTTGTTGAACTTCAAACAGTTGGAGCACATCAGGCGGGGAACAGAGGGACGGGGGAATGAGAAAACAAACAAACAAACCCGCAAGGAACAACCTCTGCCAGCAAAAAAAATCACTTTTGAGAGGGAAGAAAATGGGCAAAAATCCCCCCAAAACGTATTTTGGAAGGAAATACTAAGCCACCCAATCTGCCTTGTTTTATGCAAGATAAGAGCAACAGAAAGATTATCTGATTGGGATCGACTATAGCTTTAAAATATTATTATTTTAGATTAATAATTGATTATTTAGCCTCACAATTGATTATTTGTTCTCACAATCTTGGCACATGGATACAGTAGATTCAAGCTTAAATAAGGCTTCGGAAAGGAAGCATCTAAAGTTTACTATAAAACTCCAAATATTTTTACACGTTAAATACGCAGTATATGTGAACATATATGTGTATGTGCCACATATGTGCTACAGTCGTGTACCATATTCATGGCAAATTTGTCTTTTAATGAGCATATTCTTTCCCAAGAAGAGGATTTTAAAAGCTCATTAAAATGAAATATTTCTTTTTTTGTGGATAATGCAGTTTGCAAAACAAACAAACAAAAAATAAGAGGTCACACTTGAACTCGTACTACTAAAAGCGCTTTCCTTCAGGCAAAATAAGTAGAACACATTTATAAAGAATATATTTGCAAAAAAGCTTTCACTGGGACAACTTAAAGAAATTAAGCTCCCCCCGCTGTGCGGATGGAAAACATAAATAAAGAAAACCACTCAAAATAAATGTAAAAAATAACCCTTGCGTGTTCCATTTAATTTCACCATTACATTTAAAATAAATAACAACCGGCAAAAATAGAGAGAGGGGGAAAATTCAAATCTAAGTAGGTAATGTATTAGCTTTAATTCTCGGGCTGGAATAACATTTCAAGGTAATGGATTTTTTTTTCCTCTTCTGGCTGTTGCTAAAAAGTTTAAAGCCATTTTAAATTTAGACGTCAAAGACACGTTAGGGCTCTTAGACAGTAAATGGATCTCTTAGTTACCAGATAACTTCTCCTTGACAGGGGAGTAAGTGCTAAAATAATTAATAGGCCGAATGGAAGGATTTTCAAGTGTTTGCATGGGCATATATCAGTTAATGTATATATTTGTGTATATATCCATTATACACACGCACTTACATAATGGAGGATTCTATTAGAGATCATGCGAGGGAAATAGCACTGAATCCTAAGGTCTCATTAGGGGTTTCTTTGTCACTTAGATCCCCACAAAGCGGGGTTTTTATTAAAATACGGTTATAGCAGCTGCTCTGCACGGGTCTCATCTATCAGCATTAGCCTTTGGGGAGGGCAGGGGGTGTCTGCGCCCTCGGAGCGCGGATATTGCCAAGCGCGTTGCAAACGGGAGGCCCCTATCGCGTTTATAGCAACTAAATTAAAAAGTTGGGCTGAAATCCTTCTTTTTCCCGAACCCTCCATCTCTCCGATCACGTAAGTTCCTGAGAAACATCCCTGGGCTTTCTCCCTTTCTTTCTTTCCTCCTGGCTATCCATCAGGCCCACAGGCGAAACTGCGACGTGTTATTTCTTCACAACGCCTTGCAAATGATAGGAATAAATGCATATTTATTACGCACGCATATTTATTACGCACGCACGCACTACGGTAATAAGAAAGGATAGAAAAAAATGCCATCCCTATGCTGTCTGGGGTTGGTTTTAGTTATTTGGGAGTAAAAAAAAAACGGGATTAAATGGGGATTGTGGGGGAAATAAAGCGGGATTGGGGCTTCCGCAGCGGCGCGGCGGCTCCCGTGGCCTCGGGGCGGCGCTCGCCGGCCAGGGACGGCCTCTCCGCCCGCGGCTCCTTCCCCTTCCAGCCGCCGGGCACACGGCTCTGCCCGCAGCTTCGGTTTCCCCTGGAGAAACGCGAGGATACAAGGAGAAGGGCAACGTTATAGGGGTTGGCGAGGGAAACGTGGAAAAAGAGAGAAGATGGGGAGGAAAAAGAGAAAGTTGGGACGAGGAGTTGAGCTTCCTGCGTTCAGAAAGGGCGCAAAACCCCCCGCTTTGAAATCCAAACCCTGCAGCCACCTCCAAGGCAGGTTATGGGCTGGCAGCGGGGCCAAAAGGCTGATCTCAGGGATCTGCTAAAACCCGGGGAAAATGAAATGGAACGGGGCCTTGATGGGAAGCGCTCGCCCGGCTTTTCCCAGGGAGAAACCACTTGATACGGCTGGGAAATTCGAGTGGAACTAACACGCGAGCTTCTCAGTTTTCGCATTGACCCTAAAATGAGGGCTAAGGGGGACACTGGGGTGGGGGGGGGGGGGGGGGGGGGGG
>JAWLRI010000173.1:661536-673678 GCA_034781795.1 Crypturellus tataupa | reverse complement strand
CAGGGAACCTGCCCCGGGCCCTCCCCCGAACCCCAGTGTCCCCGAGGGCGAGAGGCAGCACGGAGGAGCGGAGCCCTGATCCTCACCCGTCCTAAAACTCGGAAAACGAATGCCAAGAGCAGGCCCGGACGGCCAAGCTCGCCCTCCCTGCGCCTTGCTGGTGCTTGGAGGCTCGGAAATCTGCCCCGACGTGGCGGGACGGGACGGGCACGTGAAAACAGCACTTGGCTGCTTGTTGCTGCATAGAAAATTATTCCCCCAGGGGAAGGGGACAGGGCAGACACGAGGATGAAACAGGAGCCCGACAGCCGCCCCTCCTGCCCGCCCCGTCGGTTTTGCCGCAGAGCTGCCTTTTTCTGTGCCCCCAACCCCTTCCCCTCTGCCCCCCGTTATTCCCCCCTCCACCACACACATCTTTCCACCTTCCGGACTTTTTCTCCTTTCTTTCACCCTCCGAATACCCTCCGTGGTGCCCAGACTCTTCCTGAGCTCAAAGAGAGCCAGAACCAGCGATTTTATGGATGAAAGCAGCAGTTACGGATCCTGAGAAGAATCTGCACCTTCTCTCTCCCACCAATCCCGGGACGGCCCCGCGTGTCCCCGTCCCGTCTCGCTGGCACCCACCTCCCGAAAACTGCGGCATTCCAGGGTTAACGCGGAATATAGGCTGAAACGACTCCCTTCGTTGATGCCAAACTCCAAGAAATAGGAATAAAAGTAGCTAAAAGGACGGAGTAGGGGACTCCCTTCGCAGCTGAGGGGAGGCTCCTCTTCCCCTCTCTATTTTCTTGCAGAGTGACCTGGAAAAGCGGATGGATCGGGGCAGCAAAACGAAAAGGCGTCTCCGAGGGGAGCCAACACGTGAGCGCTTCCCCGAGCACCTGAACTCCCCTTCGGGGGTCCCGAGGTCCCCAGGCTTCGTCACCGGCTCCTGGTCGCCTTTTCGGCCAGCTCGGGCGCCCGGGGCTGAGCGCTCCCGAGCCGCTCGGTAACGCGCGGCAGCACCAGGCGCCTCCCGCCCCGTGCGGGACCTCCCAAAATATTAATTTATCCCCACAAAGGGCACATAGCATCGGCAGGAGCCCCGAGAAATGCTTTCCTCAACGATCAACACGCTATTTTGGCAGAATGACTCAGGGAAAACCTGAAACCTTGACGGAAAAAAAAAAAAAAAAAAAAAAAAAAGATTTAGCATCGGGTACAAAATAGTAAGGAGCGTTGCGGGGATTGTCATTAAATAAAATTATAAAATTACGAAAACATTTTAAACTTACAATCGGACAAGGAGTCGATTAAGCACACTTAATTTGCCTACTTTCTAATTTCTCCCATCTCCAAGGTCCTTATTGTTCCACGAATTCATAATAGATTTTTTTTTCTCCATATGTATGCCAGAAAAGTATGAAAATCTTTGTTTCAGCCATTTTCAGGATGATATCTTAAAATAATTCTTTCAGCTGCCGTATTTCGGTCTACTTTTAAACTAGGTTTAAATCTACTATTGAGTTTTCCTTTGAGGAGAAAAGAAAAGGGCTAAGACTGATAAATATTCTCTGCGAAGGAAAAACACAGAAATACATTCGGCCTCGTGCTTCCCTTTAGACTAAATCCTCCATTTGTTGCCACTCCATTCATTTGCTGGGAAATTCAATTAAGACGGGATAGCTTCAATCATTTATGTAAGCCCTCTGCCCTGAAGCCCTTAATAGGTTTCTTCTCTGCTTTTCCACCTTGTTATTAGAAATACAGAAAGCAGGAGAGCGGCAGGAAATTAAATTTAAAGGCACCTCGTTATGGAACGAGCGTTTTTCTATCTCTGCCATCTCTGCAGACGGAAGCAAGTTTACGCGCACGGAGAGGAGCCCTTGGCGACATAAAAGCCTTAGTTCCCCCTCAGTAAGTGGACTTGGCAATCTTGTTGAAATGACCTTTTCCAGGCTGGGCAACAGACTTATCCCCAGTAAAAGGGCTTTAAAGGGCAGGTTTTAAATAGTTAGCAAAGATAAAAAGAGGAGAGAGGGAAGAAAAAAAAAAGGGCAAAAGAAAAAGTGAAAATTTAGGGGCAGGAGGGGTAAAATAAATCCTTGGGAGAGGAAACTACTCCGCTAATTTGGGGGATTTCTTTCGAGAAGTCTTTTCCTCAGCTCCAAATGCTGCGGCCACATTGAATTTCCAATCCATTCCCCGAGTCCAAGTTAGTTATCGTGCAAGTTAGTGGTTTTAGCCGAAAAAAATAAATGAGGACATTAAACCAACGACGAAGAGACAGAGTAAGAGTTAAAAAAAAAATAATCAGCAAAAGCTTCCAACAGGGAAACGTGAGCAGAGAAGGAAAAAAAAAATACGAGGAAAAATGTCTTGCTTCCGAGCCGTGCTTTAAAAGAGAGACGAAGATTTTAGAAGACCGAACATGGAAATGTTCGGTTTAATAAATTAAAATAAAAAAAAGACAGAAGAGGAAGGTGCACAAGTCCACTCAAGAAAACCGCTCTAACGAGGAGTTTTCTACCCAAACATCTGTATCTGAAGAGAAGGATAAAATATTCTTGGAAATCTACATATGGAAAATTATAAGATGCCGACAGTTACGAAATTCCCCTCCCTCCCTCCCCGGTCTCCCAGCGAGGCCGAAGCCAGCACTTACCTGCGCATGCTTCTGCTCTGTGCCTTTTTTAAGCAAATATTCCCCTCTCCCTTAAAAACGACTGATAATTAGATTAATAAATAAGCGTAGCCCCGTTTCTTCACAGAGGGATCCTTTAACCACTTGTTACAACCGAGAAAAAAACTCCCCGGCTCCGGGTAATTTTATTTGATTTTTTTAGTTCTTTCCTGGGAACTCCTGGTTGAACGTTAGTCTGGCCGCAGAGCGAGGATCCCGTAAATTAATTTTTAACTAAAGGGCCATTGTGCTGGAGAGAGGGGGGAGAAAAATATCCTCCCTCCACTTAGAAGTCTAGACAAAATCTGCTTTGACGCCGAGCTCCAGCCTTTCCCTGATCCTCGGTAATTCCTCGCTGTTTGCCTTCATCCGCTATAAAGCTCGGGGAAAGGAGTCTCCGGTTTATTTGGTTTACGTTTTTTTTTTTTTTTACCCACCTTCGTTTTCTCGTGCTGTTTTAGCATCTTTAGACTCGTCTAAAGATGGAGTTTCCAGGAGGAATTAAGCAAAAACGAACAAAAAAACCCCACTTATCTTCTGTTTTATTCCCCCCGGTCCAGGATGGGTCTGCAGCACAAGAGGCGCCTCAAAAAGCAGCGCCCGGCGCAGCCCCCGCGGAGCCAAACGACGGCACTTGGGGACCTGTAGCCTCCAGATCGGGAAATGCGGGACGCAGGGGGGAATATGGGTGGGAATGGGAGATATTTAGGTATTTTCCAGCCTCACTACCCAGGGGGGGCACCCCAAGACTCCCTCCACCCAGGTGGGAGGCGGCAGGAGCTGCCGTCTTGGCTGCAGATGGTTCCTTTCAGCCTCCCAAAAGGAGGTTGGGGGGGTCCCTCCTCACCTAACCCTCCCCAAAAGCCGTAGTGGGAGCCTTAGGCAGGGAATAAGGACAAGGATAAGGACAAGGACAAGGAGGGCGCAGCGGGCTGCGGTGGAGGCGCGAGCAGGCGCCGGCGCTGCAAAAAAAAAAAAGAGATTTTGGGGATGAGGCGGGTGAAGAGGCGGGGAGGGGGAGCAGCTCCCTGGTAATTAACTTATCTGCTAGAACGGGCGTCTGCAGGCGGCTTCCGGAGAGCTACCCAATCCGGGCCGCGCCAGGCGGCTAAGACCATCCCCTTGTGTCAGTTTTAATGAGAAATTGGACTGCTTTGCGGAGGGCGATCTATGTATTTTTTAATATCAATGTATACAGATGTAGCCGAAGTCTCTCTCTCTCTTTTTTTTTTTTCCTTTGCTCCTCCCCGGTTATTTCGCTCACATCCAGTTTCCTCCCACCTCTACTTTCACCCTCTCCATCTTTTGGCTGGGGGTTATTTTATGCAAGTCCCGCTCTGCCGCCGCTCGCAGAGAATTGCGGCGGTGCCAAGGAGCGAAAATTCATCCCTGGAAAAAATAAGAGAAAGGAGGAACCTTTACCTCGGCATCCCGAAAGAGGAGCAGGGCCCGAGTATACTGGTCAGCAAAAATCGCGTTGGGAGCATATTTTTTGGAGGGGAAATCGAGGTCCGAGCCCTTTTATTTCCAGGAGGAAATACTCCTCGCCGAGCACCTTGCTCGCGATTGTGCCCATACCCGCACACGGCTGCGGGCAGGACGCAAATATTAAATATAAAAAGGCGTTTTTAAGGAAGCAAAGGCGCCCTGGCCTTCAGGCGGACCCTGCCGTCCCCTCCGAGGGATTTTCAAGGTCTTGGCTGAGGATTTTGTGGGCTTAGAGCCGTCTGCGCAAGCAAGGGTCAAGCTTTGGGCCCGAGTCCCATCCGGGAAGAGGGACAAGTTGATTTTTTTTTTCCCTTTTCTTTTTTTAGTTTCTTTTTTTTTTTTTTTTTTTTTTTTTTTTTTTCCCGTGCATTTTTTGCACTGCGGAAACCAAGGTTTCCCAGGAGCAGCGCACCCAGCCTGCCCTCATTCCCTTTGGAAAGGATTTATACTCCAGCTTAAAACACTGACCACCACGGACGTTTTAAGAGTAATTAATTCTGACTCCGTCTTTAAGAAAATTATACTTTGTGGCCTAATCTGCAGCTGGTCTGTAACTGGAAAAAAAAAATCCCACCACCCCAATAAATAATTAAATTAAATTAAAAAGTGTGGGGAGAATTTCCCGTGGCTGAATTCGCAGATTCTACAATGGCTCGGCCTGAGAGTATGGAGAAAAATCGTGCTTCAGGGAGACGCAATTATCTAATTTCTCACTCATAATACACCCTTACGTTTAGAAATGAGCACGTAGGAACCGGGTTTTCTTTTAACCCTTGGTGTAAATGACCCCGGGAGGAGATATTTTGCAGTCCCTCTTTTCTATCTATGTGTTTCTACATTCGCGAGACAGTCTCAGAACACCAAAACAAAAACTCTGCCGGTTTTGATAATTAATTAATGATTATTTCCAAAGAATATGAATGAGAAACATTATACAGATTATACAAAAAACTCCAAAATATAGACCAAAACCAACCAAACACCGCAATAAATCTCTACTATCAAACAAGCGAGGGAAGGAGAGAAAGGAAAGATATTTTCCAGGCAGTTTGCGTCCTGGAAGGACTTTTCCTCCCTGCTCCAAGCACCAAAGATCCCCGTCGCGGAGAGCCCGGCCCGGGGCCCGGCCGCCCGGCGCTGCTCCCCCGACCCGAGCCACGAGCTGTTAAATCGGGGGGTTTCCCCCCATTTCCACACCTTATCCCTCTGATCTCCCGTTTCAACAAGTTCCCCACACTTTTTTTCGCCTCCCAATAGGCCATTTCACACTATGAGAAATGTATCCTAAAGCCCTTTCCTTAAAGAAACTTTTTGCTTCCTCCCACGGGGCCAGATTCTGCAATGTTGTTCCCTAGGGGAGAGTTTTCCTTTCAGCCTTGCCTCTTCCCCCAGGAAAACCAAATCTAGAGTATTTAGACATAGTCCGAAGCGTTACCTTGGTTGGTTTCCAGTCATCTTGAGCGGAAAAAAGCAGCGAAAAGCGCCCAAAAGAGCCTCGTCCGTGAACGGGAGCTGCAAACTTGGCCCGACTCCTTGCACTTGCTCCCTCGTTCTTTACTCCTCGCCTAACGGAGAGCGAATGGGGAGGAGGGGAAAAGGGAATGAGGGAAGGAGAAAAGAGCTCGGGACTTTTAAAGCAAAAGCCTTCCCAGGGCAAGACTGGGCTTCCACTGTGTCCCTGCTCTTCTGTGGAGCTAATTTCCTCCCTCGGCCTCGTGAGAAGTAAAATGCGTGGTTTGTCAGCCGGGCATAATAGAAAAGGCAGCTGGGTCCTACGGGCGGCACCAGTTGCGGGAGGAAGAGGAGAGGGGGATGCGATGCCTCAGTCCTTGGAAATTACCCTGGCCCCTTTGGAGACGTTTTCTTGGGAAGAACTTGAAGGATGACAAATCTCGGGGAGGAGATTTAGGGTGGGCTCGGGGCAGACTGCATTAGCGCCTGCAGGAAGCGCTTGAAGTGGCCAGACTAAATACGCTTGGTTAAGGGCGGGGAAGAAGCCGGCTGTTTCTCAGTTTGGTTCGGGATTTACTCGGGTTTATTTTGGGCCAGAACGGGGCAATTGCTCCTTGATTTTCATTTCGGGATTTGCAGATGCATCTCTGGTGCCTTTTGGGGCTCTGCCGCTTCCCCCCCTTGCCAGTTGGCCCCAAACCCTGGCTGGTACCAGGGTTTTCCCTGGATAATCCCATAGCACGGGAAAATTTTCCTTTATTTTATTTTATTTTATTTTATTTTTTTTCGAATTAAAACCACGCAGTGAGGCTAGTGACAAGGTTTGCAGCCGAGGCCTGAGTGTCTCAGGGGTCGGAATAGGAAGGCATGGGATGAATTTGGCCACACAGTGCAAGCAGATGACAAAACCCTCCAAGCCCGAGTTTTCTGGGGATAAATATCTGCCTGGAATCCCTTCCGTGTTGGAATCCCGTCCATCCCAGCTCCATCGCTCCAGGCTCAGCCTGGCAGGACACAGTTTTCCCCACCATCCTGCCACAGCCTTTGTGCTCCCACCGCCAATATCAAATCTTTCTTGTAAAAACCACATTACAGAGCCAGAAGCTGAAAACTAGGAGGTAGAAACTTTTTACGACCCCAGTCCCAGGACACGGTTTCATTTAATTCCTTAACTGGATTTTCATCCCCTTTCTCCCTGTACTGTATTTTTTTATCCTAGTTAGACATCCCTCAGGGTTTGACATTAATTTAAGCTCTCAAACCTTGCAGAGAGAGCTGATTAACGATCTGGCCTTAAAACCACAGCTTTTTCAGACTGTCTGGAGTTGAACTCTGATTCCATCCGTGCTGTGTTGGGGACTCTGGCTTTTAAAATGTCCCTGGGATCCTCATCTTAGCAGAAGAAACATCCCAATGAGCTCTGGGATCTGCAGATATTTGGAGGGGGACAATTTGTCCCCAGCAATTCCCGGCCTCAGGAAGGTCAAGGGTTGCTCTGGTCCCCCATTGGCCCAGTTAACCCAAAGGAAAAAAATCCTTTCCCAAATCCCAGACTGACCAGGCGGGGAAGCTCCACAGGTTCATTGGTTTATTTATGGAAAATCATTCTCTATTTTTGTAGTTGAGGTGGGGGCATGGTGAGCAGAGAAGGAGCTGAAAGAGGGGAAAAGTGATACTAGAAATCCAGGGAAAAAAGAGCTGCAAATCCATAGCTTCGCTCCCCTTGAAGGCAGAGGGATGAGTCCTGCTCTGCTTCTTGCCCCCTGGCCCTTGTCCACGGACCTTCTTCTCCTGCATTTCCCATTCTCCTCTGTGCAGTGTCCAAGGATCCATTGAAAAGGCATCCCCTGCCCTGGTTCCATTGGAGAGCTGTCCTTCAAACAGGCCAAAACTGGGACTTCTCCAACCCTGTGGTTCTTCTTCTGGCTCTTGATGAGGGTTGGATCTGTCTTCCAGATTTTCTTTAGGAATAAAAATAAGACAGAGACAAAAACTGAACCAATAAAGAAACAAAAATTGCCCCTAGATCAAGATGTGCATCACAACAGACTCCTGTGATCCAAGTCGGAGACCTTGGATTTCCAGTAGTTGGATTCGGCTGTCTCTCTCCTCCAGAACTTGAGCAAAGTCAATTCGTGACACCAGCTTGAAACTATTTAGGTCACATCTATGGGAGTTAGGGTCCTTTTAAGGTCTCTTCTCCCTACCCCATCCCCAGCGCCTCTATCCCTCATATGGAGGGATTTGTGTAGCCAGATCCTAGGAATTTGAAGAGAGACAGAGGAGAGAGATGCTCTTGTTGACTACAGAGATGTTCTTCTTGGTATTAGAGATACCTGACCTTGAAGGCTGCAGCTCATGGTCTTGAATAAAGAGCAGAAACACGAGGTTGGGCTTGAAACTTGAGGTGCTGGAGATCACAGAGCAAATTCTCCCAGTTGAAGAGGAATGCCTCAGTTGGGGTGAGAATGCACAACATTCCCAGGAATTATGGGCTCCTTCCAGATGGTCGCACACCTGCAGACCTCCCAAAGGAAGCCCTTTGGGAGAAGGAAGGGGAGATGGGAGAGGGCAGGAGGATGGAGCCAGAAGGATCTATTATTTACTATTATTTCTATCCTGAGCAGGACTAGAGGCCCCAATCCTGGCAGGTTTATGGAATTAGATGCCTTAGAAAACTGCAGGAGCAGCAGCCCATGGTCTGGGCAGCCAGGGAGATGAGGGATGAGGAGCAAAGTTGCTTCCCAGAAAACTCTCTGCAAGAACCGTAGAAAGGAAAATATTTTCCCGAGGGCAGAGGACATCATGGCACAGGAGGAGACTAAATCTCTCAGATCCCTGTCTAAAACAACAGCTATAAAGTATATAATAGTTTATATACTATAAACTATCCTTTCCTGGGATGCTCGAGCATATTGGGGCATTTCCCCTTTCATTTTGGGCCTTGGAGCGAGGGAGGGAGCCGAGCCCAGACCCGAGCGGCTCCAAGCGACGCTAGAGGGAGCCCCGGGCTCAATTAATTAACGAGCAAGAATTAGCCAAGGGGGAAGAAACCTGGATTTGGGTGAGAAACGGGTGATTCAATGATTACAAACGTTCTCAAGGCGGCTCAAGCTGCATTTATTTCGAGTTATATCAAGAGTCTGTGCAATAAAAACCCCAAAGGAAACACCTTGGTGCATTTGGGGGCCCTACTGAGGGAATTGGGACTATGACGGATGTAAATCATTGCCCAAACTGTATTTCCTAGGTATTTCTTCTTCACTTTGAAGCCTTCAGAAGCCTCAATGTGTCTCTGGAAAGCCATTTTTATGCCTATATTGATTTTTTTTGAGGTGTCTCTGGAGGCACAGGAAATATAAGGGATAAATGCTGAGGAATTAACCAATTCCTATCGTGACTCAGTTGTGAGTTCAGGTGCTCCTTTCTCAGCTGCTTGGAAGGAGCCCCAGGCCCTTAGTGGTGCTGTTGACTCTGCAATGTCACGGCAGCTTCAAAATCGGAGGGAGCAGAGTGATTTTGGGGCCTGTAGCAGGTTTTAGAAGGGCTCCCGTTGGGCAGGGAAAGCAGGAGCAGCCCCAGCTTTAGTTCCTGTAGTCATGTACTGGCTGGGGACTGGACTTGACAGTCACAAAACTGAATCAAAATGGAGCTCAAAGCAAATGAGATCATAAAAACTTCCACGGCGCTTATTAATTATCACTTTAATCTTATTAGCATCCCACCCAGTGGCTCTTTGGAGCATGAAACACTGATATTATGTATGTATCTTGACAGAAACCAGCCTACTTTAATAAAAATGAAGCACTCAATAAAGGAAAGAGGGAATTAGATCTTTCTGAAGTTTTATATCGTCTTTTAATTAGCTACACCAATAGAAAGTATTAGAGATTATGTAAAGGCCTCACTATATCCCATTACCCAGGTGTAAATAAAATTGTTGTTAATTTAAAACCAAGGCTGCCTTTATGGCTTTGCTGTGCTGACATTAGCCCTGTCTTTGTACAGTGTCACGGGTGCAAATAGATTGGGCTGAAAACTTTCCCCAGAGCCACTTTAAAGGCTTCTAATCTATCCCTTTAGCGGTGTTAACTTCACGCGTGTTCTTGAAGCACCATTAGGCAGAGAAATGGACCTTTTCTTCCGCTGGTGCCCTTATCCAAATAGCAACATTACCAAAAAAAAAACAAAGAAAAAAGGGAAAATGTGTTTTATACCAGACCGGCTCTCTGGCACTCAGAGAGCAGGGGAAGGAGATGAGGGTTTCCTTTTTACGAGAGTTAAATACATAAAGGATTTACGTTTTGCCTTGCTGTGTCACCGCCCCGTGGGGATCTCTAGGCATTTAGGAAGAGGCGCTCGTGTCTCACGTGCTGTGGGAAGAGCGGTCGCTGCTCCTGGAAACGGGAATTTAGGGAGATGTGGTGGCCCCGCATGGGAAAAGGAGAGCCCACTGCTCACGAGTGAAGTGTGACAAGTGCTGGGGTCACTGTGCTGCCACTACCAGTTAACAGGACACCGAGGGAGGTGCCCTGTTATCTGGTATTGGAAGCCCCAATTGGTATTGGAAGCGCCGAAGTGGGAAGCTCCTTGTGATTTATACCAGGTCATGGTCATGTTCACCTCATTCTCCATATCCTACAGCTGGATGCAGGGGATGAACGATGACTGTAGCATCACCTGTGCTTAACCCGGCTTTTTACAGCCCAGAAAGGCTGTAGGACATGCTCAGCTCTTGGAAAATCCCTGCTTCTCATCCCAGGGATCATCCCTGGCACTGGAGTCGGGCAGATCTGAGGGTTACAGAAGAGAGGGGAAAAGATCCCGGGATGCGACTTTCCTCTGGCATCCAGGAGGGGGCAACTCCCGGCCAAAACTGAACTGAGGAATCCCGGATAAATCAAAGGTGCTTGGGAGGATTTTGCCTCTTCCGTTGCTTCTTCCAAGCGACAGCTCAAGTTACTGTGAGGAAGGAAAGCTGTAAAGCTGAAAACCCAGAAGGGGCAACTTGCAGGGAACACAGGCTTGGGGCAATCCGTATATCCTACTCAGGAACTTTTATTGCTGCAAAATGGTTATAGTTGTGAAAAGGAAAAAAATGAATTAAAAATAAATTGAATTTTCTTTTGAATCAGTCAGAATTTTACAGTGAGTTAAGTATTGCTCACAATTTATTTTCATTAGATTTGTCCTTAATTAAGTCTGTATTTTTTTTTTTTTCCTTTTTAGAACACCCAGGCCTTAGACCTAAGTTTATGTTGGATGAAACAAGCTGATCTACCTATAGCTTGGTGAGCTCAACCTTGGTGAGCAAGACACTGGCAAAGATTTATTCCAAGATTTATCCAAAGATTTATTTTATCCAACAACAACGACAAAAAAGCTTCTTCCGAGTGATTCTACCCACCTCTAGAGGGGGTCTGGTCAGCAGTTAAGTTCCCATGTGCTTCCTGGGGAAGATTCTGTAGATTAATGCAAAAGTATTTGTATAGAAGTAGCATCCAGTAGGCTGTTTCATCCTGTTGTGGGATGGAACTGAAAGGAGTGTGTGCTGAGAGAAAGAATATCTGGAAAACAAAAGAGCAAAACCCTGGTAAAAAGCCTTTATCCATTCTCTCTCTTGGCCACTGTTAAATATGGAAAGAAAATAACAATAAGAAAAAAAAAATAGCATTAATTTCTGGGAGAACTGGAATGAGGAGCTTTTCTGGCACAAGCAGAGGCAAAGTTTCCAGAAGAAACAACATGTGAGGATTATTACGAAAGGCCAGAGTGTCAAATCTGTGCTGGGAGTTAAAAGGAGCCCATAAAATCTGCTCAGCAGAGACGGGGCTAGAGCAAGGTCTGCAGTTAACTCCTTGAAGGCTGCAGAAGAGCAATAAGCACAATAATCACCAGGAGGAACTTTCTTCCTGTGAGGTGAAGAGCCTGGGCAAAGTCCCTGTCTAACCATCACCCAGAAAGCTGTAAAGAGGAAAGGGCAGATCCAGCAGGATGATGAGTGCTTTATGCAATGCAATAAATCCAATGCCCAGATCAGCTCTCTAATTTAAGCTCTCTCACAGCCATTTATAATGAGTCTTTCAAAAATAAAAGGGAATCATAACCATATAATCCATTGTTTACTTGGGATAGAATTTTCCAAGGAGCCTAAGAGAATTATGTATCTAAGTTTACTATCATTATTAATAAAAATAATTGTGCTGTGGTAGCTGCTTGGGACCAGAACCCTACTTGGGACTTGTATCCTAAGCACAAAGTAGGAAAAAAAAGTTCCAAGGGATGTTTTATATGCTGCATTTCCTATTCTAAGCCTTTGCAAACACTGAGCATTGAATCCCCATGGTGATTTATGGGTTATTCACCAGTTTTCTCTTCTTCTATATAAAAGAAATGAATCCCTGCAGATATTTGGAGAAGAGAAGAGATATTTGGAGAAGAGAGGGGAAAGGAAGGGAAGGGAAGGGAAGGGACGGGAAGGGAAGGGAAGGGACGGGAAGGGACGGGACGGGAAGGGACGGGACGAGACGAGACGAGACG
>JAWLRI010000173.1:627303-644984 GCA_034781795.1 Crypturellus tataupa | reverse complement strand
CCGGGGGAGGCGAGGGGGCGCCTAGGGCCGGCGGCGGCAGCAGGGCCCGGCTCTGGGCGCCGGCGAAGCCCTCGGTGGGCAGGAGCCCCTCGAGGCCCGCGGGGCCGCGGTGCTCGGGCGCGGGCTGCATGCGGGGCGGCGCGGGGAGCTGGGCATGGGGAGCGCAGCCCGAGAGGGGGGGGGCCCGGATCGTTTTAAAAGGTTGCGAGCTGCGAGAGAGCTGCCTTTCCCCGCCGGGCTGCCCTGACGCAACGGCCGGGCCCTGCCTCATTGGCTGCCGCTCGGGGGGAAAAGGACGGAGAAGGAGGGAGGGAAAAAAAAAAAAAAAAGCTCCAGTCCCAATAAAAAGTGGCTGCAGAAATTGCGAAAATAATTTTACTGTAATTGGAGAAGGATCCCCCCGCCCCGCACGTGACAGGCGGGTACACGGGAAGCGCCTTTAAAACTGCATCTTGGCAAGGAAAAAAAAAAAGAGGGGAGGCAAGGAGTGGGATGGAGAGAGAGGAGAAGGGGAGGGGAAGGGAGGGAGGGTCACGCAGGGAGCAGAGGAGCAGTCCCCGGCGGGAAAAAAAATCAGGTTTCGATTAAAACCACCCTGCGCCTTGTCGCGCTCCTCCCACGCAGGTCTGGGGGGCCGTTGCCCTCCGGGAAATGCAGACGCAGCCCGTGGGCCCGGCGGGACCCCCCGGCCTCTGACACCCTCGATGGGGCGCGTGGGCGGCTGCCGTGGGGCAGGGATGTCCCCTCGAAAGCGACTTAGGACAGAGAACCCCCAGCCCCATCCCCGGCCTGGGGAGGCTTCCCGCGTTCATCTCGTGATTCCTGCAATTCCCCCCTCTCCAGGCGTCCCGCTCCGTGTCTGCAACAGCCTGGAAAAAGGTGCAGGGAACAAACCTGAAAGCAAGGAATGAGGAGGAAGGGGTCTCAGTCGCTCAGGTAACACCGCAAAACTGAGAAATAAAATAAGACTGAGGTAAATAAAGTAAAGGAAAATGTCCTTGTGGCCGCTCTTCCTGCCTGGAGCTGCCTAGACTGAGCCGTGGCCCGGCCCGGGTTTGCGGGTCAGGCCGAACTCAAAGGCCAAGAGTTTGGAAACGATGGATCTGGGGGAAATAATGCAGAGAAACCTGTCAGGGAGAGGATGGACAGACGAGATGAATGGAGGGACAGGTTGACGGCTGGAAAGAGAGACAAATGTTGAAATGAGGAGACAAAGCCCGAAAAAATAAAACTATGCAGTAAATATCTGGGGTCTGTGGAAATGTGTGCGTTAATGAATTATCCAAAATGCGCATTTTTCACCGTCTGTACATGTGGTGCAAGCACACGGAGCCTCCTTTCTGCCTCCCTTTTGGTTGTCCCCCTGGATGAAACCTTCTCCTGAATCCCCAAATCCTGAGCTCCTGCTCAGTGCAAACACCCGAACGATCTGACGCTTTTCCGCAGTGCGAAGGGATCGGCACTGGAGTCCAGCTGCCTGGAAAAGGGAAGTTTTCTGCTCTCTGAATATCAAACCCTAATAAAAGACCCCTTCTGACCCCTCCTTAGCGGTCAAAGCCTGATCCTTTCTCCCGGAAAGCGGGAAAGGAATAGAAAACACGACAAAAAACAGGGTTGGAAAACGAGGCGTTTGCAAACCTCAGGCGGGTGCATGCAAGGAGGATACCCAAATCTTCTACGTTTGCTCAAGGCTTTGAGCCTCAACGTGTGCTTATTGCTCTTTTTCTTTTTCGTTTTCTTTTCCTTTTCCTTTTCCTTTTTCATTTTCTTTTTCTTTTCTTTTTCTTTTTCTTTTTCTTTTTCTTTTTCTTTTTCTTTTTCTTTTTCTTTTTCTTTTTCTTTTTCTTTTTCTTTTCCTTTTCCTTTTTCTTTTCCCTTTTCTTTTCCCTTTTCTTTTCCTTTTTCCCTTTTTCTTCTTTTTTTTCTTTTTTTCTTTTTTTTTCTTTTTTTCTTTTTCTCTTTTTCTTTCCTTCTTTCTTAGTCCGGTCCTTCTTCTCTTTCTTCCTTATTTTTTTTTTTTTCTCGATTTCACCTCTGTGTTTCCAGAGCTTCTTTCTCCCCTTTCCGTAGTTTACCGACTGCCCCGTTTCTCTGCTGTCCTTTTGAGTCCCCTCCGCTCCTGCCCTCTCCCCCATTCGCTTTGAACCCGCGCTCGTAATTCGGCGGCTCCGGGCAGCGAGGGGCAGAGAAATGTTTGCAGACGGGGCCGGAGCTCCCCCGCGGCTCCCGATGCTCCTCAACAGAAAGGTCGGGCTTAACTCCAAGGTCAAGGCCAAGTTGAAAGTTAAGAGCCCCTTTGCTTTGGCTCCGCGACCCGCGGAGCTTTCCAGCATCGGTAAAACGGAGCAAATCCTTCCCAGCTCCGATCCTGTTGGATATTTTCGGGAGATCAGTGCGAAACCAAAGCGGGATCGGCGAGCAGAGCGACTTGCCCGACGTGTTCCCTACCCTTCCTGGTAGTTGGTGCCGTTTGGATTTCTTGCATTTATTTGGTTTTGATTCGAAGCGCTGAAAGCAGGGGAAAGCCCTGGAAGAACCGCACAGATCCCTCCGTAAAAAGAAGCTGCAGGAACCCGTCGCTGCGTGATGGAGATAGGTTTTACCCCGTGTCACGAGAAATTCTGGGCTCGCACGCGGTCCTCCCTCCACTGCAGTGTCCAGCAGCAGGAGACTCGGCGCTCTCCCCTCGTGGATGCTACACCAGGAAAAATTGCACCGGGAATAATTTTCTTTTCTTCTTTTCTTCTTTTTCCTTTTTCTTTTTTCCTTTTTCTTTTCCTTTTCCTTTTCCTTTTCCTCTTTTTCTTTTTATTTTCCTCTTTTCCTCTTTTCTTCTTTTGCTCTTTTTCTTTTTCTTTCTCTTTTCTCTCGTTCTCTCCTTCTCTTTCCCTGATTTCATTCTTAAATTGCATTTGGGCTAATTTAACTGCCGATTTCCAAAAGTGCTGCATACCTCAAACTTTATAAAATAGAAAATCCCCTCAGTGAATCTTCTTTATTACACGGTAGAAAAATTCAGACCATGTTTTACCATGAAGTAATTGAAAATGCGGATTCGATTTTCAAATTAAGATTTCCTGTCTTTGACAATTTCACAGAGAAAATTCAGTGCAATATTTAGTGTCATTTTCAATAAAGCAAAAGGAGCAGGTTGATTTTAAAGGAAAGGATTGATTTCTTGCACCCACTTGTCCCTCCTATCAACGATTGAGTTTAAAATTAAAAAAAAAAAAACATTTATTAGCAATTATGTTAGCAGTTGTATTTTTAATGTATTTTCAAAAGTTTCTATTTCATATTTATGCCATCTAGAATTTGAAAAGCTTCGGAATAACTTTTTAACAGTCTGTAATTTTCTAAGCAATTGAATTTTGAAGCCGTCTTTACAAAATACAAGGAAAAACAAACAAACAAGCAGTTTGAAGAGGAAAAAAACGAACTACTTAAAGACTTAACGTTTGGAAATAATCATTGTTTGAAAACTGGATTCGCTGTCTGACTGGAAGGGAGACCAGCTCTTTGTTTTTTTGATTTTAGCAATATTTATAGGAAGAAAAAAAAAACAAATAAAGACAAATAATTTCATTTTTTCTTCCCCACTCTGCCTTTTCTGCTGCTCTCTCCAGTCCTCTACCACCGACATCTCAGAAGCTCCTTGGTATGTGGCTGTGCATATCTCTCCGGATGCCTGCAAGGACAGAATCTGTATTTTATAGCGTATTTCTCTTTGGATTCTTTGAACAAACCAGCTTGCGGGGCAACGGAGAAGACGGTCTGACTTTTTTGTTTGGGTCCCCATATGTTTTTCCCACTCAGCCCTGAAATTTTGGCTGGACTCTATGCGTTTGCTCCATCCCTGCACATCCCAGCTCTCCTCTCCCCTCTCAGAGCTGGACTGGAGGCTTTTTTTCCCCCCTGAATTTTAATTTCCCTTTAGAAAACGGCAGAGCTGAGCTGCACCTCGGACCGGCTCATTTCTTGCTCTCACGCAGGGGAAAATGCCCCTCAAGTGCCTCTTAGGGACCTCCTGCAAACGCACATTTGTTTTGCAAACGTCTCCAGCTGCAAAGAGGTGTCGCAGATCCTTAACCTGGCAACATCACGCAGATGTGGAGAGGTGCCCACAGCTCATGGGCACAATCCAGAGTCCCAAATCCCTAGGCACAATCCAGAGCCCCAAATGATCTCTCTAAAGGTGTCTAAATGTGCAACACATCCCACACTCGCCGCATGCTTTTGCAGCGTGCGTGCAGCCGTGCATCCCGTGTGTCCCGGTGCACAATCCTCCTGCTTGGCACCGAGCCCCATGGCATGAGCATGTCGCTGCACACGCCTATGTGTGCACGCTGGGCCTTGCTCTAGAAAATGGGCATTTTTTTCCCCCCCAAAATGCCCATTTTTACCCCCTCAGCTAGAGCTGGCGGGGGAAAGGGGAGTCAGTGTGGGCCTGGGTTGCAGTTCTGCCTCGGGCATTTAATTCCCCTTCGGGAGTCTGCAGGATCCTGATGCTCTTCCCGGCTGTACCCACCCAGCAGGGCTGCTCGTGTGGTCTGGGCTGGAGCTGCTGCCGGGGCCTCAAGGCAGAGTGGGAGGTTTTGTCTTGCATTGATGGGGACGGCGGTGAGCCACATTTTTGATTGAATTTTTGAAATTTTTGGTCTGAATTTTTGAAAATTTTGACTGAAAATATGAAATTTTGAAAATTTTTGACTGAAAATATGAATTTTTGAAAATTTTGACTGAAAGGTTTTGAGGCTTAGTCCCCAAAATGTGCCTGTGAGGGATGGATTCTCACCTTTCTGATACAGTAAATGGGAGAGGGAGACCAACACGCAGGACCCGGCTGCTCTCCCCACACCAGGCTTGCAGCTGGGGGTATCCTGGCCCTCTTCCTCGTCACTCTGCAGCAGTTTCACAGGCTCCTGGGATCCAGAGGACAGGGGTGGCCACGGGGGTTCACGCCTGCAGCCAGCCTGGGGCTCTGACCCTTCTGCTGCTGGAGGCAACTTGAGTCCTTCACTTCCACGGTCCCACCACGACCATGGAGCCCAAGGGTGAGCGCTGCCCTCCTGCTGCCCCATGGGTTTTGTTACGTCTCGCAGCCACGCTGGTAAAGCAGAGGTTTCTCCCAAGGGCAGAAATGCAAACAGGAGCCCTTTGCCTTTTGGACTGAGCTCTGAACTCTCTCTTGGGAGCGTAAGGCACCGAGAGAGCAATCGTCACCCAGGGCCAGGCCCGCGCGCACCCTCCCAGGGCGAGTTGAGCCTATACCCAAGAGAGCCTCACTGAGAGCTCTAGGATGGACCCTAAACCCTGCCAAGATGAGGAGCTGCAGAACAAAACTGCTGGTGCAGGTGGCTGGGGACAAGGTGGACCGAGGCCACTGCCACTGCTGCCACCACCACGATTACAAAGTCCTTCTTTGCGTTCAGTTATGGCCCTGTTGGCTCTGACCTGCTTCTTGCTTCTCTTTGGCCCACGGAAACATAAAACCTGAGAGCTGAAAAACATAATAAAGACAAAATACCCCCCTGGAAGCTTTCCTGAGAGCTCTGTGCAGCTGAAATTCATATATTGTGTTAATAAATGTATCAAACGCATTAGCATTTGGTATTGAAGCATTATGTATTAATGCATGAATTATATTTATATATATTATGGGTATTATTATAAGCATTACTAATAAAATGACACCATCCCAAATCATTTAATGCACATATCCGCTGTTGGGCAGCTATAAAGGAATGTATAAAGTGGCTATAAAGATGCCGCAATGGTGTTTCTTTATTAATGCATGCCAAGGAAAAACCAAACCAAACCAAACCTACAAAAGTATCTAAATGACACAA
The DNA here is from genome assembly GCA_034781795.1 of Crypturellus tataupa. Taxonomy (NCBI): domain Eukaryota; kingdom Metazoa; phylum Chordata; class Aves; order Tinamiformes; family Tinamidae; genus Crypturellus; species Crypturellus tataupa. The sequence continues at coordinate 639,135 of JAWLRI010000173.1, read as the reverse complement.
TAAAATAAAGAAATACATATAAAACCAACGAAGAGCTCCGTTTCACTTCATTTTTGCTTGCTTTCTGTGGTCCCTGAGTCACCCAAAGGGGAGAGGAGCTTCAGCCTCACTCCCTTTTTTCCAACATTTCTGCATTATCCGTTTTGAGGTGTCTGGGGAAAGGCAGGGCTTTTCCTTCCCCACTGGGAACCGTGCAGCAAAGGTGCCTGATTGTTTTTACTTTAATTACTCGTGTTATTAAAAACAAGCCAAATTAAAGGTGCCCCCTTATCTTAAGGGGAGACCTCCAGCAGCCACCTTGTTTGTGAACCACCCAGGTAGGACCACATCCACATTTAACTTGCATTTTCGGTTGGTTTCTTCCCTTTTCTTCATTGCAGGAGTTTTGTCTGCTGAGATCCAGTCCTGGAGATCCCTGAGGTGAAGGCAGGGGACCGATCTGTGGATCTGGTAGGAAAAATGCAAAACTTCCCCTAAAGAATCATTCATATTCTCATGAAACCTTAATGGAAATGAAATAATATATCTTTCAGTAATCTTTCCCAGCCTGATTCATAGCCTTTCACACCTTAAATATGAGTCAATCCCTGGAGATTCCTCTCCCCCAACAAGGAGAATCAATTTTCTTATTTATCGAACACTCATCAAACCGATTACAGCATAACCAATAAATAAATAAATCCCACACACGTGCACGCTGTTAGGAAATCTATAGATAAATGAGATATTTGTTTATTATTTATTCCTGTTCTTATTCTAGGTTACTTTTTCTTGCTCCCACTAACTGATACATTCCTTTCACCTAGAATCATTCCTAGTGTCTTCCTTCTGTTTGGAGTTGCCTCCAGACCATGATTGCCACCAAAAAAGTCTAATTTTCAGACTTTGGATATTTGAGCTTACATGGAATCCTTTAAAAATATATTTTTTCCCCCCAGAACATCTAATGTCCTTGTCCACATCCTTTTAGATTTAGCAGGAGCCACAGATCTAGGTTTATATTTTCTTTTTGTTTGTATAGTCTATGCACCAAACCAGCTGGAGCCCTTCCTAAACACCAGCCTGACAGATGGCCCACAATTAACGTTGCCTTTTCCCAGGTCTTATATAGGAGTTACCCTGTTGACTAGTCACGGACCACAAGGCATCAAGCAGGGCTGTCCCATTTTGTGAATGGCAGGCCCAATAAATGCAGATTGTTGGTGATCAGTGGTTTTGAGTTAACATTACCACTCATATATATGACTTAATATAACGATATATTTCTGCACGCAGTCTCCAGGCATTAAAAGCAGGGAGCAACATCGCTCTCCATGGCTTCCTGCTTTTCATTCACTACTAAAGATGTTTTATCACCTCAGAAACACGAGAGACTGTTGCTTAAGAAAAGAGATTGAGAAGTAAATATCATTTTAGCAAGTCTGGTTTGCTGCAATCCTCTCTTATCTGGAGCTCCCACTTCTCTGCACCTGGTAGGGATACATTTTCTTCAGACCATGATGGTTAATATCCTTTCTGCAGCTACATGGGCTTTATCTTGGGTATTCTGAAAAGTCCATATTGGCTCCCAATGACTTCTATTTTTCTTGGATATACAACATAATTGTGCATCTTCCTACATACGCTCGTACCTGGAATTACAGGCCCTGAAAGATGCAATGTAAATGTTTTGTCTCCTGGGCTGTGTCTAGCCTCTGTGAGTCTTTTTTTCCCTTCCCTTTTTCTACTTTATTAAAGCTAGTGTGGGTATATCAACTCGCGCTCATAATCCCATTTTGTGGAATATACCCTGAGTGCCCTCAACCTGAACGAACCCCGATGCCTCTAACCCCCCAGTTTTTCCTGAGAAGTAGGGAAATGGGAGCTGAGGCTTCCTGTGCCACTAGCTCTTGAATTGAGGCTACCAGAGGACAAATATTATCTACACAAACTGAAAAGCAATATGAGTAATAACAAAAAATGCAATTTTCACATGTAGACAAACCCTTTATCTCATTTTGCATAATTGAATTGTTGCTGAGGGATTATGCACTATTGAAGCTACAAATATCTTTAGTCTGGATCATTTCTTGGAGACTTTAATTGATGGCATTGCTGTATATAATAATTATAGCTCGTGATCACCTTACTTTGCCCAGCTGCTATTGATATAACTCATCAGCCAGACATTATTCCAGAAACAGTCTGCTAATAAATGCCACTGAAACCTGCGTACACACAAAATATTATGGAGTGCAAAATAATAAACCTGCTCCAGCAAATGAGCAGAACAAGGCGATAGTCACATATAGCAAGGCTTGAAAGCCTTCAAGGCAGACGTATTTACCAGAATTGCTTCTAAAATACACAAGATGCACAAGTCAAAGTGAGCAGAACAATGGATATTTGGTTAATCTCAGCAGGGAGGAAATTTATACCAGGGAAATGAAGGAGCTGGTGCTTGCTATTTTTACAGAAGGGGATATGTTAGCTGCATTAGCTCCTCCTGCCTCCTCAGCTCTTAAAGGAGGGACAGGAATATTTCTGAGCTTTCAGATGGAGCTGCTAAACTATTCTTGCAAGGGCCTTCGCTCCAGAAATATTCTCTTCTCTTAGCTCTCTGTAACTCCTCCTTAGAAGCTCCTATTTCACAGGAGGTAAAAATTAAAAAAGAAAAAGAAGAAGAAAAAAGAAAAAAAGAAAGAAAAAGGAGAGAAGAGAGAAAGAAGAGAGAAAGAAGAAAGAAAGAAGAGAGAAAGAAGAAGAGAGAAAGAAGAGAGAAAGAAGAGAGAAAGAAGAAAGAAAGAAGAAAGAAGAAAAGGAAAAAGGAAAAAGGAAAAAGGAAAAAGGAAAAAGAAAAAAGAAAAAAGAAAAAAAGAAAAAAAAGAAAAAAGAAAAAAAGGAAAGGAGGTGCCATCTTCCCTCTTCTTGCAATTTGATTTTGAAGCGGGAAGCCCTGAGAAGACGGCACCGTCCTGCTTTTGCTTTTCCTTCTGCAATCCATAGCAGGGCAGTGCCATGTGCACAGGCTCTGATATTGTGAAACGTTTCTTGGTAGATAAATGCGGAGAAGACAACTGAACCTCTGCTTGCCCTTAGCTGAAGGGCACTGTCAAAACTTCATTTTCTTTTTGATTAACTCTCAGATTAAATAATTTAAAGGGAAGCAAAGTGATTTTGCTGAGTGACACTAATTTCAGTCTGATTCATTTTAGTGTTGTAAAAACAATTATGTGCCTGGCACCCTCCAGAACATTGAACACTGTTCAATAACCATCAGATCTACTCAGATGAAACTGATGCAGCTTGTTAGAGCATAAACTTATTGAAAATGTGCTTTGCAACCAGGCCGAGTGAACAGTGGCTTATTTTTCGTAATACAAGTTTGATTGCTGCTGGGTTTTACATGGCTACGTGACCTAGAAATCACTTCTCCCTTATCCTGTGTTCTCCAGGATCCTTTCAAGATTTAGAAACACTATGGAAAAAAATGAAGTTTCTCTTTTCATCATTCCTGAGGCCAAATCTCCTTTCAGCTCTGAAATCCCTCTATCTTCCATAGTGTGGGTATTCCCACTACAGATTATCAATGCACCAAGAATCAAGTTAGCAGAAATGAGGAAGAAAGGAATTCAGGATCACTTTCCAGGCTTGCATAATCTTCTACCTCTCTTGCACATGCAGGGTCATCTAGAGCATGTTATATTTTATATAAGAACTAGAGAAATCCTGAGGTGGGTAGGCTAATTTGTACCTGATTTTTCTGTTAAAATACATTAAAAGAATAATATTTTATTGATGGTATTGGAATGGTCTTCCCTGGAACACAGACACATCTATCTCCCAAGGCCAAACAGCTTGTTTCACTAGCTGATTCCAAATCAGATTGATGGTACAGACTAAATTCATTCTCGATGCAAGTGCTGAGGTCAGGGAAATGGATAGCAGCATCTCAAGTCTGCAGTATAGAACTGGCTACTGTTAAAAATTGAGCTAAAAGGGTGAGGATGATACACTGATTTTCTTTTCATTTTGTTATCTACATCTAAAAAAGAAAAAGTATCTTATGTGGAAATTATTTTTGCTTAGGAAGCATCTCAGGTAACTGAACTGGAATTAAGTCTGAAATTGAGAGCTGTTATCAACCAGGGAAGCCTTTGAAAGTATAACTAGAAGGGATGGGCCCAAATTAGGTATTAGGTACTGTGAGATATTCTGAGTAACTATTCAGGCACATTAGTCAATTAATGCAAGAAGGGGTTGTTGAGTTTTGCATGTGCACCAGGCAAACAATTTCCTTTTTTTTTTTGAGATATCTATAGGCACATCTCTCTCTTCTTAAAATGTAATTCACCAGGTTTCCGTCTTGCTGTTTCTTTGCACTGATGAGAACACTTAATGCAAAGGATATGGTTTTATGTTACTATCCTGCGGCTGTAGAACCAGTGTGAGGCTCTCACTCAGCTGCTCATTCCCAACCTTTCCGCAAAGTCGATCAACTTTGAACTGTAACAGCTGAACAGCACCACGGAAGGGCATATTTGTGCATGGCTTAGCGCTCTCTTAACAGAGTTAAGAGCAAAATGAATGACTCCCAGTGGAACAATATAAACAACAAGCCCTGCCAACTCCCCAGAGTTCTAAGATCACAGTTGATGTTCTCATTTCAGCCTCCTCCATCCTTTACCCTTTGTGAACCTGAGAAGGGAAATGCCACTATACCCCATTAAAGTATTTATTTTTATATTCTTTATAGTCTTATAAAGGATGATAAACATATATACTTATTTTAAAGATATTTAGCCTCATGAAGAGGAACTTTCAGGACGTGGCACAAGCTATATTCCACTGAGACCAGATACCACAATGACATTCTTAGCAAACGCTTTTCACTGAAGAAAACAAGAGGTAGCAGTAACCAGATAACACCATAGCATATATACTATATATATATATGTATAGCATATATACATATAGCATATATATAGCATATATACAATAGGTTCCACTACAAGATTTTCACATCAGATTTTTTTCCCTTTTTTTTTCTTAAAGGGAAAATTTCTTCACTAATAGATTCTGTAAAACCTGTACTTTAGGTTACTGAAGATCTTGTGAAACAGCTCCTGAACAGTCCTCTGCCTGGCATATCAACACAATCCATTCCTGAATTCAATTTTCTTTAGTATATAAGGTTGAAAGTTAAATATTTCACAATTTGCTTGCTGAGATGTTTAGTTACTCCTGGTTGAGAGATAAGAACCTCTGAGAGAATAGCATGGAAGATGACTAGAGGCAATATTTACTACATTCATTGTGTTTTAAATTCCCTGTTCTGCTTAGGTCAGTAGAACCTGCAATATATATGTCCTATATTGTCTCCAGAATATGATGGTCAAGACAAAAATCAGTATAGGAAGCAAACACTTTCCCTTTCAAGCTTTTTCCTTTCTAACTGTAGCTTCTGCAAAGTCAATACATCATTTCCAAGACAGCCATCATACACTGAATAATGACGATTAATCACTCAACACACAAAGCAAGCCTGTTTCCCCATTATCTTAGCAGCGTTCAATCCTTCATTCCTAAATCACTTTAAAATTCAAATTAGGAATCTTTTGCTCTTTCACAACTTTGTCCTGACATCTATAAATAGTATCTTAAGAATATAGTGCTAAGACAGATGAAGAAAAATTACTTGCTGAGTTACTTATATCACTCCTTATTACAGCCTGAAGTCAAAAACTGATCAGACCCACTGAAATGCAACGTTTTTAACTAAATGCAGTTCTCTTGCTGGCCAATGCCCATTATTTGAAGAACACTTTTGAAAGCTGAATGAATGTATTGATACTTCCTCTAATACAAGACCACTACAATAGCTCCAATTAGTAGCTATTACCTACTCACTAGAAAATGCCCTGAAGTTGTGGAGCTGCTTTTGCTAGGCTGCTAGGTCATTCAAACTGCAGCAGGGATCAGGATGTCATCTTGAAGATTAAATTGAAGACATCTGAGTTTCTGAAATTCTGTCTGCTCTGAAGTTTAATCAGTCTCTCGCCAACAGAGCAACCGCAACTCTGGATTTTCCAAGGGGCAGTAGCACTTCCTAAGAGGAAAGATTTTCAGATTCTACCTCACATGGTGAGTGAATATATGGTCATAAATGCTTGAGCATCTCTAAGACTTTTCTAGTTTATAGTGGAGGTCACACAAACCAACAACTGTTCAAAGAATAAAAATGCCTTCAAGTCACCTTTGCTTTCACTTTCATATTTGTCTAAAGTGTAGAAGTGGCAAACAAAAAATCAAGCTCTAAATATTTTTATCTTGACTGTAGAGACAACTTCCAAGTTATGAAACATATTTTAAACCGAGTCCTCAGAAAATAACAGAAGAAGACAGCTAGGTGGAAGCTGTTCTCTTTCTATGTGCGGATACCTACTCTAAATAACTAATGCCAATATCATGTAACAAAGGCCAAAGTCAACTAGATTAATGTTACTGATTTTAGCAATAACATCTGGCTGTTCTAGAACTCTAGTGGTTCTTGGGTGGATATTACCACTCATTTTCTCCTGCCCCTCTGTCCTCAAAGTTATTTGTAGCTCCCGTTGTTCATAACTGAGGCTACATTATGTTAGCTTTTGAACTAAATAATTAATATGCTGTTGTCATAAACCTCTAGTGTTTTCACAAGGAGATTAAATTTTTAGTGGACTGGAATATAAAACAGAAAAAAAAAAATACCGTGAATACAGTTCTCTCAGAATTTTATTTATTTATTTGTTTGCTAATCTGACTTCCTGATCTTTTGCAATATGTGACCACATATTGCACGACCTGGATTGTGTCTGCTTTAGAATTGTAGCCATCCAAGAGAGCTGCTGATTCTGGCTTAGCCAAGCCTGGCACAGAGCTGCAGTCCCTCATGGTTTTCACTTATCCTGGGCTGCTTTTGCTGTAGAATGCTGCATTCCCTACCTCAGTCTCCTGCTTTGTTTCTTTTGGAAAATGGTTCACCTGGAAAAAAAAAGAATACATAACCTGTTTGCTGCTATCCAGACTTTATTTATTAATGTATTTATCAGAAAACCATATTCAAGAGCTTCCATCTGCTAACTGGACTAATTATGGTTACCATAAGCAAAGCACCACAGACCAAACTCAAGTGACAGAAACAGCAGGATAGATTTATCAGATAAAACAAAAAGGTTGAATGCAGAGCTGATACCAACCTAGTATTTGCTGGGGGTAGATGAGCTCTTAGGTTGCTATACTCTGAGAGCTGTTATTAGCCCCTTTCATGAGCTGGCACAACCTCCACTGTGGCTCACTGGTGACACTGGAATACTCCATGCAAAGAAATAGAGCAAAGCTGGGAACACAGGGGAGGACTCCTGCAGGCAGGAGATGCTCAGTGCTCTCCGTTATCCTCACACCGATTCAGTGTAGTCGATCTCCCTCTACTGGCCACCCATCAACTGTCCAGCCGGGAGAGATCCTAGGAAATCCTTGAGCAAACTCTTTGGAATCCCAAGGATTCATGGCTGGTGCTAAGAGGCTGATGACTGCAAGCAACAGGCTCAGAAAAGAGACCATTTAATCCAGGATAGCTTTTCCAGCCATCAGCTGAGCCATGGATTCTTCTCATAAAGAACAAAACCAAATTATTTTAGAACTCAGGCATTCTATTCTTTCAAAGATATAACTTTTATAGCAGGCTCCAGGAGAGACTTATCACAGCTCTTATTTCTAGCAAACAGAGTTTGCCGTGTGTCCCAGCCTCAGTATTTCAAAGAAAGACTTGAAAATGCTGGAAATCTTTGATAACCAACACAAATGCAACTAAATTGGTATTTCTATCCCACTATTGAAGAAGCTAAACCTGTATAGTGCATCTTTATATGACTGTGGCTATATTAATCCTTAGAAGCTTGTATTGCTCAAAAAATTACGATATTGGAGCAATCCCATTTCCTAGCGAAGGAAGGGTTTTAGGAAGCAAAAAATGACTACCCTCACTAAGATAAGTTTAGAATTGTTCTCTCTTTTTCACCTCTTATTGCAAGAATCTTTATCTCTAGCAGAACTAACACTGTGTTTGCTAATGGAACAATTTATCAGATGCATGCATACATTACCACGTAAGCAAATGAACAAGACGCAGGGTTGGAAAGGTATTAGCCTCCTTCCTCCTTCACTACATGATCCTGGTCACACTGCAAGAAGTACAAAACATCTTAATTAAGCACGGAAGATTTAATGGCACTAAATACGATCAGCCCTATACTGATCCCATTATTCTAAAGAATCCAACAAATGAGGCTCAACAGCTTCAATTTCACTTCACTGCAACCTCATCATCATTCCGACTCCACCACTTTTGAGAAATCAGCAGTTTCAATGGAAGAGAGCCCTCTTTTTCAGTTAGGCTCCATTCTACAGCCACTTATTAGTGCAGCTAATGCTGTGTTGGAACGATCCAGAATTACATACTAGAACCTTTTCTAGCCATCAGCTGAGCCATGAATTGTTCTCATAAAGAAGAAAAACAAAGTATCTTAACATTCAGGCCTTTTGTTCCTTCAAAGATATAACTGTTTTATAACGCTTTTTTCCTCTCTCCACAGTAATTCTTAATGAAAAATAGTACCAGAATAATATGGAAAATCAATAAAGTACAGGTTTACAGAAGTACTAAGTATCCTGAAACTTCTATGCAGCACTGATCTGAACTATGTAACACATGTGAGCTTCTACTACAGAGCCTAGTCAAATATTTAATACATAATTTTATTCACAATAACCAGAAGCTGCAAAGCTAAATTACTATTTTTTATGAAGCGCTTAGAGAGTCTCAGGAAAAAGCCACTTTGGACAGTTAAACCATTATGGTTTCTCTGTATCTCTGGTTGCTGTGTATTGTACTGTCATTAACTTCTCTTAATAGGCTTGTTTCCTCATTAAGTTCTTAAACAAAGGGTCAGAGTATACTGAAGTTGCAAAACATGCAATGCCCTCATTACAAACAAATCACAAGATGTCACCAGCACATAAATCCTCCAATCAAACTTAAACCTACAAATAATAAAATGCTGGAAAAGAGGATACGAAGCCGATTTGCTTACAAGTTTGCTTGGAATACATGAAGAATGCCAGTAACTCATTAACTCTCAGAGCAAAGGTGAGAAGCTTAGTTGATCTCCCTACTGAACTCTTCTCTGTGTCTGATATGATTCCAGAACTAGTCCAGCCCAGCTAACTTGGAGCTGGAAGAGCTACTGTAAATGGGAATTACTGGGATGGATGCCACCAACTCTGAGCAAAGCACAGGTTGGGTCTGCGCTAAACCAAATGTATTTAGGCTCTCAATTGAAGTTAAGCCTTAACTGGTCCTATACAGCTCAGCAAGCATTTCAACTTCAATTTTAACTTAAAATGCCAACCCAAACAGTTTGCTGTAAGACTTGTAAGGAACAGGACGATAGGGTTTAAGAGATGGTCATTTTTCACGAGTCCAGTTAAGTGCTCATTTACTGATCAGAGATGAAGTTTTCCTTGTCCAATCCATTTCTCCTGAATGGCAAGAATTCGTGTCAAGGTGAATCCACCTCAAAACATTAAAAGTCTTTTACGAACAAGAGTTTGCACAACAGTATGTAAAGCAGACATTTTTCTTTTGACAGTGATGAATTCTTTTGACAATGACGGATCTAAGGAAAATGACCAGTGAATCCTATTTATGGCTGACTGACCACATCAAAGCAAGGCTACACTGGATATTAAAACACTAGGTCAGTGACAGAAGAGTAATCTTGAAACAGGGAATAGAAGAATTACCCTTGAGGTGTAGAGTTGGCAGATCACATCCTGTCACAGTTTTTTGTCCTTCGCAGATACGGTGATGAAGATGCCTCTTCCCTGACAGCCAGAGTCCAGTTTACAGACATGAGTCTTAAGTTTCCTTGATCCTTGCAAGGACCTTGAAAGGTCCTTGATTGGCCTGCAAATCGCCATAACTATGAGAAGGAGTAACACGGAACAGAGGCACACTTCAAAAGTCATGAAATAATTGCATTAAAGTGGTTTCCTAATGTAGATTTTTCGGACCTATTTTTTTCAATCCATTACAGAATTTTTCTAAAAGTGTCACTGAGAGCAAATAAGATTGCGAGAACACTAAAAGTAAAGAAAATCAGGACTACCTTCATTCAGTGCTCCACACTTACACTCCCAACATTTTCACCAATAATTGTTTAGTATTCCTGATTTCATTTCCATCAGTAACTTACACAGAGAGACATGCCTGTTTTTTCTGTGGCACAGTAAACAAATCTTAGTCTATCATTCAGGAAATAAGGGTTTCTAGTAGGACAATGTTTTTATTTATTTATTTATTTTTCTTTTTAAAGAGGGGCTTACTTTGTAGGAAGGTTCTGAGGAAGAAGCTGAATTCTTTTGGGGAAGAGCTTTATCATCCTGTTCATGTTTCAAGTCATTCTAGGAAAGTGGCTAATTTATAAAACTTTCTGTTTGGATTTGGAGGGAAATGCAGAATCAGCATTCAAGTCATCAATCAGTCAAGGCGGATTGCTACCACTCCTGTGCTCACTGTAGATGTATTATCTACAAATTGGCTGCTTTAGATGATGATCTGGGCAATTAGTCCTAAATAACTACTGAACAAATCAACAATTTCTTAAAATTTCAGAAACTTCATATAAGCTAGCAATAACTGTTGGAATAAACAAACAGTTCAATTCATATTTCTGATGAGTGATGAAAAACAAAGATGCCTGGAACACAAGACTGAATGATGCTTTATTTGAATTGGGAACAGGGCCATTTACAAGCCTCCCTGTGCTCTTCGTTCAAGGCAAAAGTCCAAAAAGTGCTGGCAAGAGCTCACAGACATTAAGTTTTGACTTCTTGCCTAACTTCAATCATTAAGAGAGAAACATTCACCATGATCACAAGCTAGTTCTTTAAACAAACAAACAAAAACCCCAAACAAGTGTTAGGGATACTGCGTGCTTGCAAAGAGCAAGTGTCAGAACAACAGGGGCCATTCTGGGGCCATAAAGGCATATTTTGGCAAATGACTTGGATGCAAGTGTATGTCTGAAGTAACTGCTTTAATGGGGAGGCCTTCTGCCAAGCTTTGTGCAAAGCAGGACGCACAAACACTGAAGCTTTTGTTTTCTAACAATCCGCATTTTCAAATAAAGCTGTGACCTGAGTGCGAATGTAAACTGACTGCGCCTTTAGGAATCATCTGCACGACGGTTCTTCTCCATTGGAGCAGCAGCAGATTTGTATTCGGGTTGGCCAGATTCATCCCGAGGCATCTGAAAAGGAGGAGAAAAAGAAAAACCATAAAGACAGAAACAGCCCCCAAACAGCTCATGTTTTATTTTGAAGCCAGGATTTTAAGGAAAAAAAAAAATCCTAATATAACCAGGACACCCAGGAATTAACTTTTTCTCTTCCACATATATAATGCAGACTTAGACACTCTAATTAGACGTTAATCCTTGTGCAGGGCAGACTAGATTACGGCTGGTCGCTCACCTGGACAATTAACATTTTTAAACATTTTTAAAGTCCCCACGCAGCAGCCAGGGGCAGCAGGAACCTCCCCAGGCCGTGACTTACCCGCTGGAAGCGCCGAGGGCCCCGCGAGGCCGGACCGGCCGCTCCGCTCCGCGGTGCGGGAAGACGGCGGGACCCCCGGGCCTCAGAGACCACCCTCTCCCCCCGCCCTCGCCCCGCCCCCGCCTCCCTCTGATTGGCCAACCCCCCCCCCCCCACTTTCTTCTATACCCCGCCCCTTATTAGCATATCACCGCC
>JAWLRI010000173.1:607318-621559 GCA_034781795.1 Crypturellus tataupa | reverse complement strand
TGCGGATCAAGCGGTGAGAGCGCCCGCAGGGCCCGCGCCGCGGGCGGCCTCGGGCCCCGTCCCCACCGCGGGCTCCCCCTCGCCCTGGCGCTGGGGCCGGCGCGGGGCTCCAACGCGTGTCCCTCCCTCGTCCCCGCCGCCGGGGGGGTCTCCCTGCTCGCACGGTGCTGCTGGGGGTGACGCTGGTTCGTCCTTGCGGCCTCCGAGGACAGGGATGCCCCCCTTGAGGGCAGGTTTGTAGGGGGGAGTTGGGGGTTGTGAAGCACTGACCTGCCCCTAGCGCCCTCCTCCTCCTGCCCTGCGACGACACCCAGGGGGTCGGACCCCGTTACAGCCGGTGGCCGTCAGCGCTGAGAGAAGCGGCCGCGTCTCAGTGGGTTCCTCCTCCTCCGGCCTCGCTGCCGGGGTGCTCGTCCCGCCGCCTGCCCTACACCTCGTGCAGGGTCTCCCGGAGGCGGCACTGGGTAGTTTCCCATCCAAGCGGCCGGCAGCGCTGGCCTGATCACGCTGCACGGGAAGGGAAGGTTCTCCCAGTGCGAAAACCCTCTGTGCGCTCCACCTCCTTCCAGGGGGAAGGACTTTGTGGAGCTCGTCCTGGAGGTCTCGTTTGAGGAAAGGGGGGTTTTGGTGATGAGGACCACTCGGTACCTCCGCAAGCTGCACCCAGTTGCAGATCGTTCGTTATTTTTCCTTTCATTAAGCCTGAGATCGAAGGGAAACAAGGCCTTTGAGCTGTGTGCCTGGTTATGTGTCCTAGTAGCTCTAGAACCTGATCAAAACCAAATTCAACCAAATAATGAAGCTCTCAGAGTTAAGGCAGTTGGGTGAAAACAAACATCCACGGACAAGAGATTCTTTAAATACCCTGAGGATGGAGAGGGAAAACAGCCGCTTTCCATGGGAAGGGAAGATGGCCCATTAGGCACCAGAGAATTCACCTAAGGGAACTTTTAAGCCTTTACCTTAGGAGTTGTGGTTGAAGCCTTTGATGCTGGAGCAGATGTACCATAAAACGCAAGGCTGAAGGTTATCGAGTTTCACTTGGTCTGATTCACTGACTCACTGAATGTTTGTGCTCTTCCACTGCCTGGGCTATTGTTTAGGATAAGCTGGAAGAGCTCAGTGAGAAAACAGTGAGACAAAGGAAAAAGAAAAACATCCAACTCTTTCATTGAGAGTTTTCCATCTTAAAACTCTGTCTCTTTGTGTATGTGCACAGAGTTGTTGTCCAGAACGGTCTGGGTTCTGTGCCTCGAGGGCTGACGAACGCCAGGGGAGATCTTGACTAATTCCTGTTTCCTTTGTTCAGGGATATCATGTCTATTTATAAGGAACCACCCCCGGGAATGTTTGTTGTGCCTGATCCCCATGACATGACCAAGGTAAGGGAAGATTTGGAGCAGATTCAACTTTCGGTTTCTCGGTGCTTTGCTGGTGGTGGTTGCTTTATGGGCTTGCCCAAATGGTGTATTCCTTTGTTTGAGCGGAGTCGGGGTGAATCTTCAAAAAAAACCCAATCTGGCTCTAGTTTTCTGGGTTACATTGAGATGGGCTGTATTTAAAAAGGGAGGAGACTCTCAAGGAAATTGGCTCAGTGGAGAGAAATCACAGGGATCTGAGCAGCTTCCACAGATAAACCCAGCACTTCCTCAGTGACCCTGTGAACTAATGGAGCGCTGCTGCGTCTGGATTTATCCTCCTGATGCTTGAGAAATGATCGTAGCAACATGAAGAACAGAGCGGCTTGAGGAAGAGCCACCTCTGGGTCCTGTTGGCCATGGGAGTTGGAATATCTCGGGAAGCCGGAGATGTTTCACTCCAATGAGCCGGGACTGGGCTGTGTCCCCAGGCCAGCGCCCTGTCCTGCCGTGGAGCTGCTGGTTCTCCCTGGCTCCAGGGTCATACGCAGGTCTGCGCGGCCACTCCCAGCACATGGCCTCGAGCAGAGCTGGGAACCCCAACGGCTGTGACCGCTCCTTCCTCTCCTGGCCGCCTGCCTTGGGGTTTTCCAGACCTGGGAACTTCCCTTTATATTTGGGATAGCGAATGCAAACAGAGGCTGCTCAAACGCTCTCGATCCAACGTGTTCCTTGGTCTCCCTGGTGCTGCCCTCTCTCCTAGTGTCGCCTCCTCTGGCCGCCCTGGTTTCGGAGGAAGTGAAGCGTGTCTTGGGGGTTGCTTTGGCTTCTCCTCTGCTGCCTCCTTCAACCTGCCTGACAAACTTGGCATCCTCCAGACCCTACCAGCATAAGCGCCTGCCTGGCTCAGGGCCTCCAGGTTTTTGGAGGCAGCACAAAGGGACTGTCTCTGCGCAGGCAGCTCCCGCACGGAGCCTTTAGCTCTGCCTTCCCTCCACCCTGGGAGCTGAAAGTGCAAAAATACCCAAGGAAAATGTGGGTTTGTAAAACACCAGCCTTGGGCCTTGGAACCAAAATCCGAGGTAGATAAGAGGACATTAAAGGAGACTGCTTGGATCCCGTCAGGAGGATGCAAAAGGAGAAGCTTCCTTAAGAGCCCAGTGGGAGCAGATTTCGTGGTACGCACTTGAGATCATTGAGGGTAATTAGCGTGGAAAGAATAGGTTCTTAATTTCGGATCCTGGCAGAGGATATTGAGTGATTGCTTTCAATAAAGCTAAATCAGCACAAGATCATAAAACCGAGGAATGTTCTAGCACTGGCAGAAATTCTGATATTTTCTTTTTTTTCCTAAAATTAGGGGTTTTTAAATCTGAAATCTTTTCTTTTTTCTCTCTTTTCATTTTTCTGAAGCAGAGCTCACCAGCTGAACTGTGATTCAGCCTGGTTTGGACTGGGTAGAGCTGGACGGATGGGAGGCGGCTGCCGGGGGCTCTGGCCAAGCCTTGCCCTGGTCGCTGCTTTGCGCATCGAGCACGGCACGGCGGGCAGGAGGGAGGGCAATGCGTGGCCTGCACGTGCCCCCTGTTTGTGCAAGATGCTGCCTAGACGATCCCTAGTGCTGCCTGGGTGGAGATTTCTTGCCTTTGGTTGCCTTTGTGGAGGATTTGACGGTGCTGCACAATTTTGAAGTGGTGCGCAAGACGGGCTTTTGTTTTCCAGATTCATGCATTGATCACAGGCCCATTTGACACGCCTTATGAAGGGGGTTTCTTCTTGTTCCTGTTTCGCTGTCCTCCAGATTATCCCATCCACCCGCCAAGGGTCAAACTGATGACAACGGGAAATAACACAGTGAGGTTTAACCCCAACTTCTACCGCAATGGGAAAGTCTGCCTGAGTATTCTAGGGTAAGAGGAGACTTTGGCTGTTTTCAGGGGAAACCAGGAGGTGGCTACAGGCTGTCTTCTGCCTCACGCATCCTTCTCGGTACCTTGCGGCCTGATCTTGCCCCAGACACTTGCTTGGATGCGCCTTTATGCTTCTGTGAAGCTATGTGCAGAAGCAGAGCCTTAAAGCAACAAAACTCTAAGGAAATAAGAGTCTGGCTTGTCCTTAAAAGCACCTGAGAATGGAGCAGGGGAAGCATGAAGTTCAGTGGATGCTGTCGCTTTCCTCCTGTTTCCCCCTGCAAAGACTTGGCCCGAGCACTGCATTTCTTTTGCTTTTGCGCTTCGCAGCCTGATCCTTGATGTTGTTTGAATATAGGTTTCTGTGGGTTTAATTTCCTTTCTCTGTGTGGGTTTAAAAATAAATAAATAAAATGAAAAGCCACCAAGAACTTCCTTAAGAGCCATTTGACTGCTCTGGGCTTCCACCTACACACAGTATGTGGGGCTGAGCGGTGGGTTAACAAGGCATCGCTCCTGTGTTGCCTGTTGAAACAGGCTCCACTGCTGGAAATCCTTGTTATTCACCTTGTTTTTTAAGCATTTACAGTTGGACTCGATGATCTTGAAGGTCATTTCCAACTATTATGATTCTGTGAAAGTCCCAGTTGATTCAATGGCTCTCAGGGCTCTGTTCGAGGAACCCTGGATGTGGGGTGATGTTCCAAGCTCCAGCTGTGATAGTTCACGTGCCAAAAAACAAGGTTTTTTTACCCAGTCTGTTGCAGCTGAGGTGTTTGTACATATTCCCTTCTGTTGCAGAGAGCTAGTAAGAGGCAGCTGGGTGAGGAAGGGACAGTGATGGCTCAAATTGCTGTAGGGATTCAGTCAGCCAGAAGGAGTCTGGGTCTGATGGGATTAAAAAACTGCCTTTGCCAGGCTGGTTCCAGCAGTGCTGTGCACGGTACTTGCACCAAAGCTGCTCCAAGGAGCCGATATCCTGTCCAGGATCTGGCCCAAGGTTGGGCAGGAAGGATGCAGTTTGGATGGGAAACATTTTCCTCCAGCTTATCCGTCTTCCTGATCCAGAGAGGTGGATGCCAGCACCTGCAAAGCACTGAGATGTGTAGGCACGTCACATCGCGGAGGTCTGAACGCCCCAAAATTTCCATGCCGGCTGTGGGGCTGGCTGTGCGGGGTAGCCCTGTCCCAAAAGCTAAATGATGAGTGTGAATAAGGGCCCTGGCCTTGGCAGAAATGGGAAATACGGAGGCAGCTGTGGATGGAAGGATGTAGAAAAGCACATCTGGGTCAGCTTGTTCAGCTTGCAGGGAGGCAGATCTGTGTCTAGAACTAGGGGAGTAAGGAAAGGCAGCAGAGCAGCTTTTCACAATTATGCCACTCTGAGCAAAGGTTTTTGCTCTCTTATGTGTATGAAACCAGTGCCTTGTCCCTATAGCAGAGCATCCGTTAGTATTTTTCACATTAATCCTTGTACTGAGTGTCTGCCTTGCAAACTGCCCAAGGGATGGTCTTGTCTGAGTCTCGAAATTCAGATTTCGATTCTTCCGAGCTGCTGGTTTTGACTTGCAGTGGTGGTAGCCTGTGTTGCTGCAGGGTGCTGTGCAGGATGACAGCCCAAGCTCTAATGTGCCTTATAAGAAGTTTGGAAGTGTTACTTTTCCCAGCAATTCTATGTGCGAGGCCCTGTGTGTGCTGGCAGTTGAGTCAAGTTTACCAGGCTCTTGCTTGGCTCAGGCAGTTGAGTGAGAAAGTGAGTCTGCGCCCTTCAAACCTTTTCAGTGTCCAATGCTTTGTATATCTGTGCCACCTGTTTCTTTTCTTGCTGCATTTCTGTAAGGTATAGATTTTTTTTTTTTTGTGGGTTCCCAAGCTTTCCGTTTTTTTGGTAGTTGGAGGGATGGCAGTCACTGAGCTTGTCCTGTATTTTTAATTAATGTGTATTTTTTTTCTGTTTTGATGCCTCAGCACTTGGACCGGGCCTGCATGGAGCCCAGCACAGAGTATCTCTTCAGTCCTTATCTCCATCCAGTCTCTGATGACTGAGAACCCCTATCACAACGAGCCCGGCTTTGAGCAGGTGAGTGTTTGGCATGGATCATCCCTGATTCTGCAGCTCTTTGTCCCTTCTCTCCACAGTTTTAGTGGTTGCATAGACTCACTGACCCAAATTCTGTTTCCAGGAGAGGCATCCTGGGGACAGCAAGAACTATAACGAGTGCATTCGGCATGAGACCATCCGAGTAGCGGTGTGTGACATGCTGGAAGGAAAGTGTCCCTGTCCTGAGCCGTTACGGTATGCAAAGGAGCTGAGGAGGGAACATAAGAAAATGAGGGAAGCGGGAATGGCTTTTCTGACTGCCCTTTCTGATATTCTGCGAGCTCTAGGGAAGAGCAAGCCTTTAACTCCCCCAGATCCAGCAAAGAATAGTTGTTTGGGGGTATTTGGATCTGTGTGGTGCCCAGAGCTGTGCGTTAACAAAGACTGTGTTGATATACACAATGGCTGCGTCCTCCGATTAGCATTGGAGAATAAATGAATCTTGTCTCGTGGCAAAAAAAAAGAGAATCTTGGGGCGGGGGGGAGATGGCAGCACATGCAGGATCTGTTCAGCTGCAGTGACGCTGTAGCTCATTTTGCTGTGTCCTGCCTGGCTGTACCCAGTTGTCTGGAACACCCTGTGCAGGAAGATGATTCATTCAACTGGGGTTTAGTGAGGGGGTTGTGAGTTGGGATGAGGGCACCATTCCTGTCATCCTGTGCTGAGTGTGTGTGTCCTCTCGTTGCCTTCAGGGGAGTGATGGAGAAATCCTTCATGGAATACTATGACTTCTACGAGGGGGTGTGCAAAGAAAGACTTTATCTCCAAGGACAGACAATGCAGGTGGGTGGCAGACAAGCTCCTGTGGATTACACACCCCCTCAGCGAGGGCTGTGTTGTCCTGTGCCATTCACAAAGGTATATTTTCCTATTGGGATAGCAGTAGGATTTTTTCCTTCTGACATTCCTTTGCTCATGCAGCAAATAGGAGCTCCTCTCTCTGACTTCTCTATGTTGAAAGTAACTCTTGAACCAAGAGTTTCTAGAGGAGACAGGGATGAAGGAACAGAGATAATATGGAATATACATCTAGGCATGTTGAATACAGGAGCCTTGTTTCTGTAGGAAACTCCACTTTAAAGAATAGTTTGTCAAGCTGTTCGCTTATGAACAGACGAGTCTTCCTTTCTAATCAGCTATCTCTTGTCTGACTCACTAAGAAATTTTTGCTGTTAAGGAAAGACGGAAGTAGTTGAATTAATGATCTATAGTTAAGCCCTTTGTTTTTCCTGTCCGTGCTGTCACTGGTTGTGTAATTTATAAAGTGAAAGCGTTCCCAAATCAGGAGCGCTCTTGTTTGAAATGAGAAATTCCCCCAAGGCAGATCTGTGCTGGATCTGCAGAGGGTGCTGGACTGTACAGTGAAGTGCGATGACACTGGTAAGTTGTCAGGCACAGCCCATTCCTGTTTCTTCTACACGGAGCCAAGGTTTAGTTGCTTTCACCATGAGTTTGTGGATTGGCACTGCGTTGTGCTTGGTCTCTGGAGGTAGAATGCACCATTTCCTGCCCATTTGTAAACGACAGTGTAGGCAAACATCAACACAACGTACTAGAGAGATGCCCTTGTTGTCTTCACTACCCTGTATTTAAAATGAAGCCACTGCAGGGTCAGTATGAGTTGAGCGCTTGCCATATGTGCTGTCTTAATTCTGGAGCCACGTGTTGGCTTGTACTAAGGATCAGTGTCAGCTGGGACAGTGTAAACTCCCACTATTTCATATAGCCTTGGCAAATTCAGCTTGGAATTGGGATGAAAGGAGCAAGTGCTAAATGTCCAAATGCTTCTGTCCTTTAATCCAGATGCATCTCAGCTGAGGGACTTGGTTTGCAGTAAGAATAGTGTCCCTTTCATTTGGAAGAGATCAGTAATGCTAACATAAAATGTGATGAAATCTTCACCCCCTGGTTATAGAGGCTTGTATTTGTAATACGTTTTATTTACCATCTTCTTGTGGATCTTGAAATTAAAATCTTCAAAAAAGCTTACTTCTCCAAGCTACTAGTAGAAATACGTGTGTCTGCCTGACCCTTCATCCATCTGTGAAGTTTGCTTGGGCTTGTAAGACTTCCCAAAAGAGATTCCACACAGAAAAAAATCTTTAGTCTTCAACCTCTGCCTTGACACTGAAAAGCTCAGGGATCTCTTGGTCACGAGCTGGGATTTAACCCTGAAGTCATTGACCATTCTTTGCCCAATTACTGTGCAGCTTTCTTCTTTCTGTCTCTTGTCCCAGTAAATATTTCACACACTGAGCCTAGTTTGATGTGATGTTTCACCATAGAAGAATAATGGTCTTTATTAATAGATTTATCCCCACTTTCCTTCCAGGATCCTTTTGGTGAGAAACGAGGCCACTTCGACTATCAGTCCCTGTTAATCCGTTTGCAAGGAATCCGTCAGAAGGTGCAAGAGAAACACCAGCAGGAGAACACAGAAATAGACTCTGAGAGCAGCTCCTCTGAGACAGAGACAGACACTCAAGGTTGTTCCAAAGCTTAGAGCTGCGTCGGCGGTGGAGAGGCCAAGCTGCGGGGATGTTCTGTCTTCGCCGCCCAGAGTACCCCTGACAGACTCGAGAACCAAACCAGCGCCAGAGCGGGGAAAACTGCGGATCGTCCGTCTCCTTTCACTGCTCTGGTGGATAATGCCGAACGAGAAGACTTCATTCTAGACAAAGCCAAGCTTGTGACAGGCTACTATTAAAAGGTACTTAACTATACTAGAAAGCTGGAGCATGTGGCATCAGGTTATTTTTTGGAAACACCTACACTGGGTTCTTTTTTTTTTTATATATATATATATTAAACAATGAAATCTAGAGCGTGACTCCTCTTTACAGCTTTTGTGTTCCTAGACAGCGAGCCCTTCCCCGGGGCCACGCTGAAGCTGTAGCCTGGGGAGAGCTCTGATGAGTCCGGGCTATGACAGGGCCTGTGCACCGCGTGCCCACGTGAAACCTTTTTGTGTGGGTTGGCAGAGACGGAGACCCTCTGCTCCGCGGGAGCCCTCCTACCTGATGTCTTTCTTCTAGACACTGTTCTAGACAGACCAAAGATAAAGAGCAGTGGTGGAATCCGGGCTCCTTTCGGAAAGCTTTATTCAGGCCCTGGAGGACTTTGTCCACTGGGACTCCAGGAGCAAAGGGGGAGAATGCAAAGTGGAAACTGCAAGAATTCCTAAATGGAGTGCAGGTGTGTTCCCTCTGGCATTTTGAGAGAGGGAGGGTGAGAAAAACCATTGGTTCAGAGATAGCGGAGCACTTAAAAATAAATCTAATTTGTATAAATTTTTAAGTGTTGATTTGAAATTAGAATCTTTCATCTGGCTGCTCTGAATTGAGCTGTTTCCTGAAGTACTACTTGCTTTTCACCCCTCTCATCAGTGTAATATTTTATTTTTCTCCCCTCTTCCTCCTGCGCCCTCATTCTCAACTGCTGAACTGTTAACTCAGATGCATGAGACTGAAATTCTCGAATAATGGGCATTTCTAGCTGAGGAAGCCACTGTTCCTGGGGGGAGTTTTCCAGAGGTTTATGCCTCGTTACTGACTGAAAATTCCTTTGCCAAACTTTGCCGAGTGCAGGCCAGCTGAGTGTCATAAGGTCTAACACTTTGATGATTTGAACATTTCTTGCAAACATCTTTTTCCTTGAGTGAAGACAAACTTCTTGCAGAGGAGTCTGCTGGCTGCGAGTGCCATGACATCGAAGATGTATTCAGTGTAACTTAGGTGGAGGTGAAATCCCCTTTTTTTTTTTCCAGGTAAATAAGCCTGGTGGTGATTGATTGGAGCAGTAAAAATATTTTGTTGATGAAGAGCTTAATCTATTTTTTTTACGGTTTTGTTAGAGAGCTAAGCACAAAGTTGCACGTTGTCTCAGGCCCTCTCCCACTTCCCTTCCGCACCTTCCAAGTCCTCAGCCCCATTCCAGAGTCCTAGAGGTTGTGAGGGAACTTCCAACCTGGTCGTCTTTAGGAAAGCGCATAGCGAGGGGCCGAAAGAGCCCTGCAGTGTCACGTAGAGAAGGGCAGTGTCCCACGTGTCAGTTGTGTGGAGTCTCTGCGCTTGGAGCATCGACTCTTGCAGAACTCCGAAGCCTGCACTGCTGTGTAAGCAGCTCTGAAATACTGAAAGGTGGAAGCATTTCTGAATGAGAAAGGTGCCATCTAACAACTCGGGAACCTTTTCCCCTTTAGCAAGCAAACTCCCCTGCGTCTGTCATTGGTATGAGTTAGACTTAAACCCTGTCTTCCCGTGAGGGAAAGCTAAACTTAAATAGGACTCAACATGCATACCAGATGAGTAAATAAAACTGTTCACCTTGGAATAAGGTCTCAGGGAGGCCGTGGGGTCTCCCGAGAAGTCATGAACTGTGTGCTACGTTAACACCTTTTTAATCCCATTGTAAATGTCAGTTGTTTTTCACCATTCAGTAGCGTTGTGGGTAGAGCTGTGACTCTGCTGCCCTCTCAAGGCAGAGCTGGTTCTGAAATCTGTTTGTGATGCATGTGGTGTTACCATCCACTGATACAATGAAACAAGAAAATGCCTTATTGTGGACACTATTCACCTAACTAGCATGTGGCTGTAAAAGAAGTATTAGTTTTATAGCTCTAATATTGTCTGTCCTACCATTTCTGAATGTTTCCATTTCAAAGTGACAATCCTCAAATGACTGCTCTAGGCAGAGATGTTTTAGCAACAGATTTTTAGACCTAAAGGAATTGAAAATATATGCACAAGAGTCACTCTAAGATACCTTGTTTATATACTATTGTACATAAGATTTTTTTTTTTTTGTGCAATAAAGTTTGTTTTGGCAGAATCTAGACTGTGGTGGTACTTACTAAGACAACTCATTCATAAAGAAGACTCCAAAACAGTTTCTCAGCTGCTCTGGAAGTGTCACTGCTGGCTCTGAGATTCTTCACAGTCACATGTGCATCCTTCAAGAATGCTGTTGAAATAGCAGCCTAGATAATTTCCCTCTTGCTGTGACAAGGTAATTAGTGTCTGTAATCATAAGAGGTATTTCCACCTACAATTCCAAGGTAGGAGAGTATGAATTAGTCCTGTTAACCTCTTCAAGCTAGACACTTTTTAGAAAAACTTTTATTTGAAGTCCACTGTCCATGTGTTTCAGGTGATATGCGCAATTAGCCTCAGAAGAAGAATTATATACAGGCACAGGATACTTCGTCAAGGTATGGCCTCCTTGGCTTCCTCTGGAGTGATTTCCTGAGAGTAGAGCTCTGTAAAGAGAGCGGGCAGCCAGTACTGCGGGTCTCCTGCTGCTTGGGTATCCAGCCAGGCCATTCCTTCCTTCAGCAAGTGTTCCTGTACGGAGTGGAAACTGAGAGTGAAACTTAACTAAAGGGCTGGCAAGCCAGTGACAGTATGGGTCTGAGCTCATATTTATCCTAGGAATAAGGAAGTGTTGTAGAACATGGATAAAAATAATTGTTGCTCATCCTGAGCTTGAGGAATATAATTCAGGCACCTAATGACACCCACCCTGTCAGAGCAGTATGTCCTGAACTAACAAGATTCAAGTTTTTAATAGAGTTAATCGCTGAACTGACAGGTGGCACTGGCAGCTTCAGTTTGTACTTAAGTTTTTGGCTTCTTCAGCTTATTCTAAAGCTGCAGGAGCAACGACTCAACACTGTCATTTAACTCACAAAGCAAAAGAGACCATCGTACGTACCAGCACCTGCTGCGCTCGTTCTGTCTCCCACTTTAGACTGGATTTGATCTCACTGACTGTTACATACCCCTTTTTCTGAAATGAGAAGAAAAACACCAGATACTCATAGCCTGTACTTTAGAAAAGTGTGAACAGTTGTGTGCACAGGCCTGATCTACTCCCAGCTCAAGTTCTAGATTCACATTCATGCTGGAATTTGTGCTTTCTATACTATTTCCTATCATGAAAACAGTAAGATTCTTTCATAGTGGTTGTATTTTAAAGCTCCTGACTCAATACCTCTGCCAACTGCAAGACGACTGTGTGATCCATGTTCAGTTCTGCTGGTACAGACTGGATCAGATATGTTCCACCAACAGGAATAATCCCAAAGCCATTCCCCAAGACCTTCAGCTTCTTGATTGCACGAAGGAGATCATCCCTGAGAAGTAGAGGTCAAAGCAAGGCTTTAAAGCAAGAGCCTCTCTTTTTCTATAAAGCAATTTAGAATTAGTCTAAGTGTACTCTTACTCTCTTAACCATTTCACTTCAGAAACTAGAAGTCATTAATTGCGAATCACGTGCAAGCAAATGCCCCCTTTGTTAGAAATCAAATTTGGAATCCAGTTGATCACAGCAGCACCTGAAGATGCTATTAATTTTCCCCCGTTCTTCCCCAAACGCTACTCAACTCCCCTTTCCTGTAAAACAGACACTCACTGGCTAACGTCTTGAGCAAACTTTCCCCTTCCCTTCAGCACTTGCTGGTGAAGTTCTTCCAGTGTTATCAGACCTAAGAGTCAACAAAAGAGGACAGAAAATGATTACTGTATGTATATATATAAAAGAGTCAAATCTACCTTGCGAGTTTGCTGCTGGCTCACCTCTGCCTTAATGTTTTAGAAGTGGCCGTTCATGGCTCCACATTTCAGGGCTTGGGTAAGATAAGTGTCTCAATTTCTGTCTGTGGAATTAACAAGCAGCAAACTGTGCCTTCCCCCACAAATGTCTCACACCCAAACTGCAGCTCGTTTTGATGCAGCCTATTCTTGGTCTTGGGTTGCCTCCTGAAGGCAACAGCATCCAGTACCTTTTTCAGGAACTTACTACTATTTTCATTCTTCTGGATACTGTTGCACTCCTTTAAAGATAATTTTACTGTCAGGCTCAAAGCAGTGACTCATTTCCTCCTCCTTCCAGATTGTCATTTATCACTACTATTTCCTCAAGGTGAAGGGAATTGCAGTTTCATTGCCTAAATAGGGCAGAGATGCTTGATTTCTGCCGAAACCCACAGGTAATTGCCAGTGACCTTACTTTAATGTGTTATAAAAACAAGAAGGCTTTTCAGGGGCAGTGAAGACAAAAATGTCATCTCAGCATTTTCTAAATATAGTAAAGAACACAATACTGAGCGAGGTGACTCATTTTCCAGAGGGAAAAGGTATTCTCCGTGCTCTGTAACACCTAGAAGCTACGTACAGCAGCATCCTCACCTCCATTCCTGTGCTTCAGAGCCAGACAAACTTCAACAATCTGCACACCCAGTTCGTAGTAGAAGTCGCCAACTCCCAGCATCTCTGACCAGAATCCTTTACCAGCTGTAAAATGAGAAGGGGAAAAGTGATTAGAGCATTGACAAAAACACCAACAGTTACTGGTGCCAAGCAGCCTGCTTGCTCCTTGTGGAGCTGCACACTCCGTAAACTTGGGAATCAGCAAGACAGAGGGGGTTAGGGAATCTTGGTCTACATCGCACTTAGACATGAAATACACAGAACCAAAAGTCTGGTTCAGAGGACAATATCCCCCCCAAAATCCAAATGCCAGCAGCTTTTCCCAAGGACAACTTTCATGAGATTCCCTGAGATGACTGTATGACACCAGGCAGATGAACCCTATTTCTCACATGCCAACGGATCCACTCCTATCGTTGCACACATATCCTGGAACTGGACCCGGAACTGGGGATTTTTACGGATCTCTTGTTTGTGTTTGCTGGCAAACTCCTCTAAGTTGGTCTTAAACATATCCAGCTGCTTCGACATCTGAAAGACACAAGTGCAGAGCAGCATTTCTGTCTTAATCCTCATTTAATGCGTATTTCCTATAGGTACATCATACACCTACCCTCCTCCCCAGAAACTAAGTAGAGGCCTCAAGCAACACGATGGGCTCTGACCTGCTGCCTCCTGAGCGCAGGTGGCCCCAGTGGTCTTAAAGGTAGGAAATGGGTTAAAATTGCTTGGTGAAATCAGGATTTTTACAGCAAATGCCCGTTTGCATCACGCATCCACGCGGTGCAATGTGTTGGGGACAGCACAGCGCTAGGACGGAGGAGCAAACGGGCACCGTCGTCACCGTCCTCACGGCACCCGGATGCGCGGAGGAGCCGCCTGGACGCGGCGCCGCGTTACCCCCCAACCGGGGGGCCGTGTCCCACCTGGGCCAGCTGGTCCTCGGCCAGCACCGTCCCTCGCTCCTTGTACTTGGCCTGCGGGGGGAAAGCAGAGCGTGAGGCCTCACCTCAAACCAGGGGACCGAGGGGACCCTTGAGGTGGCCCCATTGGGACCTCAGCACCCCCTGCCCAAATTCGGGGGGTGGCAGGGATATCCTGGCCCAAAATGGGCCCAAAACGGGCCCGGTGCCACCACCCTCCCGCCCCCAAGCCACGGGTGCCCAAGGGACGGTACCGCCGGGGCCCCTGAGGAAAACAGGGGCGGAAAAGGGCCCTGACACCCTCCAAGCGGGCCCGGTAGGCGCCGCCGCGGGGCTAACGGGGCCGGCTGCTCCCCTGGACCCCCCCCGCGGGGCCCGGTACCCCCCGTTGGGGCCCGGTCCCCCCCGGCCGCCCCCCCGGCACCCGCGTCCGCCCCTCCCGGAGCCGCTTCCGCCTTGCCCGCCGCGGTGCGGCCGCCCGCCCGGCCCGCTCACAGCTTCAGCACAGCCAGGTTGGCCTCCAGGTCGTAGGCGCCCTCCTTGGCCTGCGTCTCCACGTCGCGCTCCAGCGTGGACAGGTTCTCCGGGTTGTACCTGCGCGGGGGACGGCGCTCGGGGAGCCGCCGCTGCCGGCCCGGCCGCCCGACCGGAACCGGTTCCGGTGCTGGGCCCGGTCGGTGCCGCGCAGCAGTCTGCGGCCCCCCGACCGGTACCAGTTCTGATGCCGGTTCCGGTCTATC
>JAWLRI010000173.1:549445-587249 GCA_034781795.1 Crypturellus tataupa | reverse complement strand
GCGGGGCCTGGGAATGTGGCGGCGGCGGCCGTGAGCCCTCCCCTTCGGCCTGGCCGCCATGGAGCCGCGGCGGTGACAGCCCCGTACCTCGGCGCGCAGCGCGCGCGGCCCGGCCCGGCCGCCGCCATGGGTAAGAGCGGGGCCCGGGACGGGGGCGGGGGGCAGAGCGGTGTCGCAGTTGCCGTAGCCGCTTCGGAACCGTTAAATTCGTTCCGGGGATGCGGCCTGCGCCGCTTCTGGCGGGGGGACGCGGGACCCGCTGCCTCCTTGGGCCCTGGGAAGGGTCTCCGTGCGTTTGTGAGCGGCTCCTGTCCCCATAGCAGAGGGGCCGCAGGGCCGTGTTGCTCACGGGGCTGCGAATTTGGTGTTTCTTTATACCTCCCCCCAGTTTAGTTTCCTGAGACTCCTCTATCCTGTTCACGTGAATTTGTAAAGTATTGCAAGTCTTGCAGAAAGTGCAGTGTTTAACTGCATGAAATGACTTTATTTCCTTTGCGCCCGCAACTGCCCCCGCTGCAGCGGCTATCAAAACAAGTATGGAGCTTGCTTTGATTCTGGAAATACAGCAGATGAGTCTAGATTTGGAGTGGGCTTCCTTTAGGAAAAACAGCTTCGTGTTGGCCGGTCCATTGGCTCCTCCAGGGATCCTTGCACTCACTGTAGTTGTGAAGAAAGGAGCAGGATCCCTGGTGAGAATTGCACTTCCATTTCCAAAGACATGAGTGTTGAACGAGACGCTCCTGAGCCTTCCGTAAACCGTTGCACCAACAGGTTGCTCCTGAGGGGAATGATCTTGTCCTGATTGATTATGCCACGGTGATCAAGTCTTACACGGAATGGTGGGGAACGGGCTGTGTTGTGTTATACTTCCATCTTGTTCTTCATGAACTGATGGGGGATAGGGGGCCGGATAGCAGTAGTTAATGGTAT
Source organism: Crypturellus tataupa (assembly GCA_034781795.1). NCBI lineage: Eukaryota > Metazoa > Chordata > Aves > Tinamiformes > Tinamidae > Crypturellus > Crypturellus tataupa. The sequence goes on along the minus strand of JAWLRI010000173.1, from coordinate 586,319 downwards.
TGCAGCTTGTCCTAAATCCACCGATGCAGCCGAGCCGCTCCGACAGTAGCTCCCTGTGCGTTACCCACAGCAGAGCTTCCCAGCACCCTTAAAACGCCCCCGCTCTCTTCCCTTGCAGAGAAACAGGGAAAGAGGCGCCTGGACTGAAGGTTTGTGGAAGGCCTAGAGCGAAATGCTCCGTGCAGGCCCAGCTGCAGTCCAGTCTTTCCCTCGATCTGCTCTTTTTTCCTGCCTGTGTCACTTCCTTCCCTTGGCTCCCGCACTTGCCTGTAAAGCAGCGCTCAGGCGCTGCTGCTCGGACAGCCCGGGGGGAGGGTAGGAGCTCTAAATTACAGCTTAGTTCCAGGTTCAACCCCTGGCCCTTTGGGTTTTTTTTGGAGTTTCTGAGTAAGAAGAGGTCCCCAAGATACATATAACACGTACCAGATTCATAGAGAGGCTCTGATTTTTCTTCTTAATTTAAGAAAATGATTTGCAGTTCCCTAAACATAGGGGCATGAAAGCATTTTTGTTATCACTAAGGCTCTGTTGCAAAATACTCCATGGCTCATTAAGTGGCATATGAGGAAGGACAGAAAATGAAACTTCTTCAAAACTTTTATTTTCCAGGCTCTAAAAAGTACTCCGTTTATTTTCCTAACCAGTGAAATGTGTTTATTAGCCCTGGATCTGCTAATTATTTGTACAATCAACTTGCTATTGAGATCGTAAACAACAAACAAACATTTGTTTCATTCACCTTTGCCTTTTTAAACAAACATTAGTGGCATCACATCATCTATTATCAGGCTATATGAAATAACATACTGCTTTATAGGGGTTTACAGACTTCCTGTTTTTACCAATGTGCAGATGCTTTTGCTCTGTTCGTTTGAACTTTGTAATTTTTTTTTCAAAACTATTTCCATTTCTGCCTTAGAAAATACACTGACTTGCTCAGACCTGGGTAATAAACCACGCGTTTGTTGAAATAAATGCTTTATAAAAGCAATAGCTTTTACTGTGAGTAGCAATTCCCCTTTATCAATGTTATAAAAATCCTTGAGTGTAGTTTTTAAAACATGAAAAGCATTTCCTGGACAACATCTTTCCCGCACAAAGCAGAACTGTGTTTCCCAGACCTACTGGAGACCTAGCGAAACAGGGTCTCTCAGTGCATTCCCAAAATTGCTTGTTTTTCATTTGTAATAACTTTTGCATTGTGTGATTAATGTGATGCTTCTGTGCGTGCTGCTTTGCTGCTTTAAAGTCAGTCTATAGAAATCCTGCATTTTGATGGAAATAAAGAGGCATTCGCACTTCCCAACATTAAATCCATTACAATGCAAACCTAAATGTAAACTTTTTTTCTGTACTCAAACTCAGATCAATGTTTGACTTTCATTTTACACTGAATAAGAGAAATACACCTTCACTTCCTACCTCACCAGCGTGAGGATGAGTTATAGAATAGTTTGTTTTAGCAGCAGGGAGCCAATAGCTATAGCCAATAACCAATAGAAGCTGTTAAAAAATATGTGCAAACACACACACATATATATATATATATATATATATATAAAATATATATATATATATATATAAAATATATATATATAAATATGAAAGAGATGTAAGGTCACCTGCAGGACTTCAAAGCCTTTATCAATACTTACTGATATCAGTGAATATTGCTGTCAATGCTAACTGCAGTATGATGGCTTGCAGAGTGCTGTGGTCCCTTTGAAAGCTGCAGCCTGGAGCTTAAATCTGGTGCCAGGTTTTTAATGGGCCTCCAGTAATGAATTTTAAATGTACAATGATCAAATGTGCATCTCCAAGTCTCTTTAAAATGAGCACGAAGCGAGAGTCAGGCTTAAATATAGTCTTTTAAGTTGCTGCACTATGAACATACCTTGGGCACCACAGTCGCTGATCATTTATGTTATTAAGCACTTGTACGGAGCGATTGCAGCCCTTTGCTTACAGGGATTCCCAGTGTGGGTCCTGCTGCTGTGCTGTGATTCTGCCACAAACCAGGTGCCTAGGTGTTATCTCATGAGCTCCCTCTAAAACTAGGGTTAACTCTTTTAAAGAATTTGTCCAAGTGAGGCATTAAACTGGTCATTAAAGTGGTCATTCTGCAATAGAAAAAAATGTATTCAACTGCTGCTGAATTCATATGGTAAACAAATTAGAAGAGAGACACCTAATGTCTTGTTACTGGTAGCAGTATAAAACAATATGCAATAGAACAATACATTACTTTTTTTTTTTTTTAAGGAGAAGTTTAGAAGTGACTTGGACAGTGGTAGTTGGGGAACAGAAAGTGCCTTCAGAGCATCTACCCAGTGCTCCATCAACCTGCTCTATTGTATTAAACGTTCCTATTTGCATGGATGTAAGCAAGATTTCCACATTAACACTTGCTTACACAGGAAACAGAGTATTCAGTGAGTGAGATATAGACCTTTAAGAGCTCTAACTAGGGCTTAGATGCTTACTAGATGCTGCTCTGGAGAGTTTAATGTCTCAGTGTATTGTAAAGTCACAAGTTGTCTCAACCGGTAATAAATTTGTCGTATATCCGAGCTACTACGTGCACCACAAGATACCTAAGTGGTTAGATGACTCTTCCCTCTGCCCAGTTGCTCATACAAATGAGACTTTGAAACCCATCTGATTTGTATGTGCAACTTAGGCTTTGGGATCAACTGCCCGTCACTTGGGACTACATGACTTCTTTTTAGTTTTGAATGGCATGTTCTACCTTCTGGATACAGTTTCTCACTCATAGACTTATTCTTTGATTGACTTGATTTCTTCTTGTGAGTGCTCAGTTATAAACTGCTTTCAAAGCTGTTTTGCTGCTTGCCCAAAGGAACCCTGACTGTCTGCCAAGACAAGCTCCTCTTCATCCTCCTGGTATCTGGCCAAACCCAAAACACACTGTAGTGGAAAACTCGCATCCCAGCTCTTCCCGGTGTGTTTGGGTGGTAGGCGCTCCAGGGTTATGCCAGTCCGTAACTTGTAATATTTGGTTGTATAAAGCTATGGTCTTAGTTTGCCACATGACGGAAAGATTAGGCTTAATATCAAACAAAATGAAAGAATGTGGATAAATTAGACACATTTCCGTAAGGCAAGAGTTGAAACATTTGATTGTAAAGCTGGAAACAACAACAACAAGAAAAGAGTGCTGTTAGCTACCTGGAACTTTGACTTCATTCACAACTGTTTTTTTCATGTTTTCCTCTCACAAGGGGTTACTTAGTGCTGAGATACATCCCAGCAATTATTTCCTTTGGCTGATGTGGTTTTTGAAAAGCAACCTCTTGCTTTGGTAGTGTTACTTATACCCCTTGTCTCTTTTGCATGCAATTGGAATTTCAAGGAATACTCTCTCTTCTCTGCTACAATGTCTTTATTGTCTCCTCTGGCTTTTCTTGGACAGTAGAGGTTTGGTGGGTTTTGTTTTTTTAATGACTTTATTTTCCCTGCTCTGCTTTCCTCTTTTAAAGAATTTTAATTTAAATTAACACCTCTTGCAAATGCATAGGGAAAAGCTTTCCTTTCACGTCTGCAGCACTGGAACTGTTATTTCTGCTTTTTGTGTAGTGCTCATTAGTGCCCACAAATCATTGGGCACATCGTGGAATTTGTAAAATGTGATCAGTTTGTGCCTTAAGGACTAATACACCTTGTTAACATCCTGATAATCTTATTCCTGACACTAAAGTGTGCAGGAAGTAAATGCTGTACATATCCCACAGGCATCATTTTGAGGGACTGCAAAGTTTTAATTTTATCCATTCATTGGTAAATTATGAGCTCCATTGGCTTCATAAAATGTAGGCAAGCTTTATTAAGAGATGCCTGTGACCAAATGCCTAACGTGAAATTGCAGAAACGCATAGTCCCAGTGAGTCTCCTTTACAGAGAAATACAGGTGAAAACTGGTCCATCATTTCACGCATAGAAACTGTTCCCAGTTTCTTGTAAATGTAAACTGCTAAGCAGCTAAATCAGTGTCCTGAGTCAAGAACAGATATGGTAGATTTTTTAAATCAAGCTTTTGATTATTTGCAGATTATCCTAAAAATAAATACTCATTTATTTTGGTTCAAGCATGCCCAAATGATATGTTTAGGGCCAGCCAAACCCTTGCAAAGAGGACAGATTTTTTGTCTGGACTTCTTCGGAGTTGGTCTGATCTCTGGTTCAAAATTCATACCCTGATATCGGGAAGGATTTATAAATGAGCACAGCACAGTTGCTAAGGAAACAACACTTTATCCCTGAAAACTGAGTCTTGATGTGAAACACCAGCTTAGCAATGCAGTAAGCACAGGTTTGCTAATAACAGATCCATATTGCCTGATGCTACTTTCTTACACTGATGGCATGATGCCTAGGAGCAAAGCAGCTAACGCAGTCCTGATTTGAACCAAACGTCACGTGCCATCTTTCCCCTCTTACAGTATCGAACAATTTAGAATTGTTTTTCTTCCAAAAGCAAGGGATTGTTTTCAGTCACTCTTAAGCACCATTTTTCATCATGTTAGTATCCATTACACACCAGTTACTGTGAATTTCTCATCTCTCTCTCTCTATATATATATATATGTATGTATGTATATCTAGATCTAGGCTCCATGTAGAGTCCTGCTAAATATCACCTCTGTCCTCAAAACTAACAAGTAATGGAGGGAACACTTCGAACTAGTCACATGAGGAATCTTAACTTCAGAAAGTAATTTTCAGTCAGTATGAGAAAAATATTTGTGAGTGCTTTTTTTTTCTCCAATATTTGTAACAGGCATTGAATTGAACCTGTTTCATTGTGCTCTGCTGTGAGACTTGATTCTTGCTGCTGTGTAACTTGAATCTGCTCTATAGATCTTTAAGTCTCATAAGGTGTTTTGAACTTCATTCCAAGAGTTGTTTAGGAGAGAATAAGGAAAAAAGTCTTGTGGAAATCAGTGCTAATGATTTTGAACTTGAAGATATATTCTGAGATAATTCTTTGTTTCAATTTTCATTTTTCCATTTTCTTTCTATTGGTGATAGTTTCTTCTACCAGCAAGCAAGACTTTTAAGGTAACAGAGTATAAAATTGGAAGGAACAAATGCTTAGTGTTTTTTTTCTTGGCAGAAGGACATCAATTTGCCCTTCCTAAGTGACCCAATGATGATCCAATAAATCTAAGTCATGCTGTTTGTTGTGAACTTCTTTTAACAGAACCGAGGGTTGGAGACATTTGGTCTGAGCCTTTACTATGGCCAGATCCTTTTGCAACTTTGGACAAATAACTTTAACTTTATCCTTCTGTTTACTACTCTGTGAAATTAGGTTGAGTTTGTTGGATGTTTTTTATGGCTAAATGAAATTATAGGTTATTTGCGAAGCTCTCTACAAAACATTGTCTTTCTATGAGCCAGTGGAAAGCAAGCGCAGGAATGTTAAAGTTGATATTCACGCAGGCAACTTAACTGCTGAAATTCTCATTGATCACAGATGAACAAGAGGCCTTAAACTCCATCATGAAGGACCTGGTAGCGCTCCAGATGGGCCGCCGTCACAGGCTGACTGGATTCGATACCATGAAGAATAAAGACACCGCTCACTCCAACAAGCAGGTAACAGACCACTTAATGAGACTTGAAATTGGTCCCTGGAGGCAGAAGGGCCGAAATAGAGTGGAAGTGAATCTTATGCTTGTGTTCTACCCTGTGCTTTTGGCAGCTGATGTAGGATTAGCCTCCTATTCTCTTTGCTCAGGTCATGTTAGTAGGCGGATATCTTTGTCATCTGCTTGTCTTCTGGGACTAAAGATGATAGAGATTTTGTAATTTGAACAGCTCATAATTCTGCTTTCCTTCCGCACAAATCTTTGATGGAGCATGATCCATGTAGACAAGCTAAGAAGTTTACCAAGTGATTTTCTTGCTTTGCAGCCCATGTTACCTCATTTTCAAGTAATGACTTTTTTTTTTTTTTTTTAAAGAAAAAAAACAATGCCAGCAGTCCACCCCTCTTGAGCAGCCCTGCAATAACAAACCAATGTGCCTCTGCAGTAGACGAAAAAAAAATTCCGGTAAGAAAACTGGCTTCCAGTTCAATATTAGCAGTTATAAACTAGGCGCATGTTTTTAAAACTGTGTGCAGTGACCTTTAAAGAGTTTTCAAGCAAGTGTGTGAGGCCAGGAGAGCTTTCCTTTACCAACTGCCATGGAGCTACAGGATGCAAAATGGGTTAACCGAAGTACTGATTTCAGTGAAACTATAATAAATTTGCTTCACACAGTGAAAAAGGAAATACCTCTTTACAGGTGTCTGGATAGAGGTAGCATCCTTAAAGGGAAGGATTGTCTGGAATTACTGAGTGATATGAAAGAAGGGAATGAAACTAACCTTCATTTGGGTAAGGGGACGTGAGGTCCATTTTCAAAAAGAAATACTCTTCCCAAGGTAATAAAGTGGCAGGCCCAATACTTCAAATTTTCCCTAGTTTCTTTATATGTTCTTGGAAGCTTCCTTCATAGAGAAAACAATTGCATTGACTTTCTAGTAGAAAGGAAAGACAGAAAAATACAGCCCTGCCAGTGCTGCATTTTATTTGACTGAAATACTTCAATGCAAAAGGAGCAATTTCAGTCGAGATGTGTTTGTCCATTATGGTTTTGGAAGAATTAAATCAAGTTAATTGCAGTTAGACTAAGGTTAAACAGAGAAGTTGCTTCCTTCTACTTGTCTCCTTATTACACTTTTAAGCTTTTTGGAAGGCAGGCTTTAAAGTTCTTGACTGTCTCATTCTTTGTCTGCTCATAATCTACTTGTTCAGCTGGGATCTGGGAATTCCTTGAGCGTGCTGGACAAGTCCATCGGTGGAGTAGTACAAAATCCCTTCCTAATCTCTTCGAGGCATAAATTCAGAGATGTCTTAAATCAAAGTCTGTAATCGGTCTGTATGATAACCCATTGCAGAAGTGGAATACTAAAGCACCAGACCTGGATTTGTTTTCTTGCTCATCCCTTAGGACAGCTTATGTGAGTTCCCCTATAAAAATGGTTTATAACGGCAGTGCATGAACTGCATTTTCATAGAAAATTAAGAGCTAGATGTTTAATTCCTCTAGTTTCTCTGTGAAGCATAAACACCAAAATTACTTTGAATACCTTTCCTTAGGTCTCCGAGAAATAGACGTAAATGGCCAGTGTCCAATCCTTTGGAAAAAATCATCCAGAGATAGAGGCCAAATAGTGTTACTGCCAGTGATTTTTTTTTTCCCTTCCTTTTGTTACAAATTAGAGGTTTAAAAGGGGAGGGCAATGAAATTGAAAGACTTCATTTACCTAGGTCCCAGGAAGTAAAAGAGGGGTTTCCATGCAGCCTTGAAAACTTGTAGGAATTTTAACTAGACAAAAGGCAGTTTTTGTCACTTAGCGTTTTCAACATTTGTATATTACGAGGCCAGAAATTGAATATAAAATCACCTTTACTTAATTTCATCGGAATCATCCTATTTATTTCACTTATACCGAACTTCTTAGAATAGCATAACAAAAAATGAAGGTGTAGAGCCTTCCTTCCAGACAGTCCTAGTATAAAGACATAGTTTCTTCATCTGTTATTCCTTAGACTCAATTTCTTTTTCATCAGCAGCTGTCTGGAAGGCATCTTTTATAGCTTATTACCCCTATGCTGTTTGTTGCTTTATTTCCTTTACTGTTCAATCAAAATGAGAGCTCTTTAAAATTTGCTTTATTTTAATGGCTTTCTCTAGTAAATTCCTACCCTTTTCACATTTGAGAAAACAGCTTTGGTAAAGCTGATGTGTAAATTACCCACCTGCGAATTATTGTTGCGCTGATTGGAAAGCTCGTTTGTCATGATCAATTATGTGCTGACAGCCCTGCTGCAGGAATACTGTGTACTCACAGTGATTGCATGGGTCCCTTTGAACTGCATTCTTGACCACTAGGCCTGCCAGATATTTCCTCTAGCTAAGGAGCATTTCCTGGCCACATTTTTTTGAAGTTCCTAGATGTATGATTGCCTATTGTCTAAGGCTTTCACAGATGGCTTAATCTACTCCAATCACATAAATTGTGCAGCAGAAATTATGGAGCCTTATCAGAGCAGATTTTTCCCTTTTATTTTTATCTTTGTGACCTAAATTGGGATTTCAACTTTGATCTCCAGAGTTGAAAGTTCATCGTGTTGACTCTTCCGTGATACGTAGCATCTTCTGAGTTTACAGCATGATGTACAGGTTATATGGTTAGTGCTTTTAACCATCTGTCAATATGACCAGTGACCTCTTTGTACTTTAAATGATGACACAGTTAATTTGTGGTAATTTCATAATAAAGGCCGAGTTTTTGCAAATGCAGATACAGTATCTGTTTCTCTTTTGTGCCAAGAAAAAGTCATGCTTGCACAAAGAAAAGTGGCATTAGTTAGACTCTATTTCAGGCTTCTCCTATACAATATTAAAGATGGATTAAACTTTTTATATAGTTAAAATATATTTCAGTGTCCTCTTATTTCAGTGGCAATTAATAAAAATAATGTTGCTTCCAACCCTTGTCCACGGAGGCATTCTGTGATGAACTCTTATTTTAAAATCAAATCAAAGAGAACTTATTGATAGCAAGTCAAATGGTCGAGAGAGATTCTGTAATTGCAGAAGACTTGTGATTGTGGTAGGCATCCTTTTAATTTTCAGCTGCCTTAATTTGTGTTTGAGCCTTTAAAATCATATAGCTCCTTCACATGCTTTGTTATATATGTCATAAAGACTTTCATAATGAAGTAACCTTTTGTTCTCTCTTGTGCAGAATGATGTAAGGATTAAGTTTGAACATAATGGGGAAAGACGGTAAGTCTGTTTTTGCTACTTCAAACTTTGTATAGTAGAATAACTGAGTAAGGTTAATTTTTTGTCTGAAGGACAAAAAAGAGACAAAAAAAGGTTGATATAGTAAATGTGTTCTGCTCTGTACGAGGCACACTTAAGTGAATTTTAAAAACTTCTTTCTCTTTAAATTCAGCCTGATAGACTATTTATTTTATTGACATTCCCTTTTTGTTTCATTTAACTAAAAACAAATGAAAGTGATTGAACTAGCTTCATTCTTTTCTAGTTTCTCACTTCCTGATGATCTATCACTATTATTGTCCTGCTGTGACTGAGCACCAGATATGGCACAGGAAGGTTGTTTTTTTTTTAATTGGCCTAAAAAATTCCATGTTCTTACCTCTAATATTTGGGTTTAAGACACATCTTTTACAAAAACCAGAACTATATTAGCATTTATGTGTTTACAGTGTTGTTTCCAATGAATAAAATTTAGTTGAGTCTTTCAGTTTCCCTGTAGGGACATGAGAATCTTTTTCTGACATAACATATCTTTCACAAAATATAAGCATTTTATAAATTGTATTATTCCAGACACAAGATCATGCCTGACGGTTAGAAGGTCACCTTCAGTCACCAAGCTTTAATCTGTCCTTCAGAAAGGTCTTGTGAAAACTTGTCATGCATTTATTATGCGTTTAATGGTCACATTTATTACCAACAAAACAAATAGATCTGTTTTAATGTATCAAGGTGTAGTTTGTGTGCTTGGTTACAGTTTCAAGAAATTAAATAATAAACCAGTGAAGCCTATTGTTCCTAGCTGCTTGAAACTTTGCTCTGTTCCTGAGTCACTTCAGAGCATTGCTAATGCTCAGGCCTCAGTTTGAGGATGTGTTTTAGTGTGCACGCTTCCTAATGGACTGAAATTTGGAGTGTGGTGCCAGTGTTAGTTATAGCTCACTATTAATATAGAAGCAACTGTGAAATGCAAATGTTGTATCAGTGGGAATTACTTGAGGACTTAATGGATGCCTAAAAGTTTCAAAATATATCCCAGAAAGCCCCTTATATCCCTTCTAATTGAGAGAAAATCTTTATATTGTTATAGCTCCTCAATGGCTGTGAGAACATAAGGGAAGCCTGCAGGCCTGTTTGCAGCTTCTTCAAGGCTCTTGAGCCCTTTTCGAGAGGCAAGGAAAAAGAGATCTTGATGTTATACTCCATTTGCCTTTTTCTGAAGAAATCAATTAGATTGTAATCATTAACTTTTATGTTAGTCCTTGGTACCTTGTGTAAGAATCCTTTGGTTTCTGCCTTCCCAAACAACAGAAAACAGCAAGAATTTGTGGTTTTATGATATCTTGGGAAAAAAAAAGGCATTTTTATGTTTGATACAGCACAAGCAGTTTGCACATATCCTAGCAGCATATTGCTGACTGGGCTGCTTATGCACCCCAGCATCCTCCTTTGTCAAATTTAGGGATTTTTGTTACAACAGAGGGGGAGCGGAAGGGGGAGCTTTTGTTGTTGGTGCTAGTGCAGGCATTGGAGAATTGCACATAAATTCTTCCTAAAAAAATCAAACTGTTTCACTCACCAAAGTTTTGCACAGTGAATTTGGTCACTAAGGAAAATGAGTCTTGTTGGTGCATGAGGAGGAAATTCAGAAGCAATCATAGCTGTCAGGTACTGCACGCTTAGAAAAGTGCAGAGAAAAGGACCGACTGCCAATGTCAAAGATGTCGTGGGGACTACAGCAGAGCTGCTGTGACCTGTCACAGCTACAGCGCTATGACAAGGTACCTTGGAAGGGAAGTCTTGTCACCGCTCTACTGTCATCCTACCTGCCCTTGCCTGAGTGAGGGCATTTAAGATAGCCCAGAGCTCCGGGGAGAAGAAAGGTTTTTCTGAAGTAGCATTAAAATGAAAAGGGTGATTGTGAGTCTAATTATGCAGTTACGCTTGCCTGAATTCCCCATTCCCAAAGTGGTATGCAGTTACAGACAGCAAGCTTGCACTGAGAATGTAAGTGTGTGTGTTTGGTTTCAGAGGAGCTGCCAGGCCTAACCACAAATATTTAAGGTGGTCAGTCAGGAATGGGCTCCTTAAACCCTGAAGTCCATGATTTTGTGTTAGAAAAGTGCACAGAGTTTTTAAACTAATAGAATTTGTGGCACCTGAGAACAGCTCTGCTTTTTAATGCCCCGAGTATAGAATGGAAGCCTTTATAAGGGACTTCAGTTCAACCAAGAGCCAAATTACATTTGTACAGTGCCAGAGTACTGTAATTTAACGGATGAGTTTTTTAGTAATATGTAGAAAATGTTATTGTGGGCTGCTTTTTTAACAAGGACAATTATTTCCAAATAACTGAATGTTGTAGGACCGGTAGCAAGATGAACTCTTCCTGGGAAGGGGCTGAGGAGGCCAACTAACTGTAAAGTTGTTTAAAGCAAAGGCAACATATAGCAAAAGGGTGCTGAGTGCTGGCAAAACGTGCTGGATTGACATTTTGGAAAGTGCCTCTTGTCCAAAAGGCAGGTTCAGCAGAAACTCTGTGAGCTTTCCCAGAGAGAGTTCGGGATTTTGTTGTACTGAAACAGAGAGTGAACGAGACAGGTCTTGAGTTTCTGTGGTCTGCTCACGTCTTCCTATTTCAACCTGGTGGCAAAATTGCCAAGTGGTGCTAAATGATTGCAGTGTTTATGGCAATCCTTGAGCCACGAGGAGCTGTGCTAGCGCAGGTTGTTTCAAGTTGCAGCAGTGGAATGAGCAGCTGTGAGTGATCCACAGCTTTGCGGATGGTCAGTCGCTGTCGACTGCGACCCGAAGCTGCTCAGCCTGCCAGGAGTCGGTGTGGTCTGCCGGACCCTGGAAACACAGACCATGAGAAGTCCAGGGAAAATGAGCCCCAAAACAGGAACAAATATCCATCAGGGCCTCACACAGCGGAAAGAGTAGTTTTCTGAACATTAGACATCCATGGTTTGCTCAAATATGGTCTAGTGGGTTGTAAGCTGTAGTTTACATTTGTATCCTTGATTTCTTGACCGTGCGTTTTCTTCCCTTGCTGATTTGTGCTCTGAAGAGAGGGAAAATAGTCTGTTTTCATTGCTGTCAAGGTAGGGACTTTCTGAGTACTTGGCGTGTTACTACAGAAGAACATTCCAGCAAAATAAACAGTCGTAGAAGCTTTGCTGGAACTTCATGTTGCTTCTTTGCCTAACGCCATATAGTTTTTATTCCTAGACAGGCAAAACAATCGTAAATACTGAAGAAGGAAAACTATGCTGTCTTTTTCTGAAAAGCGTGCCTGTGCCGCAGGATTTTGCTGGGTTCCCCTAGGATGGCTCTGCCAGTTGCCATCTGGATTTCTGGCTTTCTTGCAGCCCTGTGTGTACATTAGTCTCAAACTACCTGTCATTCAACTGGCAAGGAAATAGCTGAATATTATAACTAGTATGTCAGGAGGTCTGGGCTCAGAGAAAGCAATGGGGATAATTTACATTTGCGCAAGATTTCTCATGCGAGATAGTTGGTGGAGGTGCCCAGAGATACATTACCTGTGAACACCCAAGAAAAATATCTTGTGAATTTTATTTTAAATGTTTCTTTTCTACTGAGGTAGGGAGGAAGCATGAGGGGTTGAGACAGATAAGAATATTCTGTATTATGGCAATGTGTTCAGGCAGCTGTGCTCTGATATCACAGCTGAAGCAATCTGTAGGTTTTGATCCATTAGGACTCTGTGGTCGAAAACAACAAAACAAAATTGAAAAGAAAGAGAAAGAACGAACAGCAAGTGCTAACAGTTGCACACAGTTGATTTGGCTTCAGCTCTTGACAAAGGTGTCCAGGCTGCATTGCTGTGGTTTGAAGGATAGCTGCAAAGACGGTGTTGTGATCCTGTGGTTCAGGTGTTGGAAGCTCTGGTCTGGGCTTGCAGAACGGCCGCTGAGGAGGGAATGTCACAGACCAACCCTGGGGTGCAGGTTTTCAGATACCTTTGTGTGCTCCTGCTGGTACCAGCTTGCAAGGACTAACTTGCTGCGAGTGTGTTTGTTGAAACCTTTTTTTCTTTTAAATATTTTTTTTTCTTTTCTTTCTAATTTGATTGTATGGTCAGGTACATCTCTTGATTCAATCAATGATTCCTTTTCTTTCCAGAATTATCCCATTTGTCCGTCCCGTGCGTTATGAAGATGTGCAACAGAAAGTGAAAACAGCCTTTGGGCAGCCGCTGGACCTCCACTACATGAACAACGAGGTACAGGGGGTTGTTATCAATGCTCAAAACACATTGCAGTATGATATTAATGCTCAAAATGTATTGTGTCTGTTAACAACAATCTAATTTCCTTGTCTTACCTGCTCTGGACCTGCTCGGTCTTTCGTTGTTTTTCTTCTTTGTTGTGCTGTTGCAACTCTCATGAAAGGAGTGCAAAACTTCATTCACCAGCAGAAATCTGACAAAAATGAAATTGAAGTGGTTCTTTAGTGTTAATAACACACATTTTGAGTTGTGGACTATACAGTAGAGGGTCTCTGAGCATAATTTGACAATGTTTTATTATCGGTCTTCAAATTATTTTCTTAATCCCTATATAAAAGCCTTAATCTTCCTTGCATTCATCTTTTATGTGAAACTAGTTTTCACTTGATCATTAGGTCTGGATTCATAAATATTTGAGACGATGTTCTCATCAGAGAAACAAGAGTCTGTCTCTGACTTGCTCCTTAGAATCTGAAAAATCAGGTAGTAATTAATCTTCTTGTGGATGCTACCATAGGGAAATTTGCATAGGTTCAACCATTCTCTGGTGGTATGGGGGGAAAATCAGATCTTAAAGACAGTAATGTGATGAGAAATTGTGGGATAATTAAGCAGTTAGGACTTTATATTCTGTTCTTTTTTCCTAATGTTTATATCAATTCCTGTTATGCAAGTATACTCATTTTTCATTTTTTTGTCTTTTTTTTTTTTTTTCTGTTCTATATTTTGCAGTTATCCATTCCTTTGAAGAATCAAGATGACCTGGATAAAGCAATAGATCTCTTGGACCGAAGCTCTAATGTGAAAAGCCTCAGAATATTACTGCTGTCTCAGGACAGAAACCATGTAGGTAACAACTTCTGTGGCACTGCAGTAAAAGTGAAGGTTTCTACCTTTAAGGTTTGAAACGTAGCAGTATTCTGCTGCGGAGAGTAATAGGAATCAGCAGGGTTGCTGTGCTTCACATGTACACATGCATATGTTGTATGTCTTTGCTTAGGTATCATTTTTCCTCCTTGTTTCAGCAGGTGTTTAGGGACTAAAACATTGAACAGAGATTTTTAAGCTGTGATTATGAAGGAAATTTATTTAGAAAACCCTGTGACTGTATGCAGAAACACTTAATTTTGTTCACAGAGATTTTTTTTAGTTTTGATTGATAGCACAGTGTCAAAACTGCTTGTAATAATCCTGTTCTTAAGACTTAATCTTGAACACTCTTTTTTTTTTTTTTTTTTCCCCCTCTGGATGAGAAGCCTCGGGACATTTCCTAATGACTTTTTTTTTCCCCATCTGTAGTTTATTGATTTGTATCCAGCCTACTATGGAGAAATTAAGTTCCTTTTCCCTAATAATAAGGCTAATAACAAGTTACTTTTGCCTAATGATGGGGCATGTTCACAACTAAGGTGAAGCAGATTGTCTTGATTCACTTTCCTATGGCACAAGGAGCTGTGGCAATGACTTTTAATGTAATTTTCACTTCTCAGCAGAAAAGATCATAGCAGTTAGGTCTTTCAAGTGAGGCTCACAAATCTGCCTGTTTTGGGGAGTGAACTGAGCTGGAACTGAACTCCACTGGGGCAGAAAGTGTCAGATGTTTCTTTTGATGATCTGCAACTGGAGAATTTTGTCAACTGATGCTTTTTTTTCTTTTATCAATCTTAAGGTTGTACAACTTTTAAAGACACAGATCTTGACTGCTTAGGTATTTTATTTGCGAATTACCAATTCTTTTGAAGTGTATGACAACTACCTGCTACCCTGATTATGAAGATTATGTTGATAGCAGTTTCTCAACCTAGAATGTGTCAGTCCTTTTCATCTTCTGTGGGCTCAGGCTCTTGGAAGAATCAAACCTGTAATTCTCGGAACTGTCAGGAGAACTTAGAAATACTTCTCATTATTTATAAATTTTATAATCCATATTAATTGAAATCTAAAAATCTGCAGGGATAATAACAGCACTTTCCCAAATAATTGAATGCCAGAAGATGGAAAAATATAGAGAGGTTCATGCTGTTTCTTCTCCTATCCCCTTTCCCTATGTATTAATTCCTGGCTGTTCTGAAGACAATAGTTGGTAAAACAGTGCTCTTTTACAGCCCTCCATTAACCTCAGTGTCTTCAGGCTACAAGCAAACAGACGTTAAACGATACTATCCAAACTTTACACAGGCCACCCACGCCATCCTACAATAAACACTTAGCCAATCTCATCCCTGCACCAGCCAGTAGCCTGTACTGTGGTGTTGCCCTTTTATTAGCTGTTTTTTCCTCTTTTGCTCAAAGCAGAAACAAACAGTGAAGTCTTCGGCAAGTGCCAGTGTTTCCCCCCTCTCCTCTGACTTCCTCTTCATCTCTGAGTTGCCTGACAGGAGAGACCTACATGTGATAAAGCAAAAGCCCACAAGGCTGAAGGAGGCTTCTTGGCTGCATGATCTCATCCCACTGAGGGAGCGGGAAGCGTTATTTTTCCTGAAGTACAGGATGCAGATTTTGTTTTGGTTGTGCTCTTTTCTTTTTCTGGGGATGGAAAGGTAATGCCGTGACTTTGGCACAAATCTGTATATTAAAAAAAAATAACTTTACAGCAGTAGCTGTGTTACTAGTATGGAGAGTCTGTTTTTGTGAATACTATTTATACTAATTTCTTTGTGCCTCTTGGTGTGGCTTATTTGTGTTCTTTATTTTCAGTCCTTTCTTTCTGCTTAGAAGCTAATGGGAAGAACTGATTAAGTTGAACGCCTAGAGAACTAGGGCTTGGCCACCTATGTAAATGGTGTGACCTGTGAACTCTTTATTCAGCCCCTATGAGTTTTTTCATGGTAATTTCTGCAATTGAAGACTTTTTTTTTTTTAAACCAGTTCCCACCCCCTTATTCTGTGCAGAAGATAGATTTTGCTTATTAAATGAGCACCTCTTCAATACTTCAACTTTTCCATTGTGCAACCTCATGTCTTATTTACCACATCCTATTCAAATGATTTTCAGAAAGCAGCATTTATTTTCTTGGGGTCTTTTTGGACAGCTGAGATGACTGGCAGCAATTGTAGATTCTTCTACAGCCCGGTCTCTAAGTGTGATACAGGCCCCTTTCCTGTGGGTTTCATGGACACTTGCTCATAGAAGACAAACACCAAGACTCGTAAATCCTGCCTGCAGTTCCGAGCTGCAGGGGAGCTTGCTCTAGTTGTTCGACTCCTGTTTCACACTGTGATTGTGAAGCTTGTCCTGCCTTTACTGTTTCTTGCCTATGAAATAATAAGATCTCAGGCTCTAGGGCTGTGTCTGTTATATTCTTGCTACTAAACATAATATTGCTGCAACTGTGGCCAGAATGCTTGAGGTCTTCAATCTCATTTTCTTTTTCTCCTTTTACCCAACAGACCAGTTCCTCATCCCATTCTGGACTGCCCAAACAAGTCAGGATTAAAACTTCCCAATCGGTCGGGGATGTGAACACACCCTATCAGCAGCCAGAACCCAGAAGTAGGCACCTGTCTGTCAGTGAGTATTTTTGCCACTTCTGCTCATGTTATTTTGTGAAACTTATCTTTTGGGTACTAGTATTTGTGGTATAAAGTTCAGGGAAACTCTTGAGAAATTGAAAGGTTATTCTAGGACATCGCAAGTCATTTTCAAAGGCCCTAAATGTTTTTATGAAAGAGTGTTTCAAAGCTCCTTACTAAGTTGTTGAACAGCTGAGGAGCTGCTAGAGAGGATGTCCTACAGCCGGCTTCATTGAGGTTAGAGATTTGGAAAGCTTACCTGGGTCCATTAAGCCTTTTTATTTATATTGGCAATTTCAGTTCATGAAATGTAATTTTTTTTTGTTGTTTTTTTTCTTTTCTTGATGATAGGGCTTTGGAAACAGTACTAGCTTCTCTAATCAATGATTTTCCCTGGTAGCGAATTGCCTCTGCATATCTAACCAGTGTGCTATGTAGCAAGTTCCCTGTTGTGGTAGTAATTACCAGAGGACTAGAACACAAGGTTAGGGTGGTAGATTGTTTTTGCTATTTTTCTGTGCAGCTTTACCAGTCAGAGCTGTTTTTGCCCCTGCCTCATTTCTTTTGTGTTTCTTTTAGATTAATGAATTTGCATTCCATGGAAAGGTCCATGTAAAACTCTGATAATGCAAATCTAAACCTGTGATTGCCAGATGTTATCAACTCTCAGAGCTTTTTCTGAAGTTAAGACAGTCAGTATTTTACAGGGAGGATTTACTAACTGTATATACAGCTTACACAACATAGGATGTACCATTTCGTGTGTTGATTTAGAGCAGCCACACACATATGCTTATTTTTAAAGCTTTTACCTGTGGTAGATCTAGGTGAGTTGTGCTAATTTGTCTGCATTATCCCCTTGTATAACTGTAACATTGTGTTCAAATCAGTGGATGAAAGAGAGTCAAAGCTGTAAATCTTTTATATTGAAAAACTAAAACACCAGACTCCTTAGATTTTGGGGTCCTACAGAAAAGAATGTGGATTAGAACCTGGCTTCTTTGCATGAAACCAGTGCTCAGTGAAGCAGCAGATAAAAATGAGCTATAACAGGGATCTGTATTGCGAAGGCTAGAGCCTAAGGTGTTGTAATGTATAGGTGAACTTTGCGTAAAAGTGAGAAAAACTGAAGTTTGCTGGAAGCAGAAGCAGAGGTTGGTTCAGCCCCACTGCTTCAGGTGATAGGTGCTGCAGATCACAAGGCCAGTACCAGGAGTTGGCAGTTGCCAGTGCTGGTTTAATTGCAGCTCCTCAGCAAAAGAGGAGCATAAATCACCTGTGAACCCAGGGTAGGGGTAAAATCCTAACAGCATTTTACGTCAACATTTGCAAATCAACTTCTAGTGCCAGGTAAGAAATCTGTTAAAAGTAGAACCAGTAGTCTCCATATTGACTCAGATCCACACTGTCCTGACCAAAACTAACTGGGAGGAAAAGCTCAGCAGAGAAGGACTTGAGAACTAAACTAGAAGTTCCCTGTTGGACTTGCCTACCAAGCGTGCTTGAATACTTTCTAGAGGCTGCTGATCCCCTTTTAGTCAGGTAGCTTTTCTGAGGTAGAAAACAAACAAAGAATAGTGCTCAAATCTCATGAAATATGTGCCTGAAACTGGTACAGAAAGGGTTTTCCCATCTCTTTTTCTGTTTGCCTATTAACTTAAACTAGAGCAACATTCCTGGAGCCGCGAAGAAAGCAGTGGTATCCATGCTTGTCTGAACATTACATTTCTTTTCTTCACAGGCAAATTCAATGCCAGAAATATTTATTTTAAAAAAATCTTTCCCCTTTATTGGCATTCTGAGGTATCCAAATAGCGATGCCAAAGCTAACAGACTGTATTGAGTGTCTGTCGTGGGTAAACTGTATAGTAATGAGGGGCCCCTTTTGTATCGCTGTTGCACAGTCTCTATTCTCTGATCCCTGCTTATTGTCACTTGGATAGGCCTGTCTTTCATCAGTCAAGAAAGCATGAATTTTCATTTAATAAATATTTAATTTGACACATTCATAATATATGAATTAAAATAAAATAGCAGAGTGCTGCCTTATTGAGATCCAGAAGTGTTCCAGCTTGTCCAATAGTTTTTTGGCCATAGATCAATCTTAAATCAATTCCTTCTTCCCCCTTTTCCTATCTTGGATTTTTGGAGAGATATACCCCATTTTCCTAGAGTTTCAGACATAGAAACTTTCATTTCCTCACATGGTACGAACAGGAAAGTTGCTTGCATGCAGCAGATAGACTTGTGTAGTTCCTGTATCCTAAAGCGGACAGACCTTGAGCCTACTGTCACCAGTCCAGAGATTTGAAAATAAAATAACTTCTATTAAAAAAAAAAAAAAAGAAAAAGTTGCTAAGCATTCTGGCAGCACTTGTGGGTTTTTTTCCACTCACTTCCTTTGATATACATTGATTTAGTGCCGACTTCCCTTTCCTGCCCAGTGATGGTGGCCTTTCACAATAGCGCCTGGGCTGACGCCAGCAGGACTTGGGCTCCGTCAGCGCCGTGACACTGTGTCGGAAAGAGTGAAAGTGCTCCCGGCCACGGAGCACGCGCTCATGTTTACCCGCCCTCCAGTTGGCTTGCAGTATCACGTGAGCCAACTTGGAAAATCAGGTAGTAACTCGCAGCAATAGATTTTTTTGCCTGCAGTCCACCATGCACACCAAGCCACGCCAGTGTTTTTCATTCTGCATTTCTCCACAGTGAGCACAAACCAGCTTTTGATTAGGTTCTACCAGCATTTGCCTTCCCTCTTTGTTACAGCAATTTCTGTAGAAAATATTTTCCTTGGGAGACTAGTTGCTGGTCTTTACCCATCTTTCATAGCACCTGAGTACACACAGTTAATTAAAGGCAGCATCATAAAGAGCACAGCTTGAGAGGTGATATTACAACTCTGCTTCTGACTTCACGAGTGACCTTGCGTAGGTTGGCTGGACCACAGCATTTCCTGGCACTCACAGTCTGATTTGGTGGATAGGTCACTGCAAGTGAAGGATTTTGTGCCTTCCTGTTTCTGAAGTAGCACCTTCAAGATCTGCAAGGAATAAAGAAATGCCAGGGGTCAAGCTCTTCTCAGTAGGTAGCACAACAAAAACTCCTTAGTACCATAACAGATGACTAAAATGTTTTTCTCATCTTTTTGCTGCTAGACATACCCTGTCCTTTTAGCTGTCTCATCTCAAAAGCAGCAAAACTGACCTCAGCGTTTGTTTTCCAAGCTGGTTGCACTGTTCCAGTTTCACACAATGAGACAGAGATTGCTGGGCGGTAGCACAGAGTTCTTGTAGGATGTTTAAATTGCTCAGTGTCAATATAATTAGCTCAGCTGAGGATAACTAGCGGGGACAGTACTGTCATTAAGGGTAGATGATACTAGTTGTAGCAAACTTGTAACCAGGAGAAGAGATTGGTGTTTTCTTTAGCAAAGTTTATCAGGGGAGCAAAATTCATGCCCCTGTTAGAAAGCCAAGGATTCCTGGAGTCTTGGTAGATTCCAGCCTGCTTTACTGAGATGATTAAATTATGCTTGGGCACAAGAGGGCAGAGGTAAGTGACTTCTCTATTAAGAGCTTTGCCAGGAATATTCCTAATCTTCCCTGCCTTTTGATGTTGCACCTCTCAGTACTGTTTCTGTCCAGACTGTAAGGTTCACTCCCAAATTGCTGTGATCATTGAGTTGAAGCAGTAGAGGTGAATACTTCGACTTTATGCTTTATGTACATGCCAGTGCAGACTCCTTTTAGTAGGTGTGTGCTCCAAAAGTGTCCTCCTCTCTGGCCCAGGTTCCCAGAACACAGGCCGAAGTTCACCGCCGCCAGGGTACGTTCCAGAGAGGCAGCAGCGCATTGCTCGCCAGGGCTCCTACACCAGCATAAACAGCGAAGGCGAATTCATCCCAGAAACCAATGAACAGTGTGTGAGTATGAGCACTAGGGTGAAAAAAAATAAGTGCAGCTGTTAAGGAACTTATTGCTGTTATCTAAGCCCTTTTTTGCTCTATTCAATAGCTGGAGTTGTCTTAGCAGCTACTAATACTTGTTGGCTTAAACTGTGTTCCAGCCGTGTTTGTATATGTGTAAATGCAAGGTATGTGTTAAACTGCTAGAAGCAGTTGCTATACGTGTTGTGCCTGGTCTCCCCACCTCTGCATGAGTGCCATAGCTTTGTCATGCGTTGTGTATATAGCTCAGTTTCCTATTATCAAGTTGATGTGACCCTCTTGCATTTAAAATTGCAGTCTCCATTTAAAAAGTAGGAAATAAGGCCATAGTAAGTCCAATGTGCAGGTAGAGACAGCAGCTTCTGTTCTGAAGGCACTTGGGATTAAAGCCAGCATGCTGGCTAGCTGGAACTGTCATGTTCACATCAGGCTCTGATGTCACTTGAAGCAGAACGATGGCTCAAACATGATATGTCCTTAATTCTAACAAATTATGAGAGAGAGAAGGGAAAAATGTTCATTCTAAACAACTTTAGGCTCCCCTATTTGTCTGGATGTTCTTCAGGCAGTTACCAATTCTGATCCTGTTGCACAGCTGATGTTGCCATGTGACTTTTCTTGTGTTGCAGATGCTGGACCCCTTAAGCAGTGCTGAGAACTCTGTGTCAGGAAGCTGTCAGTCTTTGGACAGGTCAGCAGACAGGTACAAACATGCAAGTTGGTAGGAGCTCAGATGTGCTCAAATTGAAATGCCAGTAGCATCTATGTGAAAATCCGTTTTCCATCTTACAAGTTTTCCCATAGAGAAAGAGGATTTTTTCCAACCCAATATCCCAATATACTTCTTACAGAGAATTAACTACATCTTAAGGCTGTTTTATTTTCTGGCAAAACCATGTAACAACAAACTGGTGCTTCAATAGTCCTATGTTATAAATACAAAGTTTTAAAGAGTGCTGTTTGTGTGTAGGCTCTGAGAACATCTGGCTGCAATGTATTTAAATCCCTTTAAGACAAGGCTCTACTTGTTCATTAAAAAAAATAAAAACCAAACTATTCGAAGGTACAGCAATATATCATTACACAAGATTCCTACATCCTACAAGATATAGCATTAATATCAAAGGAAATGGGGGAGCTCTGCATATCAGGTTTGATACACTCGTGTTCCCACTTTTCTTTGCGCCTGATGGTGCTGATCTTGTGCAGGTATTAGGAACAGTGCTGCCCTTCAGTATCTAAATGTGTATATAAAGAAGAGTAGGAATTATTAGATGGCTTAGGGTACTTAGGCTTGCTGGAAGGGCCCTGCTTATTTGGGGAGAAACACAAGGGATTGATGTTATAAATTTATGTTCCAGCCCATCAGCTTTTGACAAAGAGGAAAGTGAATACAAGTTTTCAGGACAGGAACTCTTATCCCTCATGGAAAACCACCTAGGGCAGTGGTCCCATTCTTTAATTGCCTGTGAGCTGTGTACTGCAAGCAATATCCTGTTTGCTCTTCCTCTTAGCTTTAGTTTCAACCTTGTATTACATGTGGCTGCAGGAAAACTGGCTCTCAAGCCATACCAGCACGAAGCTATTTTGGCTGGTATTTAAAGTCCTTGTAGGTTTATCTCCAGCAAAGCTTATATTTGCCTTCTTTCTTTAATAGCCCTTCTTTTCGGAAGTCACGAATGTCCAGAGCACAAAGCTTTCCTGATAATAGGCAGGAATTCTCAGGTATGTCAGTGTCCAGTATAAAGAGTTTTTGATCTTTTCTGCCGTTTGCTGACTAACTCCATTGTTTACTGGATTGTGTAAATAAAATAGAGTGAAGTTGTTTGAAAAATAATAAAGTTATTCATTTCTCACTTCCTGAAAAAACGACTATTGCAGGAATGTTCTGTCATTAGAACTCAGGTACTTTTTGAAGGATCCTCACTTGCTGTCTCTTCCAGATCGCGAGAATCAGATTTACGACAAAGCAGGGAAAGGTGGCACCTACCCTCGGCGCTACAACGTCTCCATGCAGCACAAAGACTACAATGACGGTGAGTGTTTTTCAGACCTTGGATTCCAGCTGTGAAAAAGAGGGGTCCTCATCCTTGAATGTGCAGTTGGTGCTAGAGATGCTGTTGCCATGTGGGACACTGGGACACCACACTTTTGTAGCAGCCCAAGATGACTTTTTGGGATTCTTTGTTAACTTTGCATTTTCTGGGAGTATCAGTGAATGACTGCGGAGTTAAGCAGTGGGAATATTTACAAGCCTTGGTGGAACATAGTCTTTTGCTATAAAATACTATTGACTTAAAGGATCAGATCGCCTGCAGTCAGATGGCTTAACTGTCGTTTGGATAATCTGTGAAAATTAATTTCTCTGAGTTCCATAGGAAATGTGGGTTATCTTATTCTTTGTTCCTGAATAGTGTGGGTAGGTTCAAACATGTTATCTGGAAAGTTGTTCTGCTTGTGTGGTTGTTAACAAGCCACGGTGCTTGCTTGGCAGCCTGTAAACCAAGTCTTTCCTTTGGAAGGCAAGTTTTGTTCTGATCTTGATGAGGCTACTGGGAAGCACTACTGCACTCAGAGCATTAGAGAGTCTTCTCTAATGGAATGAGACAAAACTATACCTAATTCAAGCAGCATCAAGCCTGAATATTTTTATGTATGGTCTGTTTGGTGCTGGATTCTACTTCATTGGAACAGCCCAGAACATGTTTCTCTCCATTCTCTTCGTTGCTTGAGTTCCAGCTACTGTTTCCCATTTATAAGCATGTTATTTAGAAAATTTATTTTTCTCTTTTCTTTCTCTCTAATCTTAATCACCTCAGGCCGGCGGACGTTTCCCCGGATACGGCGTCACCAAGGGAATCTTTTCACCTTGGTGCCTTCAAGTCGTTCCTTAAGCACCAATGGGGAAAACCTGGGCCTGGCATTGCAGTACCTGGACCCCCGGGGGCGCCTGCGGAGCGCAGACAGCGAAAATGCCCTTGCTGTGCAGGAGAGGAACATTCCCACTAAATGTAAGGAGTAGTCCCGGTGCTGGGTAGAGGCCTCCTGGGCTTAGGGGCAAAAAGATCTTTTAATGTTACCATGGCTTGATTTGTACAAGCCCTTCAAAAACACAATTTCATGGTTTGCCTGTGAGCTGAGTTGGTTTAGAAGTTGGTGATTTTTTTTCTCATATAATCCTTGATCTAAGAGTAGTGCAGGAGATAAAGTGTTGCCATTAAAGCACTTACAGGTTTGTATGTACCAGACTGTTTTCTACTACCTGAAGTTCTGTTCCTAAGGTTTAGCAAATCATAGTGTAGTCCTTAGTAACATGAATATGTAAGAAATATTTTAAAGGGTTGTGTTTGAAATAGATCAATAATCACTAAATAAGAACATGTAAAATTTAAAAATACTTTATAGTCTCAAAAAAAAAACCCAACCCAAGTACTTCTCCCTCGGTGGTTATCTCAGCTGTGGTCTGTCTGTTTGTAGTCTCATACTTAGATCTGGCCCTTCCTTTAGAAAGCATTGGAAATTTAGCTAAAAAGTAGAAAATATGAATTTGATTGGATCAGGGCGATGTACAGGGTTCTTAAAAAGAAGAACTTGTTTTATTTTCTTGATACATTAACTTCTTATAGTCAGACAGTTATAAGTTAAACACTGTTTATTTTACTTACTCCTTAGCTGAAATATTTACTTTCATTTTAATAAAATCCCTGGGTTGATTGTTTGGGAGTATTTTTAGGGAAGAAAAAAGAAGAGAAACAGAGCATAATTTATTGCTAATGAACCCCACATATCCTGTACAGTAATTTAAAGATCAAAATTAAGATATTAAACTTGCAAAGTAAGCAGAAAACACGCGTTAAACTCCTACTGTCAGTAAATTTAACTAAATTTGAGGTGGCAAAGCTAATCTCTCGATCCTGTTGTATTTTCACGCTGTCCAGATGGCTGGTTCCAGTCTTTGTTTTTGCAGTTTCTTGTTAGATACAACATAATTGGAAGCATCGTGCTGTTTGGTGGTATCATTTTTCAAAGTTAGAGCTAAAACAAAGCTCTTGAATAGTGTGCTTTGGGACAGGATAAAGTGCAGTGTGGAAGACTGGGCTCAGGTGTTAATCTCTGGCTCAGGATGCTGCCTGTGAAGTAGAATAATAAGAACTCATAATTCCACGCTGACATAACCTCCTGCTGGGGTATTTGAGACAGCTGCTTTAGCCTGGTCTCTCATATATTTTTACTATAGACCGACTGTTCAACACGCAGTGAAGATGTTTGCACTAACTTGCATTATACCTCCACTGTATCACTTTCTAGTAGGAATTGTGTTGTCCAATTTTGTTGCTGTAGAAACAGCCTTATAGTGAAATCCCTCCTCCAAAACAAAGAACTCCAAAGTAACCAATGGTTGGCAAAGTACTCAAAAATTGTGTCCTTCACATTGTCCTTTTCTAGCTCCCAGTGCTCCAATGAACTGGCGACGAGGAAAACTTCTGGGCCAGGGTGCCTTTGGTCGCGTGTACTTGTGCTATGATGTGGACACAGGCAGAGAGCTTGCAGCTAAGCAGGTCCAATTCGATCCTGAGAGTCCTGAAACAAGCAAGGTAATTCTCTTCTGAGCTATTTAACTTCATTATACAGATTTTGAGATCCTATAAAGTACATTTATCTGTCTGTCCTCAAAAGCTGGCATATTCTTGAGTTTGTACTAGTTTCAAGTCATGTGGGTTTCAAGTCATGTGGAGAGTTATCAGAGTTATTTAAAAATTACTTTTCTGTATTATTAACTTCAGCCTGAAACTAATATCCATTTTCTAGCTTCATTTTTGGCTCTCGATTCTTAGCTTTTTGGTTTGTTGCCAGGTTACTTGAGGAATCCTAGATTGCCCTGTGTTCCTGGTTAGACAGGGTTGTAAGTGAAACTAAACTCAAAAAGAGTGGGACTTTTTTTTTTTTAAGCAAAGAAGCTACATGCACATTCAAAGCTCACTTTATGGACTTACATGGTAGTTCCTGTATTGAGGATTCCAATTAATCAGATGCCTGTTTCAGCTTCTGAATTTTCCCTCTCCTCCAAACAGAGCCATCCTGTGCAAATTAATCAAGAACGGTGTTGTGTGACAGCACAGGAGACCCAGTGGAGGTGGGAAGGGGCCCCTTGTTTCAAGGTAGAGGCTGCATGCTGCTGCTTGCACAGTGAATGCAGCTGGAGGGCCTGGTGGGTTCCTTGCCTGTGTTTCAACAATATATCAGTTTCCCGATATTAAACAAATTCACTTTGATCTGAAATAACTCATCCATGAAGATCTACTTATTCTGATTGTGTGCTGGGAGACTGGTGCCAAGAGACATCCTAACAGATACCATGTCTCTGCTGTAAATCAGAGAGTAGCTTTGAGCCAGGGAAGAACAGGCTGGAATGTGTTTGGAAGACACCAAAACTCCAAACCTTAAGCTATCATTTGGCCCCATTAAGCTTTTTCCTCTTGTTCCATGATCTCTGCAGTGGCCAGGTCCTTGTTCCTGGAGAGCTATATCCTCTCTTCAGGAGGGAGGTGAATTTGGCAGCTTTCAGTGGTAGAGATAACTATTTGGCCTGAGTGGGACTAGTTTTGGGGGAAAAACAGTCATTTGTCTTTCTGTAAATTATCATGCTCCAGTATCTTTGATGTTCAGCCTATTTATTCTCTGGATTCATCAAGAACACAATATTTTTCCTCGGCAGCAAATATCCCTGATGGAGCCTGAAATTTTTGGATAACCTTCTGCCCTTGTGCTGTGATACCCTGTTGTCTGTGGCAGAACCAAAGCAGAGAATCAGTTTCATGTACAAATGCTTTGAAGCCTGTAAGAGAGAAAGCTATTTATAAAATTGACTCAAGTAAACCTCATGAGCATAATTTGGAGCAAGAGCTGTCTGACAGAAATAGTTAGAAACTCTTAGCATTCTAGTCTTGCTATCCAGTGGGTTGAGGTTCCGGCAGAAATATTTCTCACAGTTGCTTTCACAGAGCTTTTTATAATGAGAATTAAGCCTTCCTTTCATCAGGTTAGTGGTGGAAGGAAGGGTTATTTTTGAAATGTGAATGTTTTCAATTGACTTGCACAAAGTCATTTGCTAAACAGATAACAGAATCAAGACTAGAAACCAAGTTTTTCTGCTTCTAAACCTGTATATGAAACATCTTCTAACTGTTGAAGCTTCTGCAAGAACTTATAACTTGCTTTTTCTACAATAAGCATTAATCTGAAGCCTTGCTCATGTTTGCCTTTCCCAGGAGCTAGATGAGCCAGTCCCCATGGATTAGGCTGCTTCAGGGTGAAATGGTCCTGTCCTGGCAGTGGCATAGATAGAATAATTGAGATGGAATATTTCCTCGGACCAGAGCCTTATTTTCTCCTTCAATATCTGTAGGAAGTGAGTGCCTTGGAGTGTGAAATTCAGCTGCTGAAGAATCTCCAGCACGAGCGTATTGTTCAGTATTACGGCTGCCTACGGGATCGAGCAGAGAAGACTTTGACCATCTTCATGGAGTACATGCCAGGGGTAAGAGCTGACACGAACAGCAGGATCTCAGATCATACTGTGATTATCCTAACTATATAATTTCCCTTTTGCCCTCTCAGATGTGCCCCCTCTGCACATTTTGCTGTAGTACAACCACTTTATTTTTATTTATGCTTTTTATTGTATCACTGAAGCCCCAAAACACCTATTTTGGTTTTGTTTGTTTGTTCATTTGAAATATCTTTCACAAAGAGGTGTATTCTCTTGATTAGTCACTAAGGTTCATTTCTTTCTTTCTACCAAAGTACTTCCAAGAACTTTGGCAATACACAAATAGTGAATTAGCAGAGACAGGCAGTGCATCAAATCAGTTTAAAGCTGACTGTGCAAAAAGGAAGTCTCTTGACCCGGTTCAGTCTACTGAACTAGTTTATTGTAGGTCTCCACAAATGGTTGTACCAGAGCAGCTGAAGGATGGGAGAAACGGGCAGAATTTCGATCTGCTATTTTTGCAGATGTCTTTACCTTTCTTTACCTTTCTCAAAAGAAGCTTCATAGGACAAGATGCTCCAAGAGCCTCACAAAGGGGCTTTAAGAGGCCCGTATTCAGTACGATGCTGGATGGATTTATAACACAGTCTCAACTCGTGGGAATTGAATGGAGACTGCAAGACTTGTGGTTTGTTGTTTTTTTGCCGATCCTTTCTGTTTGTTTTTGGTGTAGGGGTCAGTGAAAGACCAGGTAAAGGCGTACGGTGCTCTGACGGAAAATGTAACCCGGAAATACACTCGCCAGATTCTCGAGGGAGTCTCGTACCTTCACAGCAACATGATTGTGCACAGGGACATAAAGGGTGAGATCAGCCGGTGATTTATGTACATAATACGTGCTCAGAGAACTCTGAAAAAGGAAGCAAAGAGTTAAGAATTCAGTATCCTGGCTAGGCTCCTGAAAATG
Organism: Crypturellus tataupa; assembly: GCA_034781795.1. Taxonomy (NCBI): domain Eukaryota; kingdom Metazoa; phylum Chordata; class Aves; order Tinamiformes; family Tinamidae; genus Crypturellus; species Crypturellus tataupa. The sequence continues at coordinate 558,280 of JAWLRI010000173.1, read as the reverse complement.
GCTTTGCTCGAGTACTGCCTTGTGGTCTCACCTCTCTGTCCTGATCTTGGAGAAGGTGCTGGGCTGTGTTAGGGCACTTGATCACTCTCCGGGGGGATTGGAAGGCCTCATCTGTAGCCCCTCATCTTTCTCTCTCAATCCTGCAGGGCATCTTTTTACTTTGTGCTTTCCCTTCTGATTTCCTCTGTGCTTGGCCAAAGTACCATTTCTCAACTGGTAGATGTAGCATTTTTTATAAGAACTCCATGCCTGTCCTTGACGGTCCTGCTTGTATCAGGCCATGCCGACTTGTCCTGCCTCCTGTCCTGCCTATCAGGTTGGAAATCACTAGTCTGTACCCATCTTCTAAGTCAAACTGTTGATTTGCCTCCTGGGTACTGGATGGAGAGGCTTGGTATTCTGGATTCAGCTCTCCCAGAGGGGAAACCAAGTGGTAGAACTATCTCATAGCACAAATGCATTTGGTTTGAGGGCAGAGGGGGTTCCTGTAGGCACATATCAGATACTGGCAACAAAGGGTCTCTATTGTTTTCCAGCTTGGAGGGAAAAATCATCTTTTGCTGTCTAAGCAGTAGCTTGTGTCCACACACAAGCTATCCTCCAAGTTTGCTTGTTTTCCTGATGTTTCATGTTCAGGACCTCTGACCAAGTGAAGTGGAGATTGACTTGTTTATTGTAGGAGTTCAAAGTGGTTTAATTAGGTACATCTGTTAGCCATTGCTTTCTGGTCAGCTGGGTATTCACCAAAGCAGCATCCAAATAAAATCCTTTCCTATACAGCTATGTCCTAGCTGAGCCATTGGCCTGGGGCCCCCCGTATAGGCTCTCAGAGCTGTTTACAGACAGTGTTAACAATGATGGTGCTGACTCAGCTCTCATTTCCCTTCCCCCTTCATTTCCTTGTGTTTTTCCCCTCTATTTTTTTTGCATTTGCAGCCCTTAGCAATTGGCTTGTCTACAGCTTGAAGTAAAGAGTTGATGTTTAGCAGGTCACCTGAGGCTTGATGGGGAGAAAGCCACACCATGAGCCTGGGTATTTCGGGTTTGGATATCAGCTCTCTAGGCTGCAGAGCCAACAGCTGGATTGCATGAAAACAGCTGTCTTGATTCTTTTTTCTTTCTTTTTTTTTTTCTTTTGTCCAGGAGCCAATATTCTCCGTGACTCTGCTGGGAATGTGAAGCTTGGGGACTTTGGAGCCAGCAAACGGCTGCAGACAATCTGTATGTCTGGAACAGGCATCCGCTCCGTCACTGGCACCCCGTATTGGATGAGCCCGGAGGTGATCAGCGGAGAGGGCTATGGAAGAAAAGCAGATGTATGGTGAGGGTTTAATTTTCTGTTCATAGATTGATTTACCACTGGAGTGAGATAACATAGACGTATAATACAGTTTCTGTCCTCTATTTATCCAAATTCGGATTTTGTCTGTATTAAAAGTGAGAAGAGTTTAAGGCAAACTTGGGTAGCGAGTCTGAACTTTAGGCTGTGGGCTCTGCTTTGCAGTGTCAGGGCCTACTGCTGTATTGTTTTCCAGTAACAATTTCCATTCATTCCTCTCTCGAATTATTATATCAAGCTGTAAGCAATAATTCTCCTACTTCTGATACAAGGTTTCCAACCTCCTTATGTCACCTATGTAGATAAAAGTTAGTCTGAAGATTGTTTAGGGAGGGTCTATTCATTTTATTTTAAAATGAGGAGTTTATTTGTAGCCCTGTGGAAATGCAAGTGAACAGCGCTTGAGTATATTGACAAAGATTTAAAGGAAAGATGCCCAAGCTTAGAATAACACAAGACACAGGTCAGACCAGAGGTGATCTGAAGCATGCATGAGTGGAAACTGTAGCCATGATATTATTTGCATAGCCAAGAAACAACCTCTATCAAAAGGAAAGAGCGAAACTGTCTTCTGTGTCAAAATGTTAGTTTTGGATGCCTTAAAAAGGTGCGATTATAAAACTAAGCTAACTGACACCAACAAAAGCTCTGTTTATGCCTCCACAGTAAATCAAGGCCTCCTACACTATTTCCTGTAGAAGCAGCAAGTGGAAACGTAGCTGAAATTTGTCCTGTGTGCAAAGAGTTAAATTGTGCAGATGGGATGCTTGGGGAGAGAACAGAGCACGTGCCCTTCTCCCTGGATTGATACAGTTGTGGATTTCCTCCTGGCGCTGACATGAGTCCATTCCCATCAAAGAGATGCTGCCGTTGGCTGAGCTCCAGTTTCTACAAGCCCAGTTGTTTTGGGGGGGCAGAATTTTCCAGCGCAGCACTAGTCCCAGGGTGGATTTGTATGGCTGAGAGGCCCAAAGACGTAACAAATCCAGCCACCTGGCTTTCCGCCACTGCTGCAGGCCCCTCTCCAATTTTCTTTTTCCTAAATAGCAGAATATGTGAGCTATTTGTTATTGCTGGAGTGACTTGACATGAAAAACATTCCTGCTGTTTGCTGAATATCTTAAAGAAACCGGATCTGCTTAAACGGTATAAATCAGTCTAAACAATAATATATCCCTGCTTATTCTTGAGCAAACCCCCAGCACTTCAGCACACATGGTTTGCATTTTCTGTACTCTCTTCTAGTAAGTCTTAAATGGCTGGAAACCAGTGTAAAATTTTCACGTTGGATTTTTAAACCTTGTCAAGAAATCATTTCTTGCATATTCACTGGATTTAATTCCTTTCCTTCCTCGTCTTGGCAATTGATGCAAGTCTGCCTCTGAGAATGACTTTTCTTTGCATTTCACTTCAAAGAAAGGTTTGGTTTAAAGGCAGAGGACACATTTTCTCCTATTTAATGGAACAATGTGGTGAAAACACGTGATTGGAATTTAGAAGCTGGCTGTGTTTGGTTAATCTGTAGCCTTGAGCAGGTAATTCTATTTTTGAAGAAAAAACAATTGTTGCTGTATTGCAGAAGCACATCTTCCCCATGAAAGTATTAGTACCGTACTTAATTCAGAGAGGTGGCTCAGCCCCTGGTCTGCTTGTTAGACTTGTGGAAGGTGCTTCCCAACTTCTATTCACTCACTTGCAAAATGGGTATAAGGGTAATGGTCCATTTTATATGGCAATGCATTCAGAAGACAAACTCTTCAGTGAAGGAGCACTTCTCATCCAGACACAAAAGATACATGAGCATAGATGTGTGGGCTGTAGTGAAGCTCCCATCAAAGCCTTGGTCTGGTGCTCATGTCCATCCTCATCAGTCACCTTCTGCTTGCTTTGAATTGACCTACAAACACTATTAACATCACTAGGAATTTTCCCTGAACATATTGATGAATCTGCCCTACCAGTGTTTAATTTAGTGCCATCTCTGTTTACCTGGAACTGTTAAAAAGATTTTAATTATTTTTTGCCTCTCTGGGATGCTTCATTTCCTGTAAAGTGGAGATAAGAGCTTTCTTTCCACATAGGCGCTCGGAGGCTGTGCAAGGAGAAATGTTTTTGCTGAAATGCCTTGTGAGATCAACCAGCTCTGATCTGCTGCATCTTACTTTGAAAGTCTCCCTTCTATCTTGCATTCCAGCAATAGCTTTTGCAATACATAAGCAGCCTCTGAAATACCCCCCAGGTCGAGCAGTGCCGTAGTGGGGTATCAACCTGCTGTCCTCTGTTGATACTGCAGTGGCTTTATTGAGAAGTCAAGCAAAGAGGAGCTGGGCAGGTGGGACTTCACAGTTCTGGATGCCATGAGAACCCCAGTGGAAACCGGCTCCCCGTCTCAGCACTTTACACACCGTTAGGCTGACAGGAGTAAAAAGCAGCAATGCTGACAGATCCAGCCAAGAACCTGGGTGCACAGGGGGCTTGCTGAGCCCAAAACGGTTTTATTGGCGATTTCAGAGTAGTTCTATGCCTTGATGTTTGCTGCTTGGAAGCTCTCTCTGAACCCTGTGCATTGTGTGAGTCACTTCTAAAAATTTTTTTCCTCTCCTATCTGCTTTTCCAGGAGCCTTGGCTGCACTGTCGTGGAAATGCTGACGGAGAAACCACCCTGGGCAGAGTACGAAGCCATGGCCGCGATTTTCAAGATCGCCACCCAGCCCACCAACCCCCAGCTCCCCTCTCACATATCAGAACATTGCCGGGACTTTCTAAAGCAGATCTTTGTGGAAGCCAGGCACAGACCCTCTGCTGAAGAGCTGCTCAGACATCAGTTTGCACAGCTCCAGTACTGAATTACCTCCCTTGCTAGCAGCTCCTGCTGGACTTTCAGTGCCCCTGTCTGGTCTAGTTGCAACTGCCCGTTGTGGTGCTGCATCTTCCAAATGCCAACTCAGCTGTTCTAGTCCTTTGGGGAAGTCATGCCAAGGAACCTAGGGTCTTCTCTTGTGCCTGATACCTTTGATTGCTGGACTAATGGTTATGCTACCAACAGCTGTCCAAACAGAGCTGCATTTTTGCCCTAGCTGTCTTGATGTGAAATTGCAGCTGGCTGCGTATTTTCTGCAAGCCAAAGAATGGGGATCTCGAAGTGTCTCACTAGTTGAACGTAGAAGAAGTCTGTATCAAAGTGGGATCTGGAAAAGCTGCGCTCTTCAGAGTAGAAATGTGCAACAGCCATCCAGACCAGCCCTCCACAAGCGGCTGCTCGGCATGGATCACTCTTTTTCAGACTGCTAGGGCTTTTGAGGCATCTAAAGTACAAGAATCCAGCAAAAAGCCATGTGTCATTGAGCATGCACTCGCTATATAGTTATATATTTTTCTTAAGTATTCAGCATCTGAAGGTGTTCAGAAAATATTGATTCAAAAGTATGTGAATAGTATTATTTTATAATGAAACCATGGATTTGGGGATGGGGATGAGGGAGGTCTTTATAGCTAAATGTCAGGATAATCAGAACTAACTTGCAGCAGAATGCAATCACTCCAGGGCCTAAGGGGACTCCCACTGACATTTGAAAATCCAGAGCTTGATTTCCAAGGCTTGACCTGTTCTAGCATTAGGACAGTACTGGTTAGTTTGTGTCCTCATAGCCAAAAAAAACCCCTGCTCCATCTCCCTAGGACTGCTAGGGATTAACCAAATCTCTTCTGGAAGGGAGTTCTGCAGGGCAGCTTTCTATTACACCTGTCTGTTCAGCTGGTAAAGTTTTACTATCCCTTAAACCAAAGATAATTTAACTGGTGCCCAAGAACTAAGCTTGGGAAAACCTTATTTATTTCCTTTAGTCCAGGCCTAAAAAAGTTAGGAAAAATGGGTTGCCTTTTTTTTTTTTTTTTTTTTTTTTTTTTTGAACTTGCTGGACACTAGTTTACTTCGGTGCAATTGGATGGAATCAAGCTCAACCCTTCAGTGTGTGCATTTTATTTTCCAGATGTGCAAGTGTTCATTTAACACTTCCATAAAATGTTATGGCCCTACTTAAATTTTTGTACAAATTAAGTCAAACCATGAAACAAAGGTAGGGAGAACTTGTAATGTGTATTTCTAAAATTAACTAGCCAAGAAGAAAGTTGCGGAGATCCCCAAAGAGATACCGGCAAAATATACAGAAGTCATTTTGCATTCTAAGTGTGCCACATTTCTCCTAGTTGAGTTCCACATGGCTTCCCAGCCTCAAATACTGTACGTTGGTGCACAAATAGGCCAGATTTTGCTGATAAAAAGTAGTGCTTTTTAAGCACTGGGGATCCATGGATTAATTATAAGGTATCTGTGTGAAAAGAAACTAGGAGAAGCAAACTTTGCATGAGCCAAAATGTTGCTTTACGGAGCAGAATTAAAGGTGCTCTGCACTGCTATTGGAAAAGCTTGAAAATTGCTTTGGTAGTGCAGTAAAATTAACAGGAGTTAATTTTAGGTGAATGCTTGTAGCAAACTAAGGGAGACTTTAATGAAACAAAGGTGCTTGAGCACACGATAAGTGATGTGTTGAATTTAAAGGCAAAAACAAAGCCCTGGAAGGGTATAACAATCTGAAGTGGTTTTTCTGTGCCAAACTCAGAGCAGTGTAGACACGGTGAAAGCGACTAGTGTTCGGCTGGTTTCACTTTGGGGCTCTCCTGCACTGCTACAAAGATGCACTGTTTAGGTTGCAGGCACTTAGGGGAATATTTTTTTCTTTTTGTGAAAGCCCTCGTTGCATAATTTATTTAATTCCAGTGAAAGCACTTCCATTGATCTTTCCAAAGCCTGGAACTTGATCCCAAATTGTCACTGTGGCCTGACTTTTGGCCTGCACTTCGTTACCACTCGCACCAGAGGGAAGTGAGGGCCTGACCCTGTTCTGGTCTAGGGAGCGTTTCACACTGCTTTGCCGCGGCCGCCTTCGCTGCAGGGCAATGTGAAATCCTTCCCGTGGTCTCGACAGAGGTAGGGTGGGCAGCACTCTCCAAACCTTGAAATGAGCACCTCAATATACCAAAGATTGCAATTTTTTCTTCATGGGAGCCCACCCTGCTGCCGGGCCGCAGCAGAGGAGACCAGTGCGTTTTGGGAGAATAGGGCACGAGGAACCCGTGTAACTTGTCATGTTTCAAAGCAACTCAATCCTCAGGATCCGTTGTGGCTTTTACCTCATATGTATCATGGAAGGCTGTTCCAGAGCAGAGCAAAGAGCATCTGATGGGCTCAGTCCTTTCCCCACCAGAGCTCCTATCCCAGAGCTCTGGAAAAATCCCACCACCTACGCTGCCATGTGCCTACTCTGTGTACACTTGTATCCCACTCTGTATTAATGCAAGGAAATAGCAATTGTACAGCGAGAGAGAACGTGGGGGGCCAGCTTGGACTTCTTGTATTCCAGTACGTGACTGGTTCGGCACAGGAACAAGCCAAAGCATTACTTGTATGTTTGGAGATGCACTTTTATGAATGTAGTTTATATCGCTCTTTTTTAGCTCTTTTTACATCATGTAAACGGTGATGCCTCATACTTTTTTTTTTTATTTATATCGTAAAAGATCATATTTGGTGATTTTTATATATATCGACTCGACTGTTACAGGGTGGGGGGGAGGATGGGAAATAAATTTGACGCCTTTATGAATTTAAAAAGGAAAAAAAAGCAGCTGGTTTTGCAGAGAATTTGCTGATGGTTTATAACGAGTAGAGCCAAGCCAAAATGCAATCTTTGTTTCCTCACAGCCCTCTTTAACTGTGGAAAAGGAAGTCCTGGATTTCTAAGCGTGCTGCTGTGGTGAATAAACTTAGGGTCTACGTTTACACCAAATTTAGCCAGTCTGCTAACGTGGTTCTGGCTGCAAAGAAGGTAGAAATGGGCATAAATGTAATTATATTCTTAAATTGAATTACATCTGGCCTCTTTATCCTGGCAAAACTGGGGAAAAAATTGGGAATAAAGTCATTCGGTGCAGCAGAGGAGTGCCAGGCTGACAATAAGCTCGTGTCCCCTCCAAATGTCATTTTATGCTTTCAGCTGCTCCGTCCAGGGAGGGAGATGCTGTGAATATTGTGCACAGAGATCCTCAACAGAAAGCACTGCGGAAGTGCAGAATATTCTGTCTAGGAGGCTAAAAAAAAGAGAAAAAAAATCACTAGCTGACCATTATCCTGAAGCAGTTGTGACTGTGAGCTGGGCTGGGAAACATCTGAAATTCCCATTGGAAAGAAGCTGAAGAGAATTGGGGATTCAACAGTCCCCAGGTTTGTTAGGAAACAAACTGTTGGCATTTTGGGCTTGGCGTGACGATTCTGGGCATTCCAGGTTATTTGCTTGTTCTCCGGGAAATCTGATCTTTGCTTGTTGTGGTTGCTGTAACTTGCAGCAATTTATCTTTGTTTTTTTTGTTTTGTTTTGTTTTCCCCACGAACACATTTTTGGGGTAGTATTCCAAGGGACTCAAACATGCTGCAAATGGTTCCCTTTGCCATTAGTTACCAAAACAAATTGACCCAGAGGGAAATTTGGTACCTGCTCAGGTGACACATGTTATTTCCAAGTGCCCAGAGAGCCGAGATAACTTGTGAAATCTCCATAAATATAAATCCTGCTGCGTGAGCTCTCCCTGGTAGGCAGAAGCCTTGGTACCTGCCCCTGGAGCTGGGAGGCTGCAGCCTGTGTCTTTATTTTTTTGAAAAAATATGTGTCCTCTGTGTTTTAGTGGTGTTTGGGCTCCAGGAATCTGCTCCAGACTTGCTTAGGAGCAGATTCCACCGAGCAGCTTTGAATTTCCCAGTTGGAAAAATAGCTGTGCCTAAGAGATGGTTCCAAAAAGGAGGAGTTTGTTACCCGTGGGTATGAGTCTGGCATAAGCTGTGCAAAGCAGGGAGAAATTGCTGTAACCTGGATTGTGCAGAAGACCTTGAACCAGTAGTCTATATATACCGACCGGGGGCTTGCAGTGCAAAGCCAGGCCAATGTATCATTTTATTTACAATAAAATTATCATTTATATGAAAGCCTTTTGAGTGTCTGCTTGCAATTCAGTATCTCACACTCCCTGTGCAAATTGGGACCTGGACAGACTGGACAACTGGGCAGTGAGAAACCTCATGAAATTCAACAAGGCCAAGTGCAGGGTCCTGCACCTAGGAAGGAATAACCCCAGACACCAGTACAGGCAGGGACTGACCTGCTGGAGAGCAGCTCTGCAGAGAAGAACCTGGGCATCATGGTGGGCAACAGGTTGACCATGAGGCAGCAGGGTGCCCTTGTGGCCAAGAAGGCCAATGGGGTCCTGGGGTGCATTAAGAGGAGCGTCTGCAGTAGGTGCAGGGAGGGGATCCTGCCCCTCTACTCAGCCCTAGTGAGGCCACATCTGGAGTACTGTGTCCAGTTTTGGGCTCCACAGTACAAGAAGGATGTGGAGCTGCTGGAGAGAGTCCAGCGCAGGGCCACGAGGATGATCAGGGGCCTGGA
>JAWLRI010000173.1:535279-549345 GCA_034781795.1 Crypturellus tataupa | reverse complement strand
TGTGCCATGTGCTCTAGGTGGCCCTGCATGTGCAAGGGGGTTGGACTAGATGACCTCTAGAGGTCCCTTCCAACCTTGGGCATTCTGTGATTCTATGGTGCCTCTAGATGAGTGATTAAGTCAATTAACTAGTTTTTCTCCTCACCAAGGGGCTGACCTTGGCTAAGGGAAGATTTTTTTCCTTTCACAAACTTATTCTTTGAGAGTAGAGGAATGTCCCATCTGTGAAGCATGGCTTCTGCGTCGGGTAAGTGTGCATCCTCTATAAGACTGTCTCTGTCTGGATCCTTCCACTCTCCCTGGTGTCATATTGTGCAAAAATAGCAGTGACCTCATTTCACCTTGCAGAAAAGTAGCTGGACGTCTTTACTGGTTCTTCACGTGAAGGTCTCGTTGATGGAGAGAAGACGAATTTTGCATTTGGACTACGGTGGTGACTTCTGTAGTCTAGGCCAGCTCCATAAATGTTCTTGATTCATCGGTGCCCAACAGGAATCATCGTCAGGAAGGGAGAAGGGACCTTTATAGGTGCTGTCTCATCTTTCTAGAAAACAAATATTTGAACAAAAAGTGTCCCAAAGTAAAGCCTCCTGGCAGAGGTGAAGGAATCCGTTTAGTCTTTGGGAGGAGATAGCTTAGCTGTCCCACAGTAAGGCAGGAAAATGGATGCCCAGGTTTCCAAATATTTTTAGGCTTTTTTTTTTCTGGTTACTATCTTAGGAAAGGACAGAAATAGCACCTTCAGGAAATTCTTGCTCGAATACTGTCTTTTCCCTGATACTGTCTTTTTATGAAGCTCCTTGTCTTCAGCGTCTTAGTCACTTGTGCAGTGGTTTGAATACCAGCGTGTTCCCTTGAGATACTGGCCACAACTCCGTAATCCCTTTTCCCAGGCCAGTGTGTAGCTAGTTACTATGCCAATTAAATATTGAAATGTTTATTAATGTAAAATATAAACAGATGCAAGTAAATGGGACAACAGGCTGATGCAACAGAAACTCCTGCAGATGCAACAGCTACGTGCGTGGCACTTGTGTGCTGTCCCAGAGCAGATGAGAACCAGACAGCTGAAGCTGTCCCAGAGCAAAAATGCTGTGTGGCACTAGAAACAACCACCTCCTGCTGTTTTCTAATGTCCTCCTTGTGTGTGCTAGAACCCGAAAATCCTGCTTTTGCTGAAGGAGGAGCTTAGAAACTCGCAGACCTTGAAAACAACTTACCTTTGCAGCAGGAGGCTCTTCCTACAGCTGGTGCCTTCACTGCCCTTTCAGCAGAGCGTGTTGAGTGGTAACTTTTGCTTTATGAATCTTAAATCCACACCTTAGGCCTGTACCAGGGTCTGTTTTCTCTCCCCCACCCCTCAATCGCTCTTGCATTAACTCTCTTTTCCATGACTTCTGAGTTGCCCCTGCAACTGTCCTCACCTGTCCTTAGGTCGAGCAGGGGCTGGGAAATGGCTGGAAGCTGGGGTTGAAGGTGACAATGCTCAGCCACATGCAAAAACAAAGGACTAATGCCTAAAGGAATTGCTGCTAAAAGTCATCTACTGCCTCTTTGCTTTCGGGTTGTGTCTGTTGCAGGTGACAGTGATGTAGTGTGGCTGTGGGAAGGAGGACTTCAGGGTAAGCTTTCCCCGTAAATCCAGTGCTAGGCAGTTCTGACACAATTGTAAATTAAAATCTTCCAAGAGGCTGATTATACTGCACTACTGTAGCTATTTCTGTTGGATAGCAAAGCCTATTCTAGGAACAGTATTTTCTGGATTTAATCCTCCTTGGGTGTGGGTGTCTTGCTTTTTTTCTAGGAAATGCTGGCACAGTTGACTGTCATGTCCCTTGTTCTTCTGGTGCTGATCTCTGCCCAACACACTCTATCTTCTCCAAAACTGGATCTCTGGGTGGTATAGGTAGAGACAGATTATTAATATTTTCCCCCAAATGATCTTTCATTGTGTGAGCCTCTTGACTTGAATTTTAGGCTCTCTACAGGGTTAGTTTTTCAACCAAAAGGCAGGTAGGTAGCAGCAGCTGGTCTTGGCTCTGGCTCTGCTGCCTTGTTAGGCCTCGTTGTGAGCTGCTTCGGCTGCAGCTCTTGCTGCTGCCCTGACTCCTTTTCCTGGGATATTTGCTACACTGCCTGCTCTGTGCTGGAGCAACATGAAGAAGCTGCTGCAGGGACAAGGATGGAGCGTGGAAGGATATTTGGGTAGTTCGTCTCAGCACGCCCAGGTGTGAGCAGCTTCCTTGGCAAGGTCGGTAGCGGCTTTCGGTCTTGCTCGTGGCCCACCTGCCAGACACCGACAGCTTTGGTCCCTGCACGGCTGCAACGTCCTTGTCCACGGCAGCGCTGCATGGTGCCATGCGCTGCAGTGCGTGTAAAACAGTGCTGTGCCGTGCTGTGCCGTGCTGTGCCGTGCCTGTAACGCAGTGCAGTGCTGTGCAATGCCGTGTAGAGCCATGCAGCGTGCAATACAGTGCCGTGCAGTGCCGAGCCGTGCCGTGCCGTGCTGTGCAGTGCCGCCGCGGTTCAGCAGGGGGAGCGCAGGAGACTTTCCTCCTCCTCCAGCTCCCTGCGGGCCTGTGGCAAGTCAGCATAAAGCACGGCGCGGATCGCTGGGCAGTTGTAGCCACTGCCGAGCTGTGATCTCGCCGCCCTGCGTGCTGCTCTCCCGGCTGGATCGCGCAGCTGCCCCGGTGGCGGAGGCCGAGCACCCCGAGCACGGGCTGTAGCTGAGCTCAGCACCAGCCCGGCACCGGCTCGGACTGCTGCCTGAAAGCTGGAGACTGCAAGTGAGGGTGTTGCAGGGCAAAGTACCAGGGTTCAGTACTCTGCACTCTAAACAGGTCTGTGTCTGCCCTGCTGCTCCTCAGAAATGGTGCGTTGACATTCGTGCATCACCTTTCAAATCCATCAGGCAGGTGCGATAAGCCCAGAAAGCTGTTTAAAACTCCTTCCTGGGTGCGTTACCGCCTGAGCTCCCCTGTGTGTTGGTCAGGGAAGCAGAAGGTGCCATCAGCTGCTTCATGAGCAGCGGCCGTGCTGGGAAACAAGGCTGGGTCGAACCTTTCTCTACCTCTGTGTGAATCTGATAGTCACTGATAGTAACCTGCCTCACTGCCCTCCCTGAATCCTGGGTCACCTTGCTGGGCCCCCCCCCCCCCCGTTATGGTACCAGAGGCCCAAAATTTAGAAGCCAGGTTTTGTTTTTCTCCCTCCCCCACCCAGAGATCTTCAAGCATCATTGTGGAGCTTTGCATGTCATTTCCCTGCTGTGCAGAGATGAGCAGCCCCTGCCCATGTGAGTGAACGGGGAAGTGAAGCCCGCGAGAAGCAGGAAGCGAAATCGAGGCCGCTCTCCATTCCTGCTGCAGGAAGGGGCCAGGCACCCAGCGGGGCCATGAGATGCTCTGCAGCGCAGCGAGCGCTTGTTGCTCTTGTGTTCAGTGCGCTGAATCACACAGGGTTCCAGCTGGTTTTCCAGTTGTGTGGGAAGGAAGGAGGTAAATAATCAACAGACCTACCAGCTTTCCCTGGCTCATTCAGAGGGAGAAGTCCTGGCTCAGTCCCCGATGGAACCGACCACTTCTGGGACTAGCTGTTTTGGTCCTCCATTGGCTGAGACTCTTTCACCATCACTGGCTGGCAGGAGGCAAGTCCTAAGCCCTGCACCCACCTCCCCAGGGCCCCAGGAACACAGGACAAGGCAGAGAAGGCTCAAAAACCTTGTATTACAAAAATAAATGAGCACATGGCGCGGTGGCATGCGTGAAGCCGCTGTGCCAGGCTCCAGTGCCAAACGTACCAATGAAAGGCAAATATAAAAAAGACAGACACTGTTAAACAGTCGCAACATCCGTAAGGCTGAACGATCCCAGCTGAACTGAGCTGATACAAAACCAAAGGTCCCCTGTTGTGGGAGCTCCAGCGAGGTGAGAGCGTCAGGACGGGAGCCCACAGCGCCTCAGAGGCTCCGTTGGAGCCGGTTCTGACAGCCCCCAGGTCTCCTCCTCCTCCCTGGTTGCAGGTGGGAAGGGGGCTGGGGTCCTGCAGGGCCAGCTGTTTCTGCCTGATCTCATCAGGGCCAGAGACCTGCAGGGAGGGCTCTGGGCTGTGCCCCAGTAACGCCTGCCCCGTCCTTACGACCCACAAGACCCCCCCAAAAGCCCAAATGCTCCAGGAAATGCTCCAAAACTCCCAGAGCCTGGACCCAGGCTGCCTCCCTCCCCTTCTGCCCGTGGGCTCACAGTTGCCTTTGCTTTACATCAGCTCAGTTAGCCCCTGACTCAGCACCGCTTTGATGGGGCTCCGGGACAGGGCGGCCGGCCCTGCTCACGCCGACTTGGTGCCGCTCTCCACCTCCTTGTGCACCCACAGCTCCTTGTGCTGCTTGCGCCCGAAGCCCTCGTCATAGTTGCCTTTGCTCTTGAAGAGCTGCTGGAAGTGGGGCTTGCAGTAGAACTCGCCGTGGAGCGCCGCGTAGCTGCCCAGGCTGCGGGAGGAGCGGAGCTGTTAGCCGGGCCGTCCCACAGGGAGCAAGGGGAGAGGGGAGGAGGAAGGAGGAGGGCACGTGCGGGCAGCAGCTCTGGGTAGAAAGGACTGTCAGAGGCTGCTCTGAGCATCCTTGGGGGTGTGTAAAACACCAGGGTTGGCTTTCATTGAGCATTGCGTGTCCTCCAGGAGGAAGCTCTGGCAAAGCTCTGTGACACCTTAGCTACTCCCAAGGGGCCAGGGAAGCAGCAGAACTTCTATTTTGTCCCCTGCTGTCTGTCCTCCCTCCCCCTTCCCCAGCGGTCTTTGGGCGCCCTGCTGAGATGGATGGGGTTTGGAGCTGCCCTGTTTGTGAAAGGGGCTGCGACGGGTAGCTGCGGTGCCACCCAGACGCTCACCTGAGCTTGGTGTGGCAGTGCTTGCAGCAGAAGCAGGCGTTGTGGAAGACGAGCTTATCGGCCACCAGCCGCTCCATGGGGTAGACGGTTTTCTGGCAGGCTGTGCACATCTCCTTCACTTGGGCCTTCAGGCTGAAGGACTGGGCAAGGGGAGACCAGAAGCTGTGAGGCCGGCACGGGGGGGTCCTGTGCCCACATCCCACCACCTCCTTCTTTTCCAGAGTTTTCGCTGGAGCGCTGGTTAACGAGGAGCAGCCCCATCCGCGCTTGCCCACCCTGTACCGCGGTGCTGAGACCAGCCTGGGGCTCCTTTCCCCCTCGCCGCCAGGCAGCAGGTGCCCAGTACCTTGGAGCGCTGCACGGAGCTCCCTGCCGCGGTGCTCTTGGCCTCCTGGGGAGAGAAGGAGAGAAACCAGGATGAGAGTCGGGACTGAGCAAGGTCCTGTAAGAGAGAGCAGCCAGTCCTCTTGAGAGGAGTATGAGTACAGCACCGCACCCTGGAGCTGCCACAGCAGGTACGTGCAGCCCCTGAGCACTCTGCCTCCCCGGGGTCAGCACGGCAGGCGCCGGGGCTGCTCCCTCACGGAGGCAGCTCGGGAGCCAGTGGAAGCAGCCGGCTTTGGTACCCAGCTCAGCCCGGGCTGCCCGGGGCCGGCAGGGCAGAGAGCAGGGACAGAGCTTTGCAGGACTGCGGTGGCACGAGCGAAGCAGGGTGACCACGGCACGGCCGCCGTGGTGGGAGCAAACCTGCGCCCATGCTGGCTTGCAAGGCTCTGTATTGACAGCAGCTCTTGTCCTATGGGAAGCTCCATCTTGCTCCCCCGATCACCTCTCTACGGGAGGTCTGGAGAGTGATAATTCGCCCTGTTGGTGCCGTTACTCCCTGCTCTGAGGTAAACTGTCCGCCCACTCTGCAAGGGCAAAGCCGGGGTGCACTGGGGCACACGTGCCAGACGGATGTTTGCACTTGAGGTCTTCACTGCCTGTGCAGCACAGGAAGCGCCTGCGCCGTAAGCGAGCTGGGAAAGCTCCTGCGAGCCCCATCGCTCTGCCCCCAGACTGATCCCCTGTTCCCGCCGCCCTCTCCTTCCCCATCGTTCCTCCTCAGTATTTTTGGAAACAGCCTGAGAGACACGCAGGAAGCTCTCGCTTCACCGCTGCCTCCTTAGACGGTTCCCAGCTGCTCTCCTCGGCTGAGGTCAGCAACGTGATTTGCGTCTCACTCCTGCTAGCACTAGGCAGGAGGAACAAGCCAAAGTCAACAGCGACCTGGGCAGATCGGAGACTCGGCGCCTGTAAAACGCGCCGCGTCCCCGGGCCCTGGCGAAGCAGCCGCAGGTGCTCTCTGAGGCTGGGGCTCAACCGCGCTGAGCTAAGGAAAACGCGGCTGCTTTGAAGCTGTAGCACATCCGTTCCCAAGGCTCCAGGCGATCCTGCGCTGCTCGGCAGCCTCCTGGCTCCAATCAGGCACACTATCTATTTCATATCTGATATATCCTCCCTCGGGGAAGGGCCGCATCCTGTCCCAGCAGGAGATGTTCTTGAGCCTTTTTGTTTTTGCAGCTCCGATCGCTTGGCTCCTCAGCAGCTCGCGTGCTCGCAATTGTGATCGCAGAAAGCCATGGAAACCCAAACAAACAGGGAGCAACTCGAGACACGAGCAGGGCGAGCGGCTCCACATGGGCTGGGCCAGCGCCTGGACAGAGCAGGCTCAGCGAACAGCACCTTCTGCTGGCACGTCCCTGTCCCCAGCTCATTTGAGTAGAGTAAACTGTGAATCTGTCACCCAAAACCCCAGCGGGCACCCGCTTGCCCTGCGGACAAACCAACCTGGTTTGCAGATTCTCATAGAACCACAGGGGCTGCTACATACGTGAGCTGGGGGCGAGCTGGCGGGTCCCTTGGCCTGGAACATGATTCCTTCTCCTCCTTGTCCTCGTAATGCCGGGGCTGGTGCTTGCAGGTGTCCAACACGGGCCTCTTGCAACACCTGGAAAGGAAACGTCAGTAGAAGCGTGACTGTTACGTGGCCCTGGAGCGTGACACCAACACGGTGGGACTGTGTGGGTTAGTGTGGGGGTTAGTTTGGGGAGAAACCCAAGGAGTTTAGGCCTGTTTGATTGGACTCGGGATGGGCAGGTGGAGCTGTGGGTGGCTGCTCGAGGACAGCGGAGTTTGTCAGTTCTCTGTGTAGTTCTGATGCAGCACAGGAAAATAATAAAAAAAAAAAAAGAGACAAAGAATAAAACACAAAGCAGCAGCGTAACAAACCAGCCCGAGCGGCAACAAGCAGAAGAAAAAAACACCGATAGCTCCTTGTGGGGGTTTCCCCATTATGCTTTGCCCTCAAAACACCCATAAAAGGTCACATTTGCTGAGACCTGAGCAGTGCACAAGGCTGGGACCGGTGCACAGGGACAGCAAAGCAGCCCCCCATCCTGGCTGGGGCCTCCCGAAACCTGCGGCTGTCTCGGACCATCTCGGGCAGCCTCCCTGGTGCCCAAGGGCTCGCGGGGCCCTGGGGAGCCCCCAGGGCAGGAGACAGGCCCGGATGGCGGATGCGGGGACAGGGCTTGGGAGCGGAGCTTGCAGGAGGCACCTCGGCCTGGAGGAGGTCGCGGTGACGTTCGCAAACGCCTGGGTTTGGGGGCAGCCCATACAGTCCAGCTCCCAACAGCACAGGTCAAGCACTCAAAGTTAGAGACCGCATTTGGAAGCACTGGCACCGCGAGGCCTTTGCTGGAGGCCGAGGGGCCCGTGTCCCACCCCGTCTCCCAGCAAACCTTCCCCAGCCTCCCCTGAGAACCTGCCTCCGATTCGGCCGCTGTCGTTTCCCGTCTCCGCTGCGGTTTGCTTGTTATTTCCTGCGGCGCGGGGCGGGCTCAGGAGGCCGCTCGGGGCTCCGCAGAGCCCGAGGAACCCAGAAAACCCCTGTGGTCCCTGTGCCCGCCGCATCTCCAAGGCAGATGCACAGCCCTTGGCCTCTGCACCAACCTCTCCCCCTCTCCCTTCTCCTCCTGCAGCTTCCCTTCCTCTTCCAACTCTTCTTCCTGTTACTGCCACCTGCTCCTCTTCCTCAGTTTCCCCATCCCTCCTCATCCCCCTCTTCTACAGTTGCACTCAATCTTGAAGGTCTTTTCCAACTTCAGTGGTTCCATGACTCCTCACGGCTCCCTGGCCTTTTCCCCCTGCCAGTTGTTCTCTGGCCTCTCAAAACGCTTCACCTCGACCCCTTCCCTGTCATCCTGCCCCATGGGCTGGTATTCCCCATGCAGCCCCAGCCTTCTCCTTCCTAGAAAGAGGCCCTGTTCCCTCTGTCCGTGCTCACCGTTGCCTGCCCCTCGATGCACATACCCAGCTTGCAGCCCCGCACTCTCCCCGGCGCTCGAGAGCCTCCCTCGGTGGCGCCGCGTGCAAGGACAGTGCCTGGGGTTGCTAAATATCCTTCCTGCCCAAGGACGGGCGGCAGGAGGAGAAACCTCGGAGGGGAAGGGTGTGTTGAAGCGATAAGAGACTCCCAAGTCAGAAGCCATGGGAGGGTTGTGGGGGCTCCCAGCTGCTCCCATTGCTCTTTCAGGGAGGCATCAGTCAGCGTAGGAGGGGATGTGGCCCCGAAGCCTTTGGCACGGACACCAACCCTCTGTGCCCAGGGGGCTCTGGTGGCCTCTTCATCCTCTCTTTCCAAGGGGTTGTCCCCTCTTCCCAGGAAGATGGAGCAGCCTCTGATGGCAGCAGCAGTGGCCCCAGCATGGCAGCATGGAGCAGGGCTCAACGTCATCCAGGCGTGGGGACGGCTATGGGGCACACGGGGCGCCCCAGCTGCCGGCTGGCCAGACCGAGACCCCGCAGCTCGCACAGCTCTGTGAGCTCTCAGGGTGTAATCACAACCTGATGTTCAGCCCATGGGGCTGGTGTTCGTGCAGGGCAGGTGTCCCTCGTGTCACTGACTGTGGCGAAGGAAGTGCCAGTTCCGGCCTTTCAGCTCTGACCAAGGGACTCCGTGGGCACCAGGACGGCAAGTTCATCCCGGAAACCACTTGGTCAGCAGCAGCTTCTCCCACTCCCCCCTCACCTTCCTGCCTGATCCCAGGGGGAGATGCTGGATGTGCCCAGCCCTGGGGCCGTCCTCGCTGGCTGGGAGCCTCTCGGAGCGCCGGAGGCTTCCGGTGCAGGGAAGCACGGGGAGCGCGGAGGGCGAGAGGCCCCTCGCTGCCATCTGGTTCCCATCAGCAGCCATGGGAAGTCTGTGTTAACTGCTGGGATCCCTGGGCCTCAGCAAGCGGCTTTCCCAAAGGCAAAGCGCCGTGTGAGGGAGCTGGGCCCCTTCCTCCTGCAGCCCGTCCGCAGGGAGCTGCGGGGACACCAGGAATCACCGGCGGGTCACGGGTGGGGGCTCAGCACCTCTGTGCAGAGGCTCTTGGGCCTCTCCGGCAGCAAGACCTGGGTTAAACACGTTGCTCTGAGGACTGATGTCCCCAAGAACACGTGCAGGATTCGTGCAGCCGGTACATCGGGCCAGGGAGGAGCTGCACAAGCCTTTCTCCTCGAGGCCGAGAAGCAGCCAACTCACTGCACAGCTCTTGCAGGCAGCGACAAGGGGCCGGCGCCAGGACCCAGCATGGCCAGGGAAGGCCCAGGCTCCCCTAGGGTTGCTTTGGCTTCTTGAGTGCTGAGAGGGACAGCAAGATGCAGCTCGGTCCCAGCTCCAGCACTGACCACGGAGGAGCCACATTTAGCTTCAGCTCTGCCACCACCTCCCTGTGTGGCCTCCCCTACCCCTCTACTCCACGGGCGTGCGGGATCCAGGCTGGGCTCCAGCTCTGCAGTGGAGCTTTTCCAGCAGCACCGCTACAGTGTGCTGGGCTCGTGGGGAACCGACCTGACGCCAACCTGCCACCGCCTTCGCCCCCGCCGCCCGCCCAGCTGATCCCTTTTTCCCCGCACGTCTTGCGCCTGCGCTGCCCTTTGAGAGGCTGCGGCAGCGGGAGCTGCGCGGCCCCAGGGGCGCTCACAGGGACGAGCTGTGCGGAGGAACAGGGCCACCCTGCATGAGCAAGGGGCGAGCCCGGCCAGTGCCCCTGCCCACCCGCCTGGCTCCCTGGCGGCTCTTCCCTGCGGACGAGGCCGCAGGGACAGGGCACCACACTGATCCCCAGCACCTGCCTGGCACCGCGGGGATGGTTGGAGCATCTTGCTGGGAGCTCTGGTGCAGTGGACGAATGCAGGAAAACTGCTGAGAGGGTGGGGAGAGCCCGTTTTCCAGAAGGCCGTGAGCACTGCCCAGTGCTGGGGAGAGCAGGATGGGCTGCAGTGCTGGGCAAAGCCCACGGAGCCCAGTCCAGGGAGGAACCGGTGCCCCACACATGGCTCTCAATTGACCTCTCCTCTCCTGGGCAGCCTGGGTTCTGCACAAGATGAGCCAGACACACAAAGACAGGGCCTTTTGGGCAGAACAGCCTAGAAAAAGGAGTTTTGATGCTTCCCCGGAAGAGGACAGAACGGGGAAGGCGGCAATATGAGGCAGTTGATGAAGAGGAAGGGTTGAGATCACGGCAGTTCTGCGCGTGCCACCAACTGGCTGTGCAAAGTGATGAGCTGTGGCGGGTGGTGACCCTGGGAAAAGCCCTGTTGGCCAGTGTGAAGGAGACGAGTTAGCTAATGCTCAGGAGAGGGAGGCCGTGGAGCAGCACTGAGGAGGAAGAGGAGGGGGAGCGGAGTCGCACTGGTCTGGGGAAGAGGGCGCTTGGTGAAGAGGAGCCTTCACCTTCCTGAAGAGCAGTTGCAAAGACAACAGAGATGAATCGTTGCCATATGATAGAGCAAGGAGCAGCGGCCAAAAAGGGCAGCTTGGAAGGTTCAGGTTGGACACTAGGAATAACTGCTTCCCTGGGAGACCTGGAAACTCTGCAGGACGGTGCTAGTGAAACACAACCTAAAGCTGGCACACGCGAGCCCAGGCAGCAGACAGCAGCCACTGCTCCTTCCTTCCCCTTTTTGGTTTCTCCACGGTCTCTTCCGTAAACATCGCCTGTCTCACCTTGCTATCTCCCTTTCTAATTTCCTACCTGAACGTATCTTGTCTCAGGCCGGGTCCTGTCACCTCCTCCAGCAATCCCAGATGCTCTTTCTTTCTCAGTGCCCTCCACTTGAGCTCTCCCCAGGCTACAGGAGCTTCTCGTTACAGCTCCCCGTGCATCTGCTTTGGCGTAACTCTACCCCATCCACTTCTAGGGCTGTGTCTCACGATGTTCCCGTTTGTTGCTCTGGTTTTTCTCACTCCTGGCAATCTCTCGACTTTGCGGCTCTGTCTCACAGCTCGGAGCTAATGGAACTGCTCATGAGATCGGTCTCCGCATCTCCCCCATGTCCTCTTCCCATTTTGTTTCCTCTTCCTTCCAAGGTACAGAGCCAATGTGACGCGATCTGTGATAAAACCATGCTGCATTTTGTACACTTTCCAGCCCTATGTCTTTGGTTTCCATCCCCAAACCTATTCTAGAGACTCTCCTTTTATTGTTCCCAAACTAATGGGCCCCTAATGGTGAATCGTCTTCCCTTCCCACAAACACAACCTGTGAGCGTGAAGCTGGCTCTGAGGTATCACCTGTAAAACACATCGGGAACTGCACTTCCTTCTGCAGACTGACCTGCACCCCGAGCAAAGCTCCCCAAAAGGCCCTGCCAGCCACAGCCTCCATCTTCCCAAGGAGGGTCCCAGATGTGCAGACCGATGTGCAGGAATCGCTGCCCTGCAAGGGCCGGGGGTGTTGCTGGAGCGAAGAGGAAAAGCAAAAGGAAGCTCCGTGCTGCTGCGCCAGCACCGCGGCGGGTGCCGAGGCTCCCCGCAACCCGCGAGTTGCCCATACGGAGCGGTCATGGGCACCCAGGGAGCTCAAAACGTATCTCAAGGGGGCTTAATAACGACTGCAAAAATCCCGTCACCCGGATTTAATGTTTTCAACCCAGAGCTTTCCCAACAGTTAGGTAAGCTCTGCAACACCCCCAGATGGCAGATAAAAACGACTGGCAGGGAAGGGGCAGGCAGACACCTCCGGGGGAATCCGGCAGCTACCGAACAATGGACAAGAGCGCTGCAAAAGCTGGGGAAGGGCGAGGAGGAGAAGAGAAACCCCATGTCCAGCTATGGGGTTGCGTTTGTGTTTGTATTTGGAGGTTCACAGCACAGGCTCACTGAAGGAAACCAGAAGAGGAACTCCCTTTCCTTATGTGAACTCTGGTGGGATTTTTGTTGACTAAAAAAAGGTCAGGAGGCCACCGTTAAGCTAGAGAAACAGAAGATGCATCCAGGTCCTTTGCAGCCCTGTGGCTGGGCTGGCCGAAGAGGCTCTTTCTGGCATCCCTGCTGGGCTGTTGCTGCTAGCAGGGCTCCCATTTAAATAGGATGCTAATGCCGGAATTATTTTGTAATCTACATTAATAACATGGCAGGCATGTGCTACTTCTTGCCTTAAATACATGACAGCTCAGCCGGGGTGCCAGATGTCTTCCCGGGGGGAGCCCGGTGCAGTGTCGTCGATGGACAAAGCCCAGTCTCCGAGGCACGACGGAAGCCGCTGCCTTAGCCGAAGCGGATGCCCCCCTGGCAGAAATCTGCAGCAAATTGATCAAAAACGTAACCTACAGGGTAGTTTAGCCGCCCTCCAGTGATCCAGCGGGATTAGACGGATCAGACCGGCTCAAAACCCAGCGGTCGCACCCCAGCACCGGGGTGCTGGAGCCCCGGGGCCGATTCCCGTCCGGTTTCTGCATAAAACACAGCTCCGTTTTTGCGCCTTTGCTTTCCCTCCGCCCTGATGCTCGGAGCTGCTCTCCTTTGTGCAGCCCGCGAGGTCCCTGGCTGCTCAGGGCTGTGGCAGAGCCCGGGGGAGCCGCGTTGTTAAACCCCGTAGTTGTGTGATCGCCTCCCCAGGGAAGCGATGGGAGCCCCGTGGCTGCAAGGGTGGGAAGCCAGCCAGGATGGGGCACCCGAGAGCAGGGCCCTGCCTCAGCCGAGGGGGCCGAGCGACTTCGGATCTAACAGGTTTTCTTCCATCTCCGCTTTCTTTCCCCAATCGGCATCACAAAATGGATCTGTCCAGCCGGCAGGCGACAAAGAGGGAACCGGCCGCGAGCGCCCGGAACGCGGCACCCGCCACATCGCGGCTCCTGGTTCCTGGCATTGCTGCCCCCAGAACCCCTCCCAGGGCTCCGGTGACACCTCGAGAGCTGCCGCCTGCCCCGAGACCGTCTCCCGCAGCCGCCTCAGCTGAGCTTCCCACCAGGGCAAAACTTGCGGGCGCCGCTTCCACCGGCAGCTCCAACCTGCTCCCGGGGACAGTGCCTGGAGTGGGGACCAAATTCCCACCCCGCTTTCTGCGGCTCCCTCCGCCTCCCCATTCCTCCCTTCTCCCCATCCCTCCGCCTGCGCTTTCCCTCCTGGCGCTTCCCTCCCGGGCGCCCAGCACCAGCTGCAGCTCCCGGTTGTCCCCCTGCTCCCCCAATGCCAGCGGTGCCAGCCCATCCTCGTCCCCCTCCTGGGGGCCGCCCGTCGTCCCCGCGCTCGGAGACTCACCGGGCGGCAGGGCTGCCCCCCCGCCAAGGCCGGCTCGGACCACCCGTCCGTCCGTCCGCACCGGCGTCACCCGTGTCCGCGCGGAGGCCGGGGCTCGGGGAGCCGCAGCCGCTTCCTGCCAGCCCCGCCGGCCGCCTCGCCAGCCCTTTTATCGCGGGGCCGCCGCGGTGATTGGCTCGCGGCGCCGCGCCGGCTTCGAGCCGCGCTCGCCTTTGTGTGGAGGCAGCCTGCAGCGCCGGCCTCGCCGAGCCCCCCTGCTCCCCACGGGCGCCCCTCGCGCAGCAGGGACCATTGGTCTTCACTCCCCCCCATCATGGCCGGCGGCTCCCGGGGGGCTCCTGCTGCTCCCCGCTGCCTCCCTGCTCGGTAGCCTGTGGCATCCCGGCAGATCCTGCGGGATCCTTCCCTGCAGGGCTGCCAGGAAGGCCGGCTTCCCCATCCTGCAGCTCCAGGAAACGGGGCGCCGAGGAAGGACCGAGCCCTCCATCGAGGGAGATCCCTGAGCAGCTCTAGGGGGGCAAACGGCGGGGCAGGAAGGGGGGTTCGACCGGTGCCCAACGCCGATGGGTTCCACGGGGCGGCGGGCGGCACCGCTGCGGCCGCACGGG
>JAWLRI010000173.1:518130-534659 GCA_034781795.1 Crypturellus tataupa | reverse complement strand
CGCACGGGGGCCTGCGCGTAGCGGCTGCCGCCTCAGGCCCGGGCGGGCCCTGCCCGTGTGCGGGCAGTCCCGGCGGGTTCGGGCCCCGCTGACCCCCGCTTCTGGCCCGCAGAGAGCAGCGGCGAGGAGGGCAGCACGGTGGTGCGGAAGGAGCGGCGGCGCGATGTGCCCAACCCCATGATCCAAAAGGTGAGGGAGCCCCGTCCGGGAGCTCCGCGGGCTGCCGGGCCCCGCCGGGCCTCACGGCTGCCCCTGTCTCGCTCCACAGACCCGCAGAAGCACCAAGGAGAGGCCCGCGTACGCGCTGAGCAGCAGCGATGAGGAGGATCCCTCCAAGGAGATCGGGGTCACGTACAAGTCAACCAGGTCGGCGGTAAGGACTGGGCAGGGATGTGGTGGGGATGCGCCACATCATGCAGGACAGGCTGCTGCTCCCTGATCCCCAGAACAGGGAAATTCCCTGGAGACCTTGATGCTCCTTCTTCCTCCATAAGCAAGTTGGTTTTGTTGCCAAGGAGGGCACAGTGCTGTCAGCACTAATTGCTGTAACAGAGGGGCGCAGGAGCAGATGGGGGCTTTGGGGCTTCAGGAGCTTTTGGCACATAAGCTGGATTTGGCTTTAAATTGAGACTGCTTCGAGTTGCTCTTCAGTTCCTGAGCAGCTGTTGCAGATCTCATGAAAGCCTGGAATAGGTGCCCACCCATTCAAGGCATTGGAGAGGAAACTAAACCAGATCATTGCACTCACTAAAACTGACTGTAACACCCACAGCTTTAACAGATGGGTTAAAAATCCAGCCGTGACATCCTGTGTGTGGGCTGGGTGGTTGGTCTCGTGATCAGAACTTTAGACATTGGATATCCAAGTTCAGTTTCCAGCTATGCCAAAGCTGAGCTCAAAGGAGCAAAACGAAGCCAGGTGTTTCCCCCCACCTCCTTTGCAGGCTAGGCTTGGGAGCCAGCAGTAATCGGCATTCTGGACTCTGCAAAAACTGGATATGACTGTTCCATGGGAGGGACTCTCAGGCAGTGCTATGAGAAGTTGGAAAGTGATGGAAGGTCAAGGAGGCAGCGTCCTGTGCATGGATACTTCTTCCTCTGTGACTGATCCCCGAAGTAATCAGGGAGCTCTTCATCCTTTACAGGTTTTCTCTTCGCTGTTGTCACATGTTCTTCTCACTTTTTAGAAACCTGTTGGCCCAGAAGACATGGGGGCCACAGCAGTGTATGAACTGGACACGGAGAAGGATAAAGATGCCCAGGCCATCTTTGAGCGCAGCCAGAAAATCCAGGAGGTCAGTTAGCACCGCTCTGTGACAGCCAGTGCTCCGCAGCAGGAGTGCATGTGCTGTAACCATCCCCTTCTGCTTGCCAAGAAACATTCAAGTCTTGTGAATCTGTTGTGCAGCTCCAGGGCATGTGGGGTATCTTTGGAAGAAGCAGGTGGGGAGAAAGAGCCCTGGGGTTTAATAGATCCACTAGTCCAGTCAGTTTAGCTCTTGGAGCTTGCTGGGTTTCAGAGGATCTGTGTTTAAGGGAGGTCTGTGACTAGAGATGAGTTACAAACCCTAAGTGCTGGGAACAAGAGCTGTGCGTGGTGTGGCTGGAGTGAAGCGCTGAAGTGGGGAGCAAGGCCTCTGCCATCTCTGATCTCAGGAGCATCAAAAAGTCTTGAGATGTGATTTTGAGAAGATCTTCCTCTCTGGAAATTTGAGAGGTAAAAAGTGTTTCCCTTGTAAATAAGGGAATTTTTTGGCTTTACTGGCGCCTTGATGTTAAGGAAGGCCTGGGAATGGAGACTGGGACAGAGAATTGAAAGCTTATCTGTGTATGACCTTCTGAGTTGCTTGATCCTTATTGCCTTCCTTTCCTCTTCCTAGGAGCTGAGAGGGAAGGAGGATGATAAAATTTACCGTGGTATTAACAACTACCAGAAGTATGTGAAGCCCAAGGACACGTCAATGGGAAATGCCTCTTCAGGAATGGTCAGGTAGGTTGGGATGAGCATTGGAGAAGTGGGACCCACAGAGGAGCTCCGGCACCAAAGGCACCTCATTGGGGCCTGAGCTCTGCTGTTATTACCATTTCGTTTCTGTCTAACGAGTCCGGTGTCTGGTTCTGACCAGGCCCCCAGGGGCCTTCTCCACTGCAGCTGCGTGCCTGGCCTGAGCCTTCTCCCACCCTTTCAGAAAAGGACCCATCCGGGCTCCGGAGCACTTGCGGGCCACAGTGCGGTGGGACTACCAGCCTGACATCTGCAAGGACTACAAGGAAACCGGGTTTTGTGGCTTTGGAGGTGAGTGGATCTCGCCTGTGGCTGACCATGTGCTGCACCAGATGATGCAGAAGAAATGAGCGTCCAGCCTGTGGTCCCGTGTTTGTGGCACCAAGATGTTCAATTACTGATTTGTGGGGACATGGGCTTGCTTGGGGGTGTTGTTCAAGCTCTTTCATATGTGGCCTTGATATTTGCATTGCCTTTTCTAAAACTCGATGGCCTCTAACCAGTGGGTATGAGAGTCCTGGGAATGATCTCTGGGATGTTCCAGTGAGCCACAGTACAAGTGAAGGGATGGGATTTCCTGTAGCTTATTCTGCTGCAATTTGTGGCTCTCTTCTCATGTGTAACTCCTGGAGCTGCTGCTGTGGCATAGCTCAGCACGACATTTGGGGCCTGTAATTGCGGAGGGGGTCACTGCTTGGCACTGCCCTGCAGCTGAGGTGGTTGGGAAAGCAGTTGAGTTTAGCGTTGTATTGGCTAAAGCTTGGGCTGCCCCTAAATGAGGTGTCCTGTTAACAGCAAGGCAATAGATCTAGCTGAAGGAGGAAAAACGTGTTAACTCTTCTTCTTTTGTGTTGCCCAGACAGCTGCAAATTCCTCCACGATCGCTCAGACTACAAACACGGCTGGCAGATTGAACGGGAATTGGATGAAGGCCGATACGGAGTCAATGGTACAACCCCAGCCCTCTTCTCTCACTGAGCTAACTTTGGGGGAGGCTACAAAGTCTGACCCTCTTTCATGTTCTAGAGCAAACATGACTTACTGGGATGCTCAGTTGGGGAGAAGGAAATGAGTCCTTTGCCACCTCAAATTGTGTGGGCCACTGAAGGATTAATATTAGACAGAAGGTTCTCCGTGTCCCACAGAGCTGTGGAAATCCCTGCTGTGGGATTATATTAGGGCCAGTAACTGCTGGGTGTGCTGAGCAAATCTACTGTTTTCAAGTAACCACTGACTGCCACCAGGGTGAATTCTTTGCTCTTGCTTTCTAAAAGAATATAGCCCTCTACTAGTGTGTGGGCTGCAGAAGTGAGCTGTGAGGTGCCAAGAAGTTGTGACTATCTCCTGCCTCCAGCCCAAGGCTGCAGCTGAGCGTTGCATGGGAGCCCCTGCATAGTGGAGGGAAAGGAGGTGTTTTCTGTTCAGTGAAAGCCAAAGCACTTGGCAGCAGCTGGTTTGGGGAAAAGAAATTTAGAGGAAAAATAGGAAGGGGCTGGAGGAGATGTCTGTTTATAGCAGCAAGTAGGCGAAGCAGAAAAGAATTTTCTCTTGTGAGATGAGCAACAAGCACGATGGCTCATTAGACCTAATTATATCTCAGTCCCACGCGTGCTACTGACATCTGTAACACCCAGATGCCAGAGCTCTATTGTTTCCAGTAGAAATTCAAGCCCACGTGTTCTGTCCCCATGTCTAATGTTTCATGCCCCATGCATTAGCAGGCCAGGGTACCTCTACTTTTGTTCCAATCTGGTTAACTTTCTGTTATGCAGAGGAGGAAAACTATGAAGTGAGCAGTGATGAGGAAGACATGCCCTTCAAATGCTTCATCTGCAGAAGTTCCTTCAAGAACCCTGTGGTCACCAAGTAAGTGGTTGAGAAGTAAAGGTCTCTGGTGGATTGAGTCTGCTGGTTGCTCAGTATCTAAGGCAGTCAGTAGTTACAGGCTGGTGGGTGGAACCTGCCTGGTTTGGCTCTTCTGGTAGGTGAGGTCTTGGCCCTGATATCCATTGCTAGTCACTCCCAGGTCAGTTATACGCTTGGATACAGTGATTTTTTATCTGATGACCCACAATAGCACCTGCCTCTCCTTGCAGGTGCAGGCACTACTTCTGTGAGAGCTGTGCCCTCCAGCACTACCGCAAATCCCAGCGCTGCTACGTGTGTGACAAGCAAACCAATGGTGTCTTCAACCCAGCAAAAGGTAATCCTCTCCTGCAGGAGAGAAACTTTCCAGTTGGAGCAGAAAGGGCACCAGCTCCTCATGTCTGCAGCCTCACGATGTTCAGCTTAGCTACAGGCAGAATTTTAAATGCCTGGAGACCTTAAACCATCCACAGACAGGTTTTACATGTGTGAAAAGTGTGTTTGTGCTTGCTCAGATGGAGAGTTCTGGGAAAATCAGTTTTAGTGAGAGCAGAGGCACATGGTAGTGGGTGAAGGCAGTAGCTCCTTGGATGCCCTACGTGGCAGGCCAGTAATGCACTGACAGAGCGACTGCAAGGTCTCCTGGGCTCAGTGAATAGTAGCTCCTAGTGAAGCCTTTTGGCAGCTACCAGAAGTCACTTGCTTTGGTTTTGGAGGAGATGGGTATTTGCAGATGCTGAAGAGCTTGCTTTGCTGTTGAATGCTCCTCTCCACCTAGAGTTTCATGTCTGCTCTTCATGTTTTTCAGAGCTTATGGCAAAACTGGAAAAGCACAAGGGAGAGGAGGAGTCAGATCATTCAGACCACGCAGATGATCCAGAATAGCAAAGCACCCTGTTTTGTATATATATGAATAAAGTTTCCTGGGGGAAAAAAAAAAAAAAAAATCTGCACTGCTTGCAGCAGTTGCTGGGGGCTTAGGAGCTGTGGCCAGTGCTTGTTTATCCAACCAGCAGCTCCTAAAACTGTCCTACCTGAAGCTGGACCTTTTGTTCACTGCTCCATGAGGGCACAAGACCGAACGGGTGAGTCGGACTTCGAGTCACATCTGAGTACAGCTCTGTGCTGCCACTGGGACCCAAGCAGTTGTCTGCGTCAGCAGAGCAGCAGTAGTGAAGACCTGTTTCAATCAGTTCTTTCACAGCTTTTTTTCCTGCCCCTTGGCCAAGGTGCTGCCCTTTCACTTCTGGCCTTGGACTTTCCCTGCTTGTTTCCTGCTCTAGTCATGGAAGCATAAAATTTCCTTCAGTAAAGCGCGTCATTTTTAGCCTGTAACTTAAATATGATGGGTTTAAGCCTGTAGAAACTAAAAGCATGGGAATGGAAGATAATATTAGCTTGCATTAAGTTCTTTCTTCAGCTAACTCATTAAAGAGTACCCTGACCTTCTGCAGCTATTTTATACAGCATAAAGGAATGTATTTCCTCCTACCTATTTTTTATCTACATTGTTGTTTGTAGGAGAATTCAGGAGTGAAGTCAAGCAGGTTTTCAGTGGATCACACTGCTCTGGTGTCACCCTTCCACTGAGGAACTTGCCCTATTCCCCTGTCATGAACTCAACCTTAAGACTTGCCTGTTGGGAGTAGTGCTGTGATTCTATGAAAGTCTTTGCTTCTAAAGGACCAGGGAGTCAGCTCCTGTCCAGGCTTGTGGAGGAGTGAGATGTAAATTTTGGTAACCTACAGCCTTAAGAAAATTGTTAGGAAATAAAAGATATATTTGCTATAATTAAGCAAAAGTAATGAAATCTAAAGCCCAGATAAATGCGAAGTACTGCCAAGAAATGAACTTGGGGAGAAGTGTGGACAGCACTATATAAAAGCAACTACCTTCACTACATTCACTATATTCTGAGGTTGTGCAGCCTTGCCAGCTGAGGTGCAAGGAGCAGCCTTTTAATAAGGAAAGAGAGTAAGCTTGCCTTAACAGCTCTATTACTACTGTAATCCATCATTGTGTAGGAACAGCAGACTTTAAAAAAAAACTTCAGAAATATTTTATTTGGTTTGGCAAAAAACTAGAGTAACAAACTTTATCTGGGTTCAAGTACAGGTTATAAACACAAGAAGGACCTGTTGCCAGCACCGCTACTCCCTTCAACCACACATACAGGACTGGATTCTCAGTGCTTCATGAAAGAGTAGAAACATCTCCAGCACCCATGGTCCTTGGAAAGGTCAAACTAAAAAACCTTGAACACACCTCCAAAAAACATCATGGAATGGGGGAGAGCTGCTACAGCAGCAGGGCAGAGTCACACAAACATGAATCAAGGGAAACCACACAAGAGGCAAGCAGAGGACTTTTAACCTGCCATTCAGTCAGGAAAGGTGGAAGAGCAAGATTTACAAAAAAAAAATCTGCACAGAATCTCCAAAAAGCAGTTGAAAACAAGAGGATTTAGCATAAAAATCAACCTGGTTTTCCTCTGTGCCAAGGTAGGTCACTGAGAACAAGCTGGTATGAGTGTTTCATGCTGTGAAACGAGCCCAACTAGCAGGATGCTGAACTAGAGAGGAGCTGTGGGCAAGGAAAAGCTGGTGCAGTGCAGATTTATTCACTTTGGTGAGGAGGAGAGGCTGGAATGCCCTGTCTGACCTGGAGTTCAGTGTGTTCAGCCTCAAGTATGAAGAGTCCCCAAAAGCTCTCTCCAGAACTGGGAGAGAAGAATCCACTGCTGCAGATGAATGCCCAATGCAGTGAACATGCCCACAACAGAACTGGGTATTCTTCAACCTCCCATCACTAAGTCTTGAGTACGTTTAACAATATATTCCCTTTCCTCCCTGCCCCTCCAACACTACCCTGTGACAACACTGGTATAATCTGACTAGCTCTAAGAGAATGCCCAAAACTAAGAGCTGCCTCCCTCCCCTTGTTATCTCTAAGGCACCCTTGAAAAAGACCAAAAAGAGGGTAGGGACATGCAGCCTTCAACAGTGATACTAGGAAGCCAGTGACTTTTCGAAACACATGAATAGCAAGACCGTACACAAGCAGATTCGCTCAACTCCTTCTCGTGATCTCACAGTGCTCAGCTGCAGGAACTGGGGCTTTGGGCACTGCACCAACTGGAATATTGGAATTCCTTGGGGTTGAGCTGTTTCCAGCTTGGGTCTGTTCCATTTGTTTCCAGGCTACTTCCCAAGTAAACAGACGGTTGAAGTTCCTTCCCAAGGACCTGTAAACTCTTCTGTATGTAACATTCATCACCTTGTTTGAAAGGGACCAATAAATTACAATGTCCAAAAGCTCCTCCAGAACCAGGTATATTCCACATTTTTTTTTTCTAGAATTCCCAGTCATCCACATCCAGCTGCTCCAGGTTTGATACCAACCCGAAAATGCCACTGGGATCCTGGGGCCGAGTTCCTTCAAAGTTAGTGATGGGTGTGACAGGGCGCAGCAGCTCAGGAAGTGCTTCAGAAGCTCGACGCTTGATCTGCAGAGAAAGGAGAGAACTCGGCTGTTGTCTGCATCGTGTAACAAGGAGCTGCTCGGCAAGCAGCCATGCCAGCAGCACTCGTCTGCCAGGGCCCTGATGGTCCTTCACTGAGGAGGAGAAGCTGCAGTGCCACAGGGCAGGGAGCTGCTGCAACAGCTGTGACACTGCCTAGCGCTCCTGAGCCCATTTGGTGTTCAAGTCTGTCCCAACCCTCATAGAGAAAACAGGTGTGGAAAAAAATTAACACTTTATTTCTCAGGCTGTTGCAAGTCAGGAAAAAAGCTTTGAGCACAGAAACATCCCAGTGTATCCTGTCTGGCCTGCCGGACACATCAGAAGCACCACGAGCTGCTGAAGTCCCACCATGGGGGAGCATCCCCCTTACCCTCAGCTAAGAACAAGCCAAACAAGTAGTTTTAGGGGCTGCAGAGCCACTGACTCTTCTTGAGTCAAGGCTGGACAAACCATTTCAGTTTGGTCTCAGCAGGAAGTAGGCTATGAAAGCTTAGCTCAGGTTTCAATAGCTGGTAGCCAGGAAACTTCTGCATGAGCAACAGGCAGATTTATATTCTCTGTTCAAATTAGGAAGAGATGCACTGAAAACAGTACCTCCACCACCCAAGAGAATGCCAGGATCACCACACTGGACTATAGGGAGACACCAAATGCCCATCAATTATTTAGAAACTTGGTGCTTTCCCATGACAGAAAACTCAGCAACTCAACAGCTACATTCTCAGCTTAGGGTTCAGTAACACAGCAAGACAACAACTACAGAAAAGCCACTGTTCCTTACTCACTGATTATATGAACTTCTTACCTGCTTGAAAAACGGATGATTAAGCAGAGCACCTGCACTTGGCCTAGAAAAAGGAGTTAGAAGAATAAAGTAAGGACACAAGAAAATGAGACAGCCATCTTGTGCTTTCAAGGTGCCGTTCTGCAAGGAGTTCCCACCACAGCTTCATCCTCCCCATCTCCTACCTTGCACCCAGCTCTAGTACTCAGGCCCTCTGAGCCAATTACCTTGCTAACCCAGCAGAAAACTCTTCCTGGTCTCATAGCTCATGGGGTGTCTCATGTGCAACAGAACCAGTGAGTGGCAGGGCAGGACCTGGGCCCCTCAGCAGTGAGCTGCCAGACTGGCTCACTCTTACAGCCTCATGTTTAATTTTGTGCTGTATTCTACACTTTGGAACAAAAACTACTTAACCGATGTTCAAAAATAGTGGTGGAAGAAAAACTTGCCTCTGTTCTGTCTCAGCTATAGAACATCTCTCTTTTGTAGCCAGTAGCATTGTTTGTCTCTCTTGCATGTGTGATATTTTACAAAACTTGTGAAATTCTTCAGATTCTAATATGGAAAATATCTCAAGTGTTAACACTACTTTTGGTTTACAGTAATATCTGCCCTTAGTGTCTGAAGCCCATCCTCACACAGCTATGTTTTTGGAGGTGCGTTGGTGGGGGCAAAGAACAAAATTAAAGCCTCCAAACAAACACTGCCAGGAGCAGTGGCTCTAGAAAGGGGTTTACGGCAGGCCTACAAAGGCAGCTTCAGCCTGACTTTACCTGAAATCTGGGTTCCTCTGCAGACACTGCTCTACAAAGTTGTGGAAGTACGTGGAGAAGGTGCGAAGGTAAGGATGCAGTGTTGACTCTCCATTGGCTGCTCTCACGTTGCTAATCGCCATGGTCTCACCCATCCCATAGTTAGCACTTGAACGGGAGGTTTTCATAGTCAGTTCATCAGCAGGAATTGTTGTGGTATCAAGCAAGCATGGAACAGTTCCATTTAGCTTTTCCAAAAGCATCTGGAGGAGAAGCGACATAGCAACATGAGACCCACACAGACTAGACATGGAGGGATACAAACTGGTACCAAAGTCACAGAACATAGGGCTGGAAGGGATGTGAAGACACCATCTAGCTCACCCCAGGCCAGATCAACTACCTCCATCGTCCGAAAAACGTTCACCTGATAACCTGGTATGTTCTGAAAAAACTTTGAAAAAAGAATTCTTCTATATATCCCACTGCTTCATCCACTCTGCAGTTAAGTTAAAGGTCTCCAGAGCAAGCCTCAGCTGGGGTCTGCAAGCACTGTACTGCTAGCTGAACATCAGGGTGGGGAGGTGAAGAGAAATCAAAGTCTCTGCCTTTCTTATTTCAAATAATTAGTGTTAAGATTTCTCAGAGGGTTTCAAATACCCTCCTCATTTAGACATTACCATTTTGATATGAAAGCCAGGATACAGAACTGCAGTAGTTCTATGGAAAACACAGCAATGGAAAGCAAATTGGGCAAGCATGGCACTCTCCTGTCTTCACATCCCAATGCAGCAAGGCAGTTACAAAAGCCAGGATAGAAGAGAGCAAGGAGCCTTAACCTGAGTTGAAGGCATGTCTTTAAACGGTACGTGTCCGTTTGCCAGTTCACAGGCTGTTATCCCTACGCTGTAAATGTCAGATTTTGCATCATAACCCTGGAGATTCTGGAAGGAGAAGAAAAGAATGAAAAGGATTAGCCTTGTGGACTTGCACTTGATGGAAGGCAGACAATGCCTATGATTCAACAGCCAGAAGAGCAAACCTAAGTGATTAGAGCTGTACAGACCTGCTGCAAGACTTCAGGACTCAGCCATGGAAGGACTTTGATGCTGTATTTGGGAAAATCATGAACAACTTTGAGCCGCTGCCCGTGGTTGATCATACTTAGATTGCTGCGCAGTCCGGAGAGGTACACCTTCCCGTCCACGGAGATCAGGATATGGCTGGCTTTCACACTCCTCAAGGAAAAATAAAAATGGTCAGGTTCTCCTCCTTCAAAAGAGTTATATTCCTCCATGTGCCAGGGAAGCTGTTAGTTCAAAAGAACAGCGCAAAGGGTTTAAGGCAGACACAAGTAAGGTGAAATTCTTTTACAATACATGTAGTAGGAGTACTGATCACTTGCAACCTCAAATACTCAGCATGTGAAACTTACTTTCACTACAGGAGGACATCTAAGAGGAGGAAAAGATATGTTAGGGGGATGGAGACAGTGATTTAGGAGGAAAAACCTACGGGAAGCGTAGCAGACTACTGGACACAGGGCAATATGTAATCAGCCGACAGCACACAGAGGACACTTGAGATTTCTAATGACCATCCTGAATGCCATGCAAAACTACTACTACAAACACTACAGGACTCAATTCACCCATGTGGCATTTTCTCAAGGGCTTCTATGGCAAGGTGAAGTGCAGGACTGAAGGTCTGGCCCGGGACCTTCAGCAAATTGCCCTGCCTCTCTCTGTCTCAACTCAGAGCACACGTGCAGCATTTGAACAGAGCCACAGGTTTGCTTGTCAACGTGAGCTGCAGGTGTGTTTTTCTTTTGAATACATACTGGTCTACAGGGTTCAGAGATAAATTTGTTTTACAATGTTTAATAAGATCAGTAATGTAATTTCTCATAAATTTCCATCTGCTTGCTTGTTCTTTTTACCTATGTACATAGCCCATATGGTGAATATAGTCAAGTGCTTTCAACACGCCTTGAAGGATATATGCAATAGCCAGTTCATTCATCCCATCCATAAAGTGGGTACAGATTAAATCTTTCGCAGAACCTAAAAAGAAACAAAACACTTGTTCACTGGACAGAAAAAAAAAAAAAAAACAAACACATTTTGACCTGTTACACAGAATTAATTTGTGCTGCTCAGAAAACAAAGGTATTTTCCCTCTCCACCTACCATAGGCCATGAAAGACGTCACTACCCATAGCTCATTGTCAGCTATGAAAGTTGCTTTGTATGGCACAATGTTAGGGTGGTTGAAGAGCTTGGAAACATGAAGTTCTCCCTGAAAGCAAAAGGGATATTTTGAATCAGTTTGGTAAATGCAGAGTACAGACGTGGTACTAATGAGCACTGCTCTGCTGTCTGTCCTCTCCGAAACTTGCTCTGTAGTATTAGTGGATCAGCGTTACCTGCAAGAACGTGACCATTTCGTTGGTACAAGCTTCCAGGTTAACTCTTCTGACTGTGACATATTCCCCTGTGGGTTTATACCTTGCCAGATTCACAATCATCAAGTCTTCAAAGCCTCTGCCTGGAAGATAAGGCATTAAAGCATCAGCAATATTTCTTTATCCTAAAGTGATTTCAGAGCCAAAAAGGCATCTAATGTCTGAAAAGAATCCATCAGTTAGGAAAAGGCCAGTGAAGCCACAGAAATTATCTTCTCTGAAAAGCAGACTTCTGCTTCTCTGCCTCACTGGAAACATTACCTATGATAGTGAGTAACTCATAGCAGCTGCTGTCTGGTAGAAAGTTGCTCATGGTGTCCCTTTTAGGGGAAGGGGCTATCGACTCGGAGCTCGCCTCATTTGTCTAGGGAAGAAAAAAAAATAGGTCATAAGAAATAAAGATCACATGCTAGAAAAAAAGTCACCTGCTCTAAATGTTGTCATACACACTCAAAACACTAAAACAGTACTGAATTTAAGAGAGAGAACCTATTGCTGTTAAAATGGTTTTAAATGATTAAATATCAACTGAAGTCCAGGAGATGCCTCAGTTCAGAAGATCCAGACATCCGTGTTTTATACGTGTCACTGTAACAGGTAGGTTATCACTTGCTGTAAGCCCGAGTTTCTTTAGGAATATTTAGACAAAGCTGATTACCATTCTGCAGGACAGCCTAAGCGCTGCTCTATCATTTTTGTAGCATTATTTACAAGCTTCCGTGCCACCATCCTCTTGCCTGAGCAACAGCCATCAAATGAAAGCTTATTTATAGCTTATTTCTGCACTTGGGCAGTCAGCATTCCTGTCCGATGCCGGGGCTTCGGTTTTTCAGCTGCTCATCTGTGGTCAGACCAACACAGCTGAAGTCGTTTTGCTCACGGCAGAAGTGATGAATCAACTGAGCCCAAGATCACAC
This sequence comes from Crypturellus tataupa, assembly GCA_034781795.1. NCBI lineage: Eukaryota > Metazoa > Chordata > Aves > Tinamiformes > Tinamidae > Crypturellus > Crypturellus tataupa. Next base: position 522,348 of record JAWLRI010000173.1, on the reverse strand, counting down.
GCACATGAAGAGAGAAGCTCTACATGAAAAGCAAAGCGTTAATGCTTATAAAAATAAAAGGCAGCAAAAGACACCGCAACATGTAAGGGAGCTCTGTCAGCTCCTCTTCACTCTACATCACATAAAGATATGTGCTTTATTTATGTGTACATAAGTCTTCCCCACAGCAGTTTGCAGAAGATTGTGTTTACTGTTCTTCCAGCACAACTTGCAACTCCCTCAACTTCCTATAGTTACAAAGAGTGCATCCTAATGGGGATCCAAATTTATTTGGTGAATAAGATCAGATTTAGTTATCTCAGCTTTCCAGCACATTAATTCCTACTGACATTTGGAACCCCAGCTCATTTTTTCCACTTCATTCCTCATCAACTGTAAATGCCCTTTACCAGACCTCTTCTCACGATAAATGAAGCAGAAAAAAAAAAAAGTCTTACGCATTTTCCTGCAGTGACAGCAAATCCGTATATACTCCAATGGAAATAACACAGTGACAGCTGGAAAACTAAGCACTGCTCTATGCTCACTCTAGGCTACTGAGACCAGAGCAAACAAGAATTCTCAATAAATTACCCTTGGTTCAGTCTCGGTATTCCCAAAAAGCTTTCAACTATCCCTAAATATACCTTGGAAGTAAGCCAATAGTCCAGATTCTTACATTCCAGCTTTTTATCTGACTTTGGCCAGTATACCCTTTACCTCTTTCTGCCTGTCTGTAAAACAAATGTATTTTTCAGTGATGGGAAAAGGCAAAACTGAGTTTTGGTATTATTTCAGATCAAACAATTCCAGCTCAGCAATTCCATCAAGCCTCTTTTCAGAATAACTACCCCCTAAGATAGCAGCAGTCTCAAATCTTTTATTCCAGTCATATCACTACCCAGTGCTGTTGCTCATCTAAGAACAGGCAGTAAGTTTCTACTCGCATTTTCAGACTTCTATTAAAGAAGCCTGTCAATTCTCACTTCAGTTTTATCATTCATTACATTTTCCAGCAATTTCACGCAGTCCTGTCAACAGCAGGATTGACAGGAGAGACACACAGGCAGATGGAAACCTCTGAAGCAGAAAGGCACCACCAAGGAAATGGAAGCAGAAGGCTCTGTTAAGCAGCGTTATGGAGCAATGACAGCTGGTGAAACACTGAGCAATATGTAAGTGATTATATGCTTTAATAAAAGTCTACTCCAGATTTAGCATAAGCCAACAAAACAGATGCAAAAGAAAAAAAATAATCTTATTATGGCGTAGGCTGTTTCAACAGCAATAGAAAAATACAGTCAGTTTCCTTTTTAAAGGTCTCTCAATACATCACTCACCTCTTCATGTTAGCAGCTACCAATAACTAAGAGTTAACAGAAAAGGAGCTCTACAAGAAATTTATCAACATTCTACAAGAGTATAAACAAAAGTTAAACTGAAATGTCACTTATGAAATACTTCAAAAAAAGCTCCTCAATGGTTTCACACAGGATATCTTTTGGTGTATGGTCAAGAGCAAAGGCAGCTGCAAAATTAAGTTACATATGACTAGTTTTATGGCATGACATTCATTAACAGCTAGCTTTCAGGCTTGTTGATCACATTTTAATCGGAAATAGTTTTAAGGATATTAATCTTTGAAGGATAAGTACTCTTTAAAATGCCATAAGAAAATCAGTTGTGTGATGCCAGCAATTCATTTGCCAAATGAATTAGGAGGAATATTGCTTTTGTTCTACGGCCTTCCCTGCTACCTCCTCATTCCTTCAAACGCTTTCAGCACGAGCAGCAAAAATTTATTTTCCCCATAAAATTATTGACCTTTTCCTCTAAACATCTTGGAGAAAAAAAAGTAAGCTTCTGTTTAGCTGCAAGAATAGAGCCTGCAATACTACTGCAAAGATCTCTAAAACCTCAGTCGAATATATGAACAAAAATAAAACAGCTCAATTTGTTCCCAGTGCAAAAATCTATGCACAAAGCTCAGCAGTTTAACGAAAGTGTTAATTTAGTGGACTTTACACAAAACAGAGTAATCTCAAACTGCTAGCATGCTTCATGCCATTAAATTGTAGACACTGACACAGCATCAATTATAAGCAGTTTGAGCTGAAATCATTATAATCAAATGCTGGTTTTAACTTCTGTTTGTAATTAAAGCAGTGCACCACCTGCATACCAAAGGGTTTCAGTATGATGTGGGCAGAGGGGAAATCATTTAGACAAATATATTCTGCCATAAGTTGTTATTTAATAAACATAGTACATTGTGAAACAGCTAATGTGTAATCAGGGCTTGCAGAATATGAAGTATCAGAGGTAAAAACCTCAACTGCCCCATTTTGCTGCATGTTTCTGAACAGACTTTCCATGTTCACAGGATCTTTTCATCATTAAGAGGCAGAACTCTACGCATGCACAGACTTGATTCTGAGGACGACCTGACAAATTGGAAATTATTTGATTAAATTTAAGTCCTTGACTTGTCACAAGGACTTTGAAAGCCACACACCAAAATCTCCATTCCAGGGTGAAACCTATTTCCACACTTGTAGAGCTAAATATACAGATGAAATATATAACTAAGGTAAAAAGAAAAATCAAACTTCCACAAGGAATAATCTCCATGCAATGAACCACAGCACCACAACCTGCAAAAGTCACTTACTTTTCTCCGAGAGTCACCCGGAGGCTGCTCTGGAGTAAAGAAATTAATTGTTCACCATGTTGTGTTTAACAGATACCCGTATATATCCAAATATAGTTGGAACATACTGATGAAAACCAAAACAATAACCTCACAAGATGCTTTTTGATACCAAATATATATTCTTGGACAAAGACATAAAATTTACAGTTAAGGTTACAACCCTAAAAAGTTGTTATAGTACAAGTTATGGGAATTAAAGAGATTCAAATAGTTCTATACTTTGTATATGTTCTCCAAAATAAATATAAACTGAGAATTGTTTATTATCGCTCTAAGTCCATTCAAAAAATTGTAGCTAGTTAACTTAAACCTGAAAGAAACTATTTAAAGCTTATAAATCAGTGAAGTCTCTCCACTTCATCTAGAATCTCAAAAAGTCAGCGCTGGATTCTCTGTGCTCCCTTATGACTGACCAAGGATTCTGCATTCTAGCGGTCAATTTTTCTAGTTATAGACAAAGCAGAATAAATTTGTTCTCTTGCAGCCAATAGCTCCCAAAAGGGAGCTATTATTATCAGAGTTTCAAAATGTATTTTGGCTTGTGAAATAGCTACTAACTTTTCTAGACTTCAAGCTTTTTTTTTTGCATAGAAGAAAAGGGGTTATAATAGAAATACAAATTACTGAGTCTGAAATTAGTACTAACATCAACTCAGCCTAGACTTCCCAGTAGCTTCCTGTATCTTGGCCGCTTCCATATTAACTTTACTTGGCCAGTTTGAAGACTTGTGCTACAACTGGATTTGTGCCTCTCTTTCCCACTTAAGATACATATATATATATAAAACCAACAGAACTTAAGGGCAACATATGATATTTCTATCAATATCCCATAAGGAGAGGAAAACTTACCTCCAAACAGTTCGAATTCTCTTAAGCCCTCAACAATGAACTTTTCAGACACCCACCGCTAAAAGAAAGCGAAATCCACCCAAAATTAATTATTTCTTTTCAAAACAAGCTGATATTGAGTTATTTCCTCCCTCCCCCAAACAAACAAAACAGAATTGCTCCTATCATTTAAACGCTGGGGTCAGAGGGGATTAGCGGTGACAGGGGGGCGCGTTCCTGCTCCGGACGGCGCGGATGTCATCCCGCACTGCCGGGATGGCGGGTAGCAGGATAACGGGACAGCAAACGGGTGTAGGGCACGTTCAGACCGTTCAAACGAACCCCCAGTGCGTTGCACCCACAGCGTGAGGGGCGCTGCGGCCCCCGAGGCCGTCCAGGTTGTTTGCTGGCACACGAGGGGTAGGACAAAACCCTCAAGTATTTATAACGGAGACAGGGCGCACGGAGCGTTCGGGTCTTTGCGGTTTACCGGCTAAACGCGGGATTTAAACACCCCTGTTTACACTAGGGCCGCTGCGGCCGCGCTTTCCCGTAAGGCGCCGACTCCCCGCGACGCGGAGCGCAGCGAGCGCCTCTCCCGGCGGCCCTGCCCGCAACCGGGGCCGCTGCCCGGGGAGGCCGCGCCGGGCCCGCGCCCTTGGGCTACTCACGAGGAAAGACATGGGCGCCGGCTC
>JAWLRI010000173.1:474823-508133 GCA_034781795.1 Crypturellus tataupa | reverse complement strand
GGGCCCCGCGGCGGGGAAGGGCCCGGTCCCGCTGCTCCCGAAGGCGGGCTGGGCCGCAGGAAGGGGCAGCGGCGGGGGGCAGAGCAGCTCCGTGCCGCCTTTCACTGCTGTCGCGTAGGAGCCCCTTGCCCCGCGCGGCGGCGGGGGCCCCGGGGCGGTTTGGCGGAGGAAACTTCTCTTGTTCCCAGGGCGCTAGGAGCAGAGGGGGAGCTTGGGAAGCGCAGGGGGAAGGAATCCCTCGCACCAGGTTTGGTCAGTTAAAGCAGAACTGCCAAGCACAGCGGCAGCAGCACGGGTGCAGCTCTGCGGCCGTTCTGGTGCACTTTCTGCCTTCTCATCTCACCCGTGTGCAGGGGTGAGGGCTGCGAGCTGCCTCCTGCAAGTGGGACACCAGGATATTGGATGAATTTCCACCAGGAAGAGCTGAAAGCAGAGTTTTCCCCGATCTCCTAGCGAGCTCTGTAGTCTAGACTGGGGATGTGAGAGCAGGTTGCAAGCTGGGCAGTGCTCTACCTAGGCAGCCCTAGCAGCGTTTGCTCTCTGGTGTCTGTTCAGGCTGTTTCTTTCACCTGGGAATTCTGATCTTATTGAAGGGGTCTCTGCGGAAGCCAGATTTTGTTAACAAGGCTGTAGCCTTTGAGCCAACTTATTCAAAGCCCTCAAAAGCACTACATGTCCTACTCAGTTTTTGGCTGCTCCAAGGGTATGATTTGACCATGCAGATAAAATATTAAAGTACTTGGAAGGCATAAATCTTACTGTATCAACACAGTCTTCTCCTAACTTGGAGAACTGCATTTTGTAAAGACTTTAAGAAGTGGTTTAAAATATTTAGGCTAGAGAGGACAGGTATATGTCTAAGGACACGGTTAAGATGAAGAGGCAGTTGGCTTCTTGGCAGAAACCTGTACCTTGTCTCATAACAGTGTGCTGTGCTGTCTGCTGCCTTTTTTGCCTGATTATCTACAGTTGTTGATTGTAGCAGTGTGCTGTTTGCAAAACCATGAAGCCTTCAAGGATGGCACTGTACAGATGTGCAAAATATTTACTGAGTTGACATTACATCTCTCCTTCCGCCTTGTTGTTTGAAGTTCTGACCTTGGGTTTATTTGTCCTAGCTCATAAAGTGAGCAAGGCAAACAGAAATTTAAAATATGTCTAAATAGACAGGCATAGGACCCTTTTTAGAAGACAACCCATTTTTTTTCCAGTGATTTTTTTTTTTTTTTTAGGGCGATATGTTCATATTTACAAGAAAAGAACAAAGCCCAGATCCTTTTTTGAAACCAGGTCAGACCATATTGTCAGTCACACTTTCCCAAGCTTCTTTAACATCAGTGAAGAAATCCCTTTTCAAAAAAGATCATGAGGCAGAGAGGGCATTAATTTGTATGTTCTGATTCTAACAGGTATATTGAGGGCATCATGAATTGGAATAAAGGTGGACCTGGTACCAAGAGAGGCTTTGGTTTTGGTGGATTTGCCATAACACCTGGAAAGAAAGAGGAACCGAAGCTGTCTCAGCAGTCTCACAGTGCTTTTGGAACAGCTGGTTCTACCGCTGCATTCACGAAATCAGGACCTCCACAGCTGCCTTCTTTCTATAAAATTGGGTCAAAGCGGGCGAATTTTGATGAAGAGAATGCGTAAGTAGTGTTTTGTGTTCCTTCAGCTCTAGATTTAAGTGTTTTATAGTTTCCAAGGTCAGGAAAAGTATCTGTGACGTTCATGAGGCTTATCATTTCAGAAAGGCCTGCTCAGGGGTGGGTAACCTAACATGGCACTTTGGTGTAACAGAACTGGTGGCAGTCATATCAAGAAAAATTAAGCTAGTTGCATGCAGGAGCTCCCATACCACTACCTCCAGTGGTCAGAAACTTCACTTATTACATGTTGAAAATGATGCCCAGCTCATGTGCTCTGATCTGGAGGTAGTGAGGTGCTGGAGATGATGGATCTACATCCAAAATAGGTCAGGGCTTAGAGAGAGGTGGTAAAAAGCTGAGCCTTCAGTAAAGGACCTAAGGTCATTCCATAGTTTCAGCCTTTTTTAATCACTATCAGAGGTAGGCTCTGATGGTGTTTATCCAAAAAAAAAAAAAAAAGAGATGCCTGTAGTACTTGGTGCTCTAGGATGGAATAGGAGAGATCTTGCTCTGCAGCAAGCTCTTGGTGTGGGCTTGGGCCAGTTTACGCTGTCTCTGGATCTCAGCCCATTATCTGTAGAATGAAATAGTAACGTTTCCTGCCTGTAAATATATTTAAAAGATTGTGAGATGTTACAGTAATCTAGGGAGAGCTTTCCCCTCTCTAGGATCATCTTGGAGCTGAGCCTCAGCCAGCTCAATCCTCTCCGTGCCCTTGTCTGCACAAGCCTTTGGCTGAGGTGGTACATTCGGAATTGAAGGATAAACGTAGGGTATCTTTCACGCACTGAAATATCCAAAGTGACATTACTTTCCTAAGCCTTCTGTTGGCCACGTAAATGCACTGAGTAGGAAGGTTTACATACAGGAAGAGCATCCTGTATTCACCAACTGAAGAGAGCTCTTCAAGAAGAGATTTGTTATCATCACACCTGCTTGCCTTAGCACAACTTTTAGGCTTATAACATAAACAATTGTGAAAAAGAATCTCAGGGTCTTTTAGTGGGACGTCTTCTGTCCACGTTAACTTTTATTATCCATCTCTCTGTGGAAAACTTGAGTCAGTAGCTACCCAGACTGCTATAGGCCGTGTGCTGATTGGACCACTGTTTATTTCTTTTTTTTCTCAGATACTTTGAGGATGAAGAGGAAGAGAACAGCAATGTTGAGCTGCCATACATTCCGGCAGAGAATTCCCCTACTCGCCAGCAGTTTCATTCCAAGTCAGCGGACTCTGACAGCGATGACGATCCTCTGGAGGCATTTATGGCTGAAGTGGAGGCAAGACACGGCTCGTGAAATGTTTATTAACTTCCGTGGCTCTACTTCTCTCTAGTCAGGAGCAGCAAATGTGCTCATGATCTTAGCAGTCTTTATTCAGAATGTCCATTACTGTTTGTTTTCTGTGTAAGATACTGTGTTAATTAGAATTTATACCTTTGATACCTTTAATAAATACCTTGACAAAATACCTTGACAATATACCTTTGTCAAGGTATTTTTTTTTCTTTTCTTTTTTTTTTTTTTTTTTTAAGGATTTACAGTTGCTTAACAGTTTAAGTGTCTTGAACATGTTAAGGCAGTACAACCAGCTTTGTTGTGTGCATTTTTCACAATCTGAATTTGATGATTTATATCCTAAGGAGTTTTTTAGCTGCAATGTTATTAGGTGGATTCTATCATACTATTCTCAAGAAAAGATTTTATTTTTCCTTGATCATTGCTATGAAGTTATAGAATATAAATTATAAAGGAATTGAAGTACAGTTTATTTAGCATAATAGGATGTGGAACAAGAGGAAGTTTTGTTCAAAAAGTATTGTCTCTGTGGTGTAATAGTCTAGTTGTAATTGATTTGATTCTTATTACAATATCAAGAAGAGAGGGAAAAGAGAATTTTATTCTACTTTACGGTTTCAATCTACAGTTGTATAATTCTATATAGAAACAATTTTGCCTTTCCACACTTTACTGTCTTATTTATTTCATGAATCACAATTTTGTGTGCTATTAGGATCAAGCTGCTCGAGACATGAAGAGACTTGAAGATAAAGACAAGGAAAAAAAGAATGCAAAGTAAGTTCTCTTCTATAATTCACATGCCTGCCTGTCTCTTGTATGGTGCTTAAATAATTTCAGCGCATTTTATTGATGCTCATACTTCTGTACATACTGTAATATATACTTAGAAAACAGTATTGACCAGTGCATGATATCCCCCATGGACAAAGCTCTATCCAATAAGAATCAGATGATAGGAGGAAAGAACCTGTGGAGGCATCCTATAGTAAAAGGTAGACACACTTGTTTTATCTTACACCAGAGTTCTTTCCTCAGTAGTCTTGGGGCTCGCAGATCAGTTACTAGACACATCCTTGGGTTGCAGCGCCTTTAATTACTGTCAGCTTGCCAAATCAGCCTGGAAAAAGTTTCCCCTCTTTCCCTGCTGTTGCAGTGATCAAGAAGGTTTGGTTCAAAACTACATTTACTTGAGCAAAATAACTGGTTGCTGCCGTGCTTGAAATACTAGAGATGCTGGAGAATCTTCCAAACTTAGACTAGGTTTTAAGATATCCCCTGTAAAGGTGATACATTCTGTAGCTTATGACAACTGGGATGCTAAATTCCGAGTTTAAATGGTTTACAGTTGTGCAGTTTGCCTATCTGTTTAGACCAGGGAAAAGAATTGTGCTTTTGATTCTTGAAATGATTGTCAGATACATTGGTAGAACTTGCATTGCATGGGGTTGATCAGATTATACATGGTCCTGAAACAGAACACCGGATCCAAATCACCACCTGGGGAAGTTCTGAACTGGATTTGCACTTCCTGGCTCATATTCCTCTTCAGTTATGGGACTTCTGGTAGCATCGAGAGCTTAGACCAGGATGATCTTTGATGTGACGTCTACCAGGAAGATGGAATCCTAATCTTTCAGTCTCATTAATAGAAGCAAAATGAAGTCTTTGCAGGGCCAATGTTATGGTTGCACCAACTATGAAAACTCCATGGGTTGGGAATGTAAATGTTACTGAGTCATTAGTGTTGTGCCCTCCACTAAATATGGAGCTCAGCACTAATCAAATGAAAGTATGGAGCTACGTATGTGGAACACTTGCAGGGAAGTTTGTTTCTCCGCTTGTTTTTCCAGGGGTATTCGAGATGACATTGAAGAGGAAGATGACCAAGTGAGTTCCTATGCAGTCTTTCTATCTTCTTTTTTGTTTTTTATCTTTCCTCCCCAAATACGTAACTGCTAGGTACAAACAAAACTCCAGTATCATGCACAATACCCTGGACAATTCAGCAGGAAGCTCTAGTGTTTATGCTTTTGTCTCCACCCTTCTAGCTGCTTTACTCAAAAAGGAAGAATGCTAGGAAACAATTTCATTCTTTTTCACTCCATTTGAGAAGATTTTTCAGTCAGTTTGACTTTCAAGTTCTTAAACAGTTTGTTTTCAGTGTCTCTCATCAAATTTGCAATTAACAATATCAGCTAACATGGTGCACCAGTGAGAGGTTATTAACTGTGGAGACTTTGCAGTGAAAATTCATGTCTGTTAAGGGCAAGAATCCTTTTTGGGAAGGGAGCTCTTTTTGCTCAGGGGAGCTCCAGTTGTTACTGAAGGCTTGTAGGCATCACCATAATGCAAATAGCAAGGAAAGAGGAAATTAATTTCAAAATGTACCCTTCTACTAAGTTGTAATTAATAACTCTGGTGTTACTTGTAGTAATGCAGAGCACAGAAGAGTCATCTGATCTCTCAGGTTTTGCTTCCGACTCAGTGAGAGTAGCCATGCTAAGCTTTCCACAGAGTTGTCTTCCACTTGCCCACAGCTGTTATTCAGGTGTATTGTATGCATATCTGTGTAACTAAATGATTAATTGGCCACATTAATGAAAAAGCCCCATTTCTTCATAATTGAACCTTGCTTTAAAAATGTGATCTTAAATCTTTGTTTGAAAGTCAAATGAGACTGCTGTTTTTCCATGAGAATGTCTTGGTGTGCAGACTGCAAGTGAGACCTAAATGGGTTTCTGCAAGGCATGGACGTATTTGTGATCTGTAAGGGTGGCATGTGACAGTGGTGTCAGTGACTGCTAACTTGGGCTTGTGTTGAAAGACTCTTCTGAAATAGTTGACAGCAGATGGGGAAAAGTCTGTCTCAGTGAAAAATATGTTATTTACTAGAGTGAAGAGCTGAAGAAGACTGCTTTTGGCATAGTTTGTACAAAAAAAAAAAAAGTAAACGTGATTCATTTAGTAACACTGTTCTCTGTTTAAAAGCCTGCAGGATTTGTACTTTGTTTGCATGGAAATATAAATAGATCCTTCTATTGTTAAAGCATAATAAGTCTTGGTGTAAGAGTTCTCAAGCACACCTTTGAGAGAAGAGTTCTTTTTGTTTTGTTTTTGTTTGTTATTTAAGCATTTTGTGTTCAAGTGCACATTGTTGCTTTGCTCGTTTCTTACTGTCCTTCTTCTGGACTTACCTGTTGCTGTTTTTTGGAAGGAACCAGTTCTAGTGAACACTTTGTTTCTCAGTAGTAGGTGTTAATGCAAGCAGCCATCTATTGTCTACGTCAGTTAAACAAGTGTAGTAGTATTTTTCCATCCTATTGTATGTGATTTTAGTGATATGTTTTGCTGCAGGAAGCTTATTTTCGCTACATGGCCGAAAATCCCACTGCTGGTGTGGTACAAGAAGAGGAGGAGGATAACCTTGAGTATGACAGTGATGGGAATCCAATTGCACCGTCCAAAAAAATCATTGATCCTCTTCCACCTATTGACCATTCAGAGGTAGGAGAAGAGTTTATTCCATTTTGATTTAGTTTGAGGGATTGTAGAAGGCTGTTGATAGGAAGAAACTAAGAAATAATTTGAAAGCCAGCAGCTGGTATATAAATACTGTGTCACTTGAGTCATACTGAAGATCCTTAAAATGACTTTATAGTAAATAAATTTTCTTAAAACAATTCATAACTTCAAAAAGAATGCCACCAAAGCAAATGCACAGCCAGAGAATCCCGACTCCTGAGCTAACTAAGTAATTACCCTTGCAGATTGAATATCCACCATTTGAGAAAAATTTCTATAATGAACATGAAGAAATCACCAGTCTCACCCCACAGCAAGTGGTAGAGCTGCGTCAAAAGCTAAATCTCCGGGTAAGCTGGTCCTTCTTTGATGGTAAAACCACCCTCCTATTACTCTTATTCTTTTGGGTTTTCTTAGAAGCTTCAATGAATATTTTCACAGAGAACTCCCAAGTTTTTAATACCAAGATTCTTACATGCCTTCAGTCACCTTGATCAAAAACAGCTTGATTTCCCCCAGTAGTTCTTTAAAGTCCTCTCTGGACTTCTCAAAGTAGGTGCCCAAGATCTTCTGCTGCTTAGTTGCACATGAGCTAAAGGCTACAGAGCTGCAAACTGAAATTAGAAATAGCATGTGCAGGAATCGGTTCTTTGCAATCTGTGACCTGTTAGCATAACTAACTTTTAAGGGGAAATTATCTGCCAAGGAAAGAGACCAATTATACAAAGTAGTAGATATGATGATTTTGATATGTTATGTTGACTAGCAGTTTATCTCCTTTTTTTTGTAGCTGGAAGTCCTATTTACGCAATTCATCACAAATTTTCACTCAGTAGAACTTCAGAAAATAAAAAGCTATTTTCTGAAATGGAGCTATATCTTAATAATTTTAATGTATGTTTTTCTCTATTCTTTTACTTTTTTTGAATCATTATCTGTCTCTATTTCTAGGTCTCTGGTGCTGCTCCTCCACGGCCTGGTAGTAGTTTTGCTCATTTTGGTTTTGATGAGCAACTTATGCATCAAATTAGGAAATCTGAGTATACCCAGCCCACTCCTATACAATGTCAGGTGAGTGTTGATACTTCTAAACATAACTAATGGAACATATGCAAAGTCAAAATATACTAATTGCTTTCAGCCCTTAAACTAATTCTGATCAGAACCTAACAATAAAACTACATAAGCATCCTTGTCTACTGCTGTGAGTCCCCTGTAATGTTTTTTATTCTCTATCTGGGTATGTAAATAGTGTCCAACAAGAATATCTTAAGTTAGGCGAAACAGGAGTTTAGAATCCTCTTTAATTTTTAGGGTGTTCCAGTTGCACTGAGTGGCAGAGATATGATTGGAATAGCTAAGACTGGAAGTGGAAAAACAGCAGCCTTCATCTGGCCGACGCTGATTCACATCATGGATCAAAAGGAGCTTGAACCAGGCGATGGTCCGATTGCTGTGATCGTGTGCCCGACCAGAGAGCTTTGCCAACAGGTAGGTACATAATAAATACACATACCTGCTTATATTTTCTATAGAATGGCAGTATTTTTACAGAAGGCACAATTCTATGCAGAAGATGTAATCAGAGAACATTAGTATTCTGTTTGAAAAGAAAAATGCTCTGTGCATTACCAGCATGCTTCCAATGTAAACTTATCATCCTCACTTAAATTCTTTTTTGTCTAAGGATCATGATAGATTTTAAATGTCTGTGAATTTTTCATAATATTCTCATTTCTCATTATTATTTCTAAGCATTTAGCATATAGTTGATGCATTGCCAGCCATTATAAAATGATAGAACATGTGGATTGAATTGCAGTTGGATGCCTAAATATATTTCCCTGATAAATTAATGGAAACTATCCGCTAATATTGAAGCATTCAGTCCTGAGTTTTTTTGATTCATTTCATTATTACCCGAGAAGTAGATTTTAGATGCTGGACTGTATTTCCAATATAGGTATATTTTCTCAGATGCATCTGACATGACCTGTGATGTGCTTTCTTTAAATTCTCAGATACATTCTGAATGTAAGCGCTTTGGTAAAGCGTATAATCTGCGCTCGGTAGCTGTGTATGGAGGAGGAAGCATGTGGGAGCAAGCCAAAGCCCTCCAGGAGGGGGCAGAGATAGTTGTCTGCACTCCAGTAAGTACCTCTATGCACACAGAACGGTTCTTTTTTCAGTTTAACTGAGCTGAGAGAGATTTATAATCCTATTAATGATGGAGAATTTATTATCTGATCACTTAAATCCAGGATCTTTCTCAATTATGTTGAGGACAAATATGTTTGAATTAATTTTTTTTTCTTTTTTTTCCACAGGGTCGTTTGATTGATCATGTCAAAAAGAAAGCTACAAACCTTCAGAGAGTCACTTACCTTGTGTTTGATGAAGCAGACAGAATGTTTGATATGGGGTTTGGTATGTATTGGACAAAGGTTGCTGTTTTGCAAAGTGGTGGTGTCTGGTCCCTGGCTTAATATGACTGCCTAGAATGCCTGTGGCTTCCTACTTACTAATATAAAATACATTAAGGAATTATTCTGTTGACAGAGCTCATGTTTAAAGTCCATGATTTAATATCCATTGGTGTAAAGAGATTGGCCAACCCTAGCTGATGAATAAAGTCCAATTATCCTAATTTTTACCTTAGAACTGCTGAATATCTTTGTATAGTTCCCTTCTGTGCTTTGGTTCTGTGTTACAAACTAGTGGTGTAGTAAAATTTTTTTGTTTTATTGCGATATGTTTGATTAGTTCAGGTCTGTTTGGTTTTGAACATGTGTCTAGATGGTCACCAAAGAATCGTGGCACAAAGCGAAGAACTTCCCAAAACTGCATTCCACAGCAAAGAGGATGTGGAAGCCACAAAAAATTAAATATTGAATGAGAACCACTAATTTATTTTATGACTATATTTTAAACACAAGGATAAAGTTATCTTTTGAATTATTTTACTAACTAATGAGCATGCAATATTGATTACAGCATTTTTTCTCTCTCTTTGCAGAGTATCAGGTCAGATCCATCGCAAGCCACGTACGTCCTGACAGACAGAGTAAGTATAAGTATGTTTCAAAATAAGCTTCTTGCGTCAAAGGAAACTGTAGGTGGGCTACCAGGTAAAATTCTGGAAAAGAGCTTGAGGTTATGTTTCCTTTTCTAGACTCGCCCACAAGATAAGGCTTTTGTAAGACTTTAGTGGTATTTTTCTCAATGTGAGCTATTTGGAGAAAGCAGTGTTAAATGTAGGCATTTAACCACATTGTTCATCAGTCTTTAATCCCTCCACAGATTTTACTCAGAGGGCAGCTGAATACGTGAATTAATATTCATGTTCATGTGTTTTGAGATCTTATGATCTAACATGCCCTTAAAAGTACACATTATTCTAATAAATTAGCGTGTATTATAGTTTACATTAGAACTGATAAACTAGGTTGTAGCCTCAGACCACGGTTATCTAATGCAGTCCTACAAGTCCTTATTCACAAGATCTGTGCAGTGTTTTCACAATTCGAAAAGGAAATTTGTTTCAAGGAGTTTAAATACTGGGTTTTTTTGTATATTTTGTTTTCCTTGTTTTTCTTTTAGCCCTCTTGTTCAGTGCCACTTTTCGTAAGAAGATTGAGAAATTGGCCCGTGATATTCTCATCGACCCAATTCGAGTTGTGCAGGGAGACATTGGAGAGGTAATTCCACATTACTTCTGAGACAGAGAAACAAACTGTTCCATGCAATCACAGATTCCTCCTCTTGTTTCTTTGATCTCAGTTATACTTTGAGAACATCATCCTTGGGATAATTAATGTGTAGAAATTAAGTCTTTCAGAGGATCTTCCAGGTAGTGCTATTTGCTATACTGCACTTTTATTACTTTCAGTACAGATTGTGTAGAGAATCTGTGTATGCCTCTCCCCTTCTTGACTGTGAGGGCACATCACAGCTCACAGGAGTGCTTTCTGTGGTCACCATATAAATAATTTTTAATGATGAGCATCTTCTCTATCTCAGACCATGCACTTGCACAGTCTATTTTAGATGTTAATAGCATCTGACACGGGAGCATCTGAATTGTAAGTACCATCTTTAGATAAACAGGATGCTAAGCTGCATCGTGTCAAAGACTCTGCTTTGCCTCTAGTAGGTTTTTGGAGTAGTTTGTTTAGCCCTTGCCTTTTCAGCACTATGAAGGCAAGGTTCTCAGTGGTTAGATGAAAAGAAGGTAAATGAAACACCTTTCAGCTTTGCAGCTTACTTCCCCAGTCTATGCTCAGACCTAGTTTAAATTCCGGAGTTTTGTTCTGCCATGTGTGTTTGTCCATACTGTCCTTGCTGTTGTGCATTGCTACTTGTCCTTATTTCTTCCTCTAGGCAAATGAAGACGTTACTCAAATTGTGGAGATTTTCCCCTCTGGCCCTAGCAAATGGAACTGGCTGACTCGGCGCCTCGTGGAGTTCACGTCGTCTGGGAGTGTTCTCCTCTTTGTCACCAAGAAGGCAAATGCAGAAGAGCTGGCCAATAACCTCAAGCAGGAGGATCATAATCTGGGGCTGCTTCATGGTGACATGGATCAGAGTGAGAGGAATAAAGTCATCTCAGAATTTAAGAAGAAGGGGATCCCAATACTGGTAGCAACTGATGTGGCAGGTACGTGGTCTTCTCAGGAATAGCTTGCAGAAGTTGTAGAACTCAGCGGAGACACTAACATATATCAGTGGAAGGGAAATCCTGTTCTGTTCTCTTCACAAAGAGCAGGTTTCATGAGATAACCCTAAATTTAAAAAGTCCTTTAAGACACACACTAGTTCTGTTTTAAAGTTTATTTCCTTTGATGTAGCTGTCACTGATGGACCTTCCTGATAGAAATGAAAATAAAGAGCAAACAATACAGTTGGCTTCTGCACATGCTAGACTATATTTTCCAGATGTTTCTCGGATATATGCTGTGTTAGCAAAGAATCTTTAAACATTTACAATCTTATAGTGATGTTTGCTGCAATGTGACAGATACATTTTTCAGTATACATTAAGGAAATAAGCTGCCCCTTAAATAAATAGTTGCTGTTTACTGATCAGCAGCAGCATCGTGCAGGGGTTCTGTGAATAGGGGTTGGATACGTCTGAAGCCTTCTCTAGAACAGCTTTTATATCGTTCTCTTCCTCTGTATCACAGCTCGTGGCTTGGACATTCCTTCCATTAAGACTGTGATCAACTACGACGTGGCACGAGACATAGACACGCACACGCACAGAATCGGCCGTACTGGCAGAGCGGGCGAGAAGGGAGTAGCCTACACTCTGTTGACTCCAAAAGACAGTAACTTTGCTGGCGATCTTGTCAGGAATTTGGAAGGAGCTAATCAACATGTTTCCAAAGAGCTGTTGGATCTTGCAATGCAGGTACAAAAAAGCAATGTGTCTTGAAGAGGAAGGTTCCTTTCATGATCAGTGGCATGAGCAAATCAGGAAATTGGAGACTTTGACTCCATCGTATGTTTGCAGTGACCTTCTGGCAATCTACACTGCTTTCAAGGAGGCCTTCTGGGGGTTTTATGGCCTCGGAAAGAATCCAGGATCACTATATGAAAAAATCTTTCTGTTTTCAGCCTCTTGCATTTATCAAGTTTGTGGTTTTTTGTTTGTTTGTTTTTATCACCTGTGTTGAGAAGCATTTTCTTTTCTTTTATATAGAATCCATGGTTCCGGAAATCCCGCTTCAAAGGAGGAAAAGGCAAGAAGCTGAATATTGGGGGTGGTGGCTTAGGATACCGTGAACGTCCTGGTCTGGGATCAGAAAGTTCTGTAAGTAGAAATGTTGAAGTTTTTTGCTTGGAATGGTTTAAGCTTGGAATTGACTTTTTTTAATTTGAAAATTCTTCTTAGTGCTGAAATATAGCCTCTGCTTTTAAAGGTTTTAATAGCACAGAATCTTTCAATGGATTTGTATTGGAAATATCTCCAGTGAAGTTATTTGTTCTTTATTTTCATCCTGTTTTGCCCAGAGCTACTTTATATAGAGCCAGAGTGATGCAGAAGAGATTGGAGATTCTTCTCAAAACAGGCTGTCAATGCAAAATTTTGGGGGTCTTAACTGTTCTCGATACACCTAACTGTATAATACATTTGCTTATAATTTATTCAAAAAGTTCTTCCCGGACTGATTTTTGGCACCAAAAAGCATTGCCACGTTCAGAGCAGTTACTAAGGCATGTCCATGCTAGACAAACAGCTCACAGTCAACGTGTAGGACGCAGAATTTAGCTATAGCTATGTTGAAAGAACATCGTATTTGGCATCTCTTCAGAAGTCACAAATGAAGCCTTGTTGACACTTAAGAATAGCTCTGAACTCTGTGAACGTCGCCACCCGCTTGCATTTGCCTTGTGCTACCGCTGCAGGGAGCTGGGCAATGTGACACTAACATCGCCTGGTGAATCACAAGCCTTAGTGCTCCTCTGCTATCGTTGAGGTCATAGGGCCAGCTGTCCTGCTCCACAGAAGTTTGTGATCTGTAATAAACACATTGAGTGTTTATTAATATATAATGTGTGTATACAATGTGTAATAAACAC
This sequence comes from Crypturellus tataupa, assembly GCA_034781795.1. NCBI lineage: Eukaryota > Metazoa > Chordata > Aves > Tinamiformes > Tinamidae > Crypturellus > Crypturellus tataupa. Next base: position 495,081 of record JAWLRI010000173.1, on the reverse strand, counting down.
ACGGAGTGTTTATTACAGATCAAGAGTGTCTGGATTGAATAAATCTCTCCTGTTTCCCCTTTCTTTCTGCTTAGGACCGTGGAAACAACAGCAGTGTGATGAGTAACTATGAGGCCTACAAGCCATCCTCAGGGGCGATGGGAGACAGACTTACAGCAATGAAAGCAGCTTTTCAGGTTGGTCTCATGACTTGTATCCAAGATCTAACATAAGAGGAAAGGAAATAACAGTAAATATTTCTATTAGCAACGATTCAAGACTACTTTTTTTTTCTTTTCTAAATGTGTGGAAACCCTGTTGACTTCAGGGAAGTTGAGTTTGGCAGTTGTGTCTGTATCTCATCTGCCTGGAGGACTTGGTATTGCAGTCCAAAGTTAGTGTGCAGGCTAGACTCAGCAAATCTGCACGAAGTTAATTTGCCCAAATTGTTTTTTTTTTTCTGCTGCCTATTTGCTGGGGTTTTTTTCCCTTTTGAATTCTACTGCTAACCTTGAGCATTTAGATTGCTCAGCAGCAGTAGTGTAATTGCAATCAAAAGAAATGGGGAACAGAGAAACTTGGGTATAAAAATGCTTGAGGGTAAAAACTGACCCCACAATTCCTTTGTTTTTATGGCCTAGTAGCAAGTGACTTACTAATTCCATGTTCATAAGCACGACAGGAATGTAGTCACTCCAAGACTACATTAAGGAGCCCCTTTCCCTAGGGACTCCTCAAAGTCCAAGACAGGCTGGATGTGCATGGTGACTGTTCTGTGGTGCAGCACAGGGGCAAACATGCTGTCTTTCTTCTTTCCTTGTTTGCTCTAGTCCCAATATAAGAGCCACTTCGTTGCTGCAAGCCTTAACAACCAAAAGACTGGTAGCTCGGCCGCTGGCGCCAGTGGCTGGACCAGCGCCGGGAGCTTGAATTCGGTACCAACGAGTTCGGCGCAGCAAAGTGCTGTGAACGCTGACGGCCCCATCGCAGCCACAGCCGCAGCCAAGGGTGTTCCAGGCTTCACCAGCAGCGGGAATCTGAGTAGCGTTCCCACCTTCCCGAGTGTCGGAATACAGGGCTTCAACAGCACAAACACCAGCACCAACAGTCGGGAAGGCATCGGTTGCGGCAGCGGTGGTGGTATGGGTGGCAGCAGCGGTGTTGGTGGCAGCAGCGGTGGTGGTGTTGGTGGCGGCGGCAGTGTTGGCGGTGTCAGGGAACGATTCAACGACAACCGGAATAATCGCCACAATGATGTTCAGCGCCGTGCGGAGGGTCCTGGGCGCTACAACGACATTCAGCGCCACGGAGAGGGGGGTGGCCGCCATGCCGATGGGTACCGACACGGAGACAGCCGGCATGGGGACAGCCATCGCCACGGTGAAAACCGGCACCCTCCGGATGCAAGCGGTGGTATTCGCAATAATGGTGACAGCAGGAATAGCAATGAAGGGAGGAACAACGAGAACAGGAACGGTGAGAACAGGAAGGAGAGCAACAGCCGAGACAACAAGACAGATGGCTTTGCTGTCCCCGAGCCCCCAAAACGCAAGAAGAGTCGATGGGACAGTTAAAAGCTGGTGCTTCACAGCCTGGAATCCCTGCAGGTAGCGATGTCATTTTCCAGAGGATTTCTTGGTCTTTGGGGTGACTGGTTGTTGAGCAGCTGAGGGAGAAGAAAACTGTGTAAACTCCCTGTGCAGGAGCTGGTACATCTGCGGGCAGCTCCGCTCTCGTGACGTGTACACACAATGCTTAGTCAAAGAGGAATCACTTTGATAAACTCCCTGGATTCTGCTTTCCAACATTCGCTGCTCAAGTGACTCTGTACTGGATTTAAACAGAACTTGTTGGCACGAAAGAGGCTGTTGGTTTCACATCTATGGGACATTGAGAAACTATTGTCCATAGAAGTTTAAAGTTGTCTTTTCTTAATCAGCGTACACATTTAAAAACCTGTCCATTTAGAGGTGCTCAGGACCCACCTGTTAAACATTAACCTTCCAGCGATTTGTTCAGTACAGTGAATTCTTCTCCAATCTATTCTTCCTGTGTATTATCTCATTCCCAAATAATTTGGTATCCAGGTTACTCCCTATGTCTCTCCCTGCTCAATTAAGAATAGATCAATTTGCGTTGCTGCAGGTGGGATAGAGCAAGTTGAATTTTCTTTTTATTTTATTTTTTTTACCTGAAGCTGCTCAAACAATCCCCATCCCAGCTCACCCTGGCGCCATGCATAGAGCAGGATGGAGCCCCCAGCTTGGCGGCGGGCAGCAAGTCCATCCTGTTGCCCATGTGGCTTTTTCTCCTAAAGACCCTCTTCTCCCCAAATAACCTTCATCTTGGTGGAGCCTGCATAGCAAACGACTCTGCTGTGCCTATTCACCCTCTGTTATGAGAGGGCCAAGTGCTTTCTTCAACTGAAAAACAAAAAAGGGAAAAGAAATCTATATGCCCCAGCAGTGAAAGGCTGGTGCCCCCCGCAAAGCTGAGTGAAGGGACCTGCTGCTGAGAAGCCTGTAGGGAGAGCCTGAAAAGTGATTGATTGAAGTGGAACAGCTCAAATATCACCCCATGTTGGACACATGTAGTTAAAACTGTAAAATCTTGCTTGACCATTTTTAACCTGTTGTGTGTATTATCTGTTTTTTAACTTTTTTTTTCTTTTTTCTTTTTTTTTTTTTTTTTGCACCGTAAAGGTAAGGAAAAATCTCTTTTGTTGAAACACGCCAGCACCCACCTCTGTCTTGTTTCTACCAAAAGAAGTATCAGAAACTGTCAGGTTTTTTGTGACATTGTGATGTTTTCTTTATCAGCTGTGCATTTACTTTCTGCTTGCTCTAGTAAATGTTTTATTACTGGGACGACGTATTTAACGTGCTCTTTATTCTCCACTCCTTCCTCTGGCTGTTTTGGCATTTTGATGCAGAGTTGTCTTGGTATTCCTGTCGCTCCCTAAAAGAGGTTTCAGCTGAATTATCAAATCAGAGTCGCTTTGTGCTGCTTGGAGCTCTCTGCTGTCACTCAGCCTGGGTCCGAGGTATGCACAGATCTCGGCATATTTAGTGTTGGAAGAAGGTGACCTCTTATTCCTGGACAGATGTGGTGTGGTTTAGGGGAGCAGCCCTTAAGTCTCCTTTTATCGTGCTGCCCAGTTAAAGATTTGGGAGTTTCAGACACCCCAAAACAGCTCCTTAGTCCAAAGCTGCCACCTGCTCCTTCCCTTCTTGTGTCTTGGCCACCAGTAACCGGTCCCATGTGCGGCTGCAGTTCCTCTCCTCCTTTCTAGCACGTCCCTTTGCTGCTTTGGGTGGAACTATTGAAATTCCTCACCCCTCTCCCAGCTCCCCGGAGCCTCTGGGACGTGGCTGAGTAAACAGTGAGCAGTGGCAGGGAGCTATAAATGGGAGTTCGCAGCCCCACGCGAGGGACATGAGGGGCTGGAGTCCCTCTGTGCTGAACAAAGCGGCAGTGTGAGCGCCGGCTGCGCAGGACCGGCAGCCTTCACCCCACAGCCTGCCCAGGAGCTGGAGCACGAGGGTCGAGCAACTCACTTGGGGCAGCCCAGGGTTTTGTGAAGGCTGCCCCAGCGCTCCCGCCTCCACGTCCCACCTTGCACCCTCTACTTGTACCTGGTGACAAACCCAGCCCCGATCCCGGATGTGCTCCCGGCATGGAGTCCTTTCCAGCCCCGTCGGAGGTGACAGGGATGCTCCCGACTCCGCACTGTCTGCTGGAGCATTTGGTGACACTGAGTCCACTGAGTCCTGGTGCCCTCCTCGTGCTGCTGCTTCTCCTGCTCTTCCAGCGCTTTCTGCTCCTTGTGACTCTATTTAGAACCCCACACGGTGCTGGGAAGTCAGTGGAAACACGGAATTACCTCCGTGTTCTCTATGTTCGTGATAGTTGTTGCCTGAAGGGCGTGTGTCTTACAGGAGAATTTTTCTTCCCTCCTTCCTCTAGCAACTCCTGTTGTTTTAACCAATCGGGATGTTTCTTCCCCCGAAGCTGTGGCAGCTCTGCCCTCCCTCAGGGGAAGGCTGCGACACCAAGTGCAGCACCCGGTTCTGGTGCTGTAAGGGCCACATCAAAGCCCTTTCCCCACTGAGGTCCCCCAGCGCGACATGTGGACCGGACGGGGACCTTGGGGCTGCCTCTCGCCCCAGCAGGGAGGAGAGACGCGGATTCCCGCTGCCTTCCCGCATGATCCGCCCTCCGTCTTCCCGTAACTGATGGCTGTGCCCACCACCGCCGCGGCCCTAATGGAGTCTGAGGCCAGGAGCGCGTCGCAGAGATCGGCTTTTATTAACGCTGGAGCCCACAAAAGGAGCCCGGGTCGGGGCTGTGGTCTGTCGGTTCCGCACTAATTGTGCTGGAAAACGCAAGGGCTGCGGCCACCGCCTCAGCACTCAGCGTCCCCAGCCCCGCACAGCCCCAGCGCGCAGCTCTGCTCTGAGACTCGCAGTGGCTGCGCCGTGTGGGAGGACGTGCATGAGGTGTAGCCAGGGGCCCCTCTGCAAGTGCAGCATGCACAGACATCGCTTGCACCAACCGCCTGCCTGGTGACGGAGAGGAACTTTCCACCCGGCTGTGCTTCTCTTGCCCAGGGAGCTTCGAGGTGGAGCAGGAGCGCACGGTCCCTTTGTGCCCTGATGGGATGAGCAGCACAGGGACAAAGGGACCAGTGTCCACTCAGACGCCCTCCTTTCCCCTGCCCCTCACTCAGCAAGGGGACCGGTGGCTTCCAGGTGCTACCAGCGGCCGCGCCGCCCGCCTCACAGCATCGTCTCCAGCTCTTTGGTGAGGCCGGGCAGGCTCCACTGCAGCCCTGCGTCCTCCCCGCGGCCTTTCTGCCCCAGCCCGCAGGGCGCGCAGGGCAGGAAGGTGGCAGAGGTGACGGGCGCGTAGCTGGGCAGGCCAGTGCGGGCGGCGGGCAGCAACCCACGTGCCCCTGCACTCGCGGCCCCGCGTGTCCCTGCACTTGTGCTGACGCTCGCGGTGGCCTGGGAGAGCGGCCCGCCGCAGTAGCAGCTCCCCACCGTGCTCGTGGCTCGCGCCTTCTGCTTGAAGTCCAGCGCCAGGCTCCGGCGGAAATGGGCTTTTTTGATCTCCGCCTGCACCTGAGCAAGAGAGCAGACGGCAGCTGGAGTCCCAAGCCAGCCCAAGCCCAGGCCCCAGCGGGTTTTTGCTCCTATTTCTCTCAAATTTTGTCATGGTTTTGTGAAGAGAGAGGCTGAGGCATGTTGCAAGATGAAGCCTCCTAACTTACCTCCCCGTTGCAAAAGCAGTAGATAAAAGCCACAAAGAAGCCCTGCCAAAGGAGAGATGCGGGGTTTAGCACGGAGCACGTGATGCTGAAACGCGCCTGCCTGGACGGGGAGTGCCCAGCACAGCACCAAACGGCCCCACACTGACCCACCTGGAAGGAGTTGAAGAGCATCTCGTAATGCATCTGAATTTGCCACAGGACGCCGGAGACTTCAGTGTAGGGCATGGCCATGAACACCACGTAATGCACCCCGAAAAGTGGCATCAGCACCAGCGTGGACTTGAGCAGCTTCCTGCGAGCAGAAACGCCCTGCTCAGCCCAGGACCTGCCCCTCACAGGCTCCATCCAGCATCTCAGCAAAGGGGCAGGTTCCCCGGGGACCAAAACCACCGCTGGAAGCAGCAAGTCCTGGTTGCAGAGCAGGGATCTGGCTCGGAGGAGGCACCAGGAGGGCGCTGGCCGCCACACCCCGCAGTCGCCCGCACATCTCCGCACGATGGGCAGGACCCACCGGTACTGCTGCCGCGGGTCCAGCTTCCCCGTGTTGGTCTCCCAGAGCTTGGACGCCAGCACCCGCACGATGTTGAGGAAGAGGAAGAAGTTGACCTGCCAGCAGAGCCCCCGTGGTCTCATCACCAGCCCACGCAGCCCCCAGGATAGATTTCCTGGGTATAGGATTTCCCCATCCATAAGAATTTCCCCATAAGGATGGGGAAATTCAGTCAAGGGCTTCTTACTACAACTGCAGCCAGGATGGGGACCTGATAAATCCACTTCATATTCCCGGCACTGAGGTCCCAGCATCTGGGAAGAGCAGCAAGAAACATTTGGGAGAAACTCAAAATCCCTGCTAAGGAAAACGCCCAGCAGCTGCTGCCTCCCTCACCGGCTGGCCCATCCCGTCCTCCCACCCCCCTTTCCAAGGATCCTGGATGCTGGAAGCTGTGTGCCCCCCCTCCCCCACCCCATTTTAAAATACTCAATGTTAAAATATGCCATTTTGCATGATCTTTGCAGCATTTCCTGATTATTTCATGGTGCAAATCCCGCTTCCTTCTAAGTGCTGAACAAAGATATCATTGGATTTGATTACTGACAATTTTGCGAACAAGTTTGTGTATTTGTTGCCTTTTCATAGTTTTTCAAAAACGAGTCTAATTTTCATAGTTCTTCACATTTACTCATATTTGCAGCCAGTTTTCCCTCCACTTGGAAACTGCTGGAGAAGGAGGACGTACGTACTGTGTATCCGCCAGGGAGGCCCTGACGCTGGCCCAGACAGACACGAACACGGCAGGGAGACCTGGAGAAGCAGGAGACGCGGACGGAGCATGGCCGAAGCCCCAGGTTTGACAGACAATCTGGTTCCCGGGAGCCTGTTTGTGTCCTACCACCCTCCATAGGGCCCTCAGTGCTGCCGGCCCACCGTGATGCCCCCCAGCAGCTGGGGCCTGCGCTTACCCCAGCCGATGATGATGAGGACCCACAGGTAGTTGTCATTGGAGAGGAAGGCCATGAAGATGAGGCTGTGCAGGTAGAGCCCTTCCACGAGGATCCAGTAGTGGTTGGTGGCCAGAAAATAAAGGAAAAGAGTCACCACCACCTTGCAGCCGACCTGTGGCCCGGGAGAGATGTGCTCAGTGTCCCACATCCAGGTGACTCCTGGAAGTCAACAGAAAAACGTCCCACTCTGATCCTGCTCCCAGGGCTCCGTGCGGCACTTGCCAGGTGGCTCCGTGGTCCTGGCGGAGGGACCATCTCGGCTTTGAAATCATCCTCCCGCATCCTGGGCTCGCTGGCCAGCGCCCCCGAGTAGAGCACCATGTCCTTCACGAAGATGCTCGCTGCGCGGCACATGAAGGAGGTGAAGAGGTGCACGTGGATGTAGTTGCGAGTGCAGTGCAGGCGCCTGGGGATGAACACGTTCGTCACAAGCGTGAGTGACCTCTGGACGGAGGGGACCCACAGATGGTCCCCTCCAATGGGCTGGTCCTGCTGTGGGCACAGGGATAGGGGCAAGGAGGCTTCAACCTCCATAGAGCCCCATGTTGGTCATGCAGAAGAACCAGAGAAATGTGGAGTCTGGGGGCTTTGGGAACCAACTGAGCTTTGTGCTGGGTTTGGGGCTGGTTCCCCATCCCAAGGAGGCTGTTCTCACCCCTGGGTGCTCTATGTGGCATCCCGGGGGTCGGGTCTCCCCCAGGAAGGGGGACGGGTTTCGGCTCCTTACTTGAAGTAGGAGAGGATGCTCACGGCGACGAGGAGGGAGGCCAGGGAGATGGAGTAGCCAATGGTGTACATGAGGTGCAGGCGGTCAAACACCTCCTGCGAACGACAAGAGCAGCTCCAGGCTCCTCCGCAGCCCAGCAGCTTTTAGGGGAGCAGAGGGGAACACGAGGAGAGTGATGGGGACTCTCTTCCCCTGCCCGGTGCTGCACTCCGCCCTGGTCCCAGGCAGGCTCTGGCTCTGCCCTCCATCCCCGCTGCCTTTCCCAGCCCCTGGGAGAAGCCGGGTCACCTTCTCGCGGCTTCGGCTCTCCGAGGAGAAGAGCACGGCACATTCCGTGTAGTTGGCCCAGGTCTTGTTGATGCTGAGGGCCATCTCCCAGGTGCCGTAGGCACTGCAGTACCGGTAGGCATGACCTGAGAGCAGAAACGAGGGTAGGGACAACAGCGGGACCCTTGGGAAACCCACCCGTGACCCCCTTCCTGCTGCTGTAATCCAGGTCTGCAGAGCCCGGGGGCCCACAGGTGCCAACCGCAATGAGACATCAACCTCCCCAGCTGTCCCCAGCTCCTGGAAAGTTGCTGACCTCCCTATGCGAACTGCAAACCCGGCTCTGGGTGCAAACAGGAGCCCATGCTCAGCTTGCAGCTAGGAAATTCGGTGTCAATGAAGAGGGATCGCCCAGGCTGAGGGACTCTGCACCAGCCCTCTCGGCTGGTGGTGGAGGATGCTGCTCCACAGAGGTGTTTGGGCTCGGAAGGGGCCAGTCCCTGGCTGAGCGCCCGGACGCCCTTGCTCACCGTTGTGGTTGAAATCGTAGATGTAGTCGGGGCAGGGGACGGCCACCTCCTGGCCAGGAGAGCCCTGGGGCCAGCAGATGATCCCATCCCACTCCGGAAGGCAGCTGGTGTCTGGCCAAGGAGCAAGGACACTGCTCAGCTGGGACCCCGGACAGGCTCCATCGACCTCCCGGGATGTCCCACCGCATCCTGCTCCCTTGTGCAGGCAGGAGGTTGGTTTTAGGGGCACCCTCTTTTGATATTTGGTGGCCAACGTGGGGGAAGATTGAAGGAGCACCCAGTGCTGTACAAACCCAGACCAGGTCACCCCAGTCCCCAAGGCCATAAACCAAAACTCAGAGGAGTCAGGGCAAAGCCCCCAGGCTGCTCTGGGGAGATGTCACTGCTGTCCCCATCTGCGAGGACAGCGCTGCCCAGGACTGCCCCGTTCCCTGAGACTGGTGCCCTGTGGGCCAGGGAGGGACGGTACCTTTGATCTTCTCCAGCTGGGCTCTTATGTCCTTCTGGCATCTCTCCTTGGCTTCCACCAGGAGATAAATCTGCTCCTCCTTGGTGAGCACATCATCGGGGTCGACCTGCCAAGACAACCCGCCGTGGTGGCCCCTGTCACCGTGTGGCTCAACCTCAATCAGCGATCGGCGCATGGGGCGGCCATCATTACCCAGCAAGCGAGGAGCTGGGCTCGCTGCAGAGCATGGCCCAAGCTCGCCGCATGGGTGCCACAGGCATCAGCTGCAGTGAGCAGCCGCTGGCTCCTGCAGACAGATCTGCCAGGGTGTTTTGGGGTGTTTCGGCAGCAATCTCCCTAGCCAAAGTGGGGTGGAGCGGTTGCAGGCTGGGGGCAGGACCCCAAGCTCAGCAGCACCCGGGGGATGAAGCAGAACAGGGAGCAGGAGGCTGCAGGAGGCGCCGGGAGCTGGCGTGGGAAGTGAATCCCCACGGGAGGGAACAGGGCACGGATGTGAAGCGCTCGCATGAGGCCCCCGAGGAGCCGAGAGCCCCAGAGCAGCGGCCCCAGTGCAGCACCACAGTGCAAAGCCGGCTCCGAAGTGGGGAGGATGCGGGAGGTGCCGTGTCTCTCCGTGCCCGGAGCGCAGCAGCAGCTCCCGGGAGCAGCCGGGGGATGAGCAGGGAGTGAGGATGGAGCAGGGTCGGTTTCTCCTTCTGGATGCCGAAGCGGCTCCGAAATGCAGTGGGGTTTGGGCTCCAAGCATGCGGCTGCCCCAGCACCCCAATCGCATGAAGATGCCCCAGGCATCTACACTCCCTCCAGTCCCTTCCCAAGGCGAATTTAAGAATAAGGGTTTTGAGTCGGGAACAAGGAGACACAGGAACTTACCAGAGCCCGGACAGAGATGAGGAGGCAGCAGCAGAGCAGAGACCCCACGATGCCACCCGACGTCCCCATGGCCCCGAGGGGGACCTCAGCGCCGCGGTGCCGGGCAGAGCAGGGCCGGGGGCTGCCAGCTGCCGTCCGGGTGTCCCCGAGTGCCGGGGCGCCCGGCGGGGCTGAGCATCCTCTGGGATCGAGGGCTCACAGCTGCTGTGCTGGGTGCTCCGGAGAGGCTGGCGGGATTGACGGACACCAGGAAGGAGAAGAAGCAGCGGGGAGCAGGGGGTCTTCCCCCGGCCGTCTGTCCACACTCCTGCTCGGGCACTTGGTCCTGGGCAAACGCTGAAGCTCCTTGTTCCTGCTCCGCCGGCTCTATGCTCTTAGCCCAAGGTGCTAAAATCCTGCTCGCTCCCAGCTGGTTCCTCCGGACCTGGGCCGGGAACTCAGCGCTCAGCCGGGCACGTCCCGGTGCCCCCAGCCCGTGCGGAGGCTGGGGAGGACGAGCTCCGGCCCCGCTGCCTCTTATGCAGCGATGCTGCCGCAGGGGATGGCGTTCAAGCAGGTGCCACTTTAACCCTTTTCCTGCTCGCGGGATTGATGTGGGTGACGTGCCGGGCTCGAAGCCGAATATCCCCCCGGGATTCGCCTGGGTTTTGCCAAGGGATCTGCCTGCTGCAATTTGGGAGGGTGCCCCGGTGGCTCTGCAGGGATGGATGTGAAACGCGGTGTCCGCTTAGCAGGGAGAGGGTGAGATTGGAGAGCCCCGGGTCAGAGGCAGGCCCAAACTCTGCTGACAGCAGGGACCACGGAAACCCTCCCCAGGGGACATTGACATCCCCCCGGGTCTCCCTACCAGCCTCCTCTTCGCAGAGAACCTCCGATGGGGACGTTGAGTACCAGCTTGCGGGGACATCGCGTAGACATTTTGGGCAGAAGGAGGGATAAAGGGTTAAACTGTAGGGCAGGTGTTTTCTGCGGGATTTCTGCTCTGGAGTTAGGGGGAGGCTGGTTCAGGAGAGGGGACTTGGTGTCTGACCTCGGCTGCGGGGACAGCAGCACCGGGTTAGGGAGTTGCAAAAAGGCAATTTGCTTCCCACTGCAGACCAAAAACCTCGGGTTGCATTTAGCAAAACGCTGTGTTTTTTTGCTAAATGATCATCTTCATTGCGCAGGGCTGGGGGAGGCGATTGCTCCGCTCAACACCCACCCGGCCCCACCGCTCAGCCCTCCCCAGCGAGGAGGCAGCAAATTTCGGAGCTGTTGGCAAGAGACTCCGGAGTGAACCCTGCAACCCGGCACTTCCCAGCGGCTGTTCCGAAACTAACCCCAATTCCCGGCCTCCTGAGCAGCTTTGCTGTTTGTTTAGACCCAGAGATCTCTCCGGCCGCTCTCTCCTCTTCCATCCCGCAGGTCCTAGGAGCATCTCGCAGGATCCTGGTCCACCCAGCGGCTCGTGCCGGTCCCTGCAGCCGTCGCTGCCCGGGAAGGGAGCCCTGCAGCACCCGGACAGCCGAGCTCTGCAGGCCGAGGTGCTGGGGCCTGTTTATTACCCAAATCAGCAGAACCCAAGGCAGATACTTACTCCATTAATCAGAAGTGGACTAAAGCAAGATATGTGGTGGAGTCCATAGAAATGCTCCTCTCTGAGAGCAATGGAGCTGCTTTAATATCTGTGATAACTTGTTGCTTACAGGAACCTGGCAACCCCCAGGGGAACTGCATTTCAGCTTGGCCGGTTGCTATATACTTATAATCATGTTATTTGGATGTTTATGTTAGGCCCCAGCTCCAGGAGTTGTGGGATCTCCTAAAACGCTCTTTCTGTTTTGTTCTTTTTCTGCTTCCAGTGATTTCTGAGCTCTCCAGTGCTCAGAAGTGACTGTGATGTTCCCAAATGTCTCCAATTGCAAGAGACAGCGCAGAACAACTCCAGTCTCTTAAAATCCTGGGATTTCAACCATTCCCTGGCTCCGAAAGGAAACCCTCCCACTGGGCTTAGCTGCACAGGCTCCTTCCCAGAGTTGAGAGGGAGGCAGGATGGTCCTGCTGCCATTCGACATTCCCAAGGGCCGGAGCATCCTCAGGACCACTGACACGGCTGTAAAATGTCCCGAGCTGGTGAATTCAAGGAGCATCTTTTGCATCGGTTGCGTTACCCCCATGAACCATCCCAAAGGGCCACCTCAACAGCTCCAAGCAGGACGTCTTTGATCTCCTTGCACCTTGGAGCTGCACACAGCCGCATCCCGGCCAACCTCCTTCCCAGGCACCAAGAATGGCTTAGCACAGCCGGAGTCGCTGTGGAGCTTCCTAAATCCGGGGCTGCAACAAAACCTGGCCTAAAACTCCCCCCTTTTCCCGCGGGTATCGCTGTTCCCTCGGCGGCCGCTCCAGGCTGCCGGTGTTTAGGTTTCCACGGATCCTTCAGCGAGCGGCCCCCGCGCAGCCGCCCCCAGCACAGGTGCCCGGGCCCCATGGCGGGGGGCGGCCGGTGGCTTCTCTGCGCGGGCCTGGTGACAATGGGCAATTGTCAACTTGGGGCCCCTCGCGGTGGCGTTTTCTTCCTTTTATAGTAAGCGGCAGCCGCTCCGGCAGCCGGCCGGCCCCTCCGGGTGAGGCCGGAGCTTGGATATAAGGGACGGAACCGCCTTTGCCTTTGTCCCTCCTGCCTCGTGCGGTCCCTGCTGCTTCGTGAAGAGCCAGCGCGATGCCCCCCAAGAGACCCGACCTGAAGAAGGAAGCGACCAAAGCGGCTCCGGAGCTGCCCAAGGAGCCGGCCTTCGATCCCAGGAGTGTGAAGGTGAGGGATTGTCCCGTGTTTTTCCGTGCAACATGCCCGGCATCGTCAATGCCCTGATCCGTTCCAGCAGGGATGGCCAGCGGTGCCGTCGCAGGCGCTGTGAGGGGCAGCGCAGAGCACACTGATGCAGCGAGCGGGATGTGACGTTCCCCTTGTTTTAATGTCCCCCCATCGAAGCCTGCATGGCACCGATCCAAGGAAACTGCTGTCCCTGCATCTCTGCTGGCTCCTGAATCCCGCAATCCTGCGCTCTCTCCTGCTTGGAGACGGAGCAGCCGCGGAGGATGAAACCTTCCGGCACGTTTCACCCGTCTCCCAGGCTGCCTCCGCAAGCAGCCCCTGACCCCACCGATGGCTCAACCCTGAGCTGCCTCCTGCAGCTTTTGCAGGCGTCCTTTGCCTCGCGAGTAATGCAATTTGCAATAATTCCTGCAATAACCCCAGTTTTCATCCTAGTTCCCCAGGATGTAGTTAAGCCAGAGCGGCGGCAGGAGGGTTATTAACAGCAGGGCCCAGCACAGAGGCTGTTCAGGCCCACTTGAGCCCTGCGCTAGGGATCAGGCCTTGGAATAACATCCTTTGCACCCGGAATAGCCCCAGCTCTGGTCGGAGAATCTCGGTTTCCACTGCAGCGCTGTGGGGATGTGTTCCCACTGGCCATGCAGTCCCAGGAAGGAGCCTTCCCAGTGCAAATGGATGCGGCGTGACATGGATGGGGACAGGGATGCCAGCTTTGAAGAGACTGCTGGAGCCTCGACAGGGGCATTTTGAGCCCAGAGGAGGCGGCTGGTGTCGCAGCATCCCCCATGGTGGCATCTCCTGAACATCCTCATGTCCAGATTTCTTCTCTTGTCCCGACAGGTCGAATTCACAGCGGAGCAGATTGAAGGTAAGCGCAGACCATGCTTCTTCCAGAGGCGCCTTTAGAAACGGGGAGACCCTGTTTGTTTTTTATGGCCGATTGGGCTGCTGAGTCCTAAAGGATCAAACCCCTCCATGGGGAAAGCCCCACGGGTCGGGTGCCCCTTTCCCCGCGCTCTGCCCCGCGCGTTGCGTTTCCTCCAGGATGGCTGGAGGCACCTCACAGCAGATGGAAGGGACACGAGAAACCAGAAGGTCCCGGTCCCACTGGCACGGGGCTGTTAAGGGATTGGAAAGAGCGCTCCGAGCTCGGGCATGGGCGGGAGCAGAGTGGCGAGAAGGGACCGGGGCCGGGTGGACCCCAGTGGGAAGGAGATGGGAATGGGAGCAACGCAGGAGGGAATGGGAGGCAGCGCAGGGACTGAAATACCAGGAGGGTCATGATGGATCCCGGCTCCTGCTCTGCATTGAAGATGCCACCCGGTTGACAAGGACAATCCCAGCTGCATATCTTAGCAGGAAATTAAAAAAAAAAACAACAAAAAAAAAACGGTATTTTCCATTCCTGGCAAGAGATGCAGCTTGATTCAAAGCCTGGAATTCCCAGCAGGAGAGCAGCCCCCAGCACAGGGATGACAGAGCTGCCGCAGGGCTGCGCCTTGGGATTTGTCGCCTCGCACTGGCAGCTGTGACGCCTCCATCCGAGCACTGGGACGAGCTCCAAGGGCAGCTCCTGGCCGCAGCGCTGGGGAGAGCCTGTCTCGTTCAGGCTTGGCGTGAGCCAGGGGAAATGCAAGTTCCAGTATGAAGGTGCTTGATTCGGCCCCGGCAGCGGTGCAGAGCGCGGAGCTCCTGGTGCTTCTCACCATTGGGGGCTCCACCATGAGCAGACGCTGCCCAGGGCCGCTGAAGACGTGGATGCCGGAGCAGGTCCTGTGCCTTTGCACACCCATCCGGGACCAGGATCCAGATGTCCTCAGAGCGATGCCCTTGGGAAGGACTCGCAGAAGGTGCCGTTCCCACCGCAGCCCTCCTGGGTGCTTCCACAGCATTGTGAGGTCGGGGTGGACGGCCGAGCACCCCGAGGTGCTGGGGAGCTCCGTGGTGATGGGTAGGCTGAGAGCAGCGTAACCCCCCCCACGGGCAGGACTCCAAGAACGTGGATCCGAGCCGAGGGTGCCCAGAGGAGGAGTCAAGGGATGGCAAAGCAGGGCGAGAAGCTATGAGGATGCCAAGCAGCAAAGGCAGTGCGCCCAGAGCCCCGGTAGAGGCTTCCCCCCAGACCCAAGGAGATGCCCCCTGGATCGTCCCGTCCCCATCGCCACAGGGAGGTCACCTGAGCCTGCCCAGCAGCGGCAAGGGCAGCTTCCCCTCTTTGAGGGGGCTCTTGCAGGACATCATGAAGAAAATCGACCAGAACCTGGAATTCATTCGTGCCGTGGACAACAAACTCACGGCTCTGAGCGTTCGCATGTGCTCGCTAGAAGGTCTGATTACCAGCTTGGACAAGTCAGCGGCGCAAATGGGCTTTCTGATCCAGAAGCACAAGGAGGATATTCAAAAATCCGTGCGGGTCTTGGAGCACCTTGTGCGGGAAAACCACCGTCTGGCCGCCCGCGTGGAGCGGCTGGAGAAACCGGCCCCAGCCTCCAGCCTCAGGATCCTCGGCTTAGCGGAAGGGGAGGAGGGCAAAGACCTCGTGGGCTTCCTGGAGCAGTGGTTGCCCCAGGTTTTGCACCTCGATACAACAGAGGAGCCTCTCCTAGTGGAAAGGGCCTTCCGGGTGGGAAACGGGAGGCAGAGAGGAGGCTTCGAGCAGGGTAGGAGTGTGACTGTCCACGTCGCCAACGTCAGGATGAGAGAGCGGATCCTGCAGCAGGCCAGGAAGCTGAAAAAAGTCACATACAAGAGGAAAGAGATCCTAATTGTCCCTGACATAGGCCCCCTTCCTCCAGGTAAAGGGAAATCCTCCGGGGCTGGTAGCGATTTATGGCGAAGAGCGCGGAAATGAATTTCCCGCGTCTTTCCAAGCGCAGCTGGTAGAAAACACAGGGCAAAGAGGGAGGGACGTGATCCCTCCTCAAACGGGGAGGGACAGGGTGTCCGTCTGTGTGGGGCTGGGCAGCCTGGGAATGGGTCTGCAAGCGGAAAGAAAGGAACCGCCAAGAGCAGGAGCAACCGGGGAGGCTGCCGGCAAGGGGAGCAGCTGGAGGCAGCGCTGGGATGATCACAGAGAGGGAGCGGGATGCGCAGGGAGGGCGGTCGGATCCCCAGGAGGCCCAAGAAGGGAAGCAGGAAGCGCAGCCAGCCCTGCAAGCAGGAATCCCTGCGGGATTCGTCAGCCAGCTCCATACGGGTGGCAAAACCCACTCGTGGAGCTGGTGACTCGTCGAAGGAATTTGGCTTCGGGGGCTCGTGGCCTCCTGTTGCTGACGCCAGCGCGGGTCTGCGTGCCCTGGGCAGCCCCAGCAGCCGACGCTGCTCGCGTGTCCCTTCTCTCCCGGCTCCCGGCAGGGCGGCAGTGGGGCCAGCAGGGGCAGGGGACAGCTGAGCTCTTCCTCTCCGCAGAGTTCAGAGAAGCCTTCAGCCTCTTCGACCGGACGCCCACAGGAGCCATGCAGATCACGTACGCGCAGTGCGGGGACGTCCTGCGCGCGCTCGGTCACAACCCGACCAACGCGGAGGTCCTGAAGGTGCTGGGCAAGCCCAAAACAGAAGGTGACGGCAACCGGGGCAGCGGGGAGAGGGTGGGACGAGCAGGCGGCGAGCGTCCCGGCAAGCGGGGGGCTGTGTTCCTGCGGGAACAGCTGCAGCGAGATGAAGGAATCGAAGGGAAATGACGCCGAGGGGCCTCATTCCTGTGTCATTCCTTCACGCCCCCTCCACGTACCACGCTGGGCCTGCAGTGGATGGACCGGCAGCAGTTGATGCCAACAGGCCAGGGCCTGGGCTGGTGCAACCCAAGTGCCCCGCAAAAGCCCAGCAACTGGGTCTTTGCTGTAGTGAAAGCAAAGAGCGAATTCTTGCTCTCACACAGAACAAATCTTCATTTCTTTGCTGAGAACTTGCTTGAATTCCAGGTGGGAAAAAGCCACCTGGCTCCCGCTGTGCTTCTGGAGCCATTTGAAGTTCTCAGAAGTAATCTCAGGCTTAGAAATCTCTATTTTTTATAACTCAGGCTGGATGGTTTCCATTTGCCCTCAGTTTGTTAGCCTGAAACTTGTGTCTTTAGCTCTCTGTACTGGAACTTATACCGGGAATAAACCCATATAAAGAACAGGAAAATCTCTTGCTTTCAGAAACCAAAAAGCAAACAGAGACTTAAAATTGCAGAGCTTGGGGCCAGGCAAAGTGTGGGATCACATTTGTGGGTGAGTAGCCAGGTTCTCAGGTCCTCTCATGCAGTGGCCGGGAGCTTTCTCATTGCATCCGGGGAGAGAGGGAGCTGTGTCCCCTCCATCCCTGTGTCCCTCTATCTGGAATAGGCTTTTGGCAGGAAGGGGAGCTGGAGGTTGAACCTGAGCCCATCTCCTCCTCCTCTTCCAGAAATGAGCACGAAGATGCTGGACTTCGAGGCCTTCCTGCCCATCCTGCAGCACGTGGCCTGCAACAAGGAGCAGGGCACCTTGGAGGACTTCGTGGAAGGGCTGCGCGTCTTCGACAAGGAGGGCAACGGCATGGTCATGGGGGCCGAGCTGCGCCACGTGCTGGCCACGCTGGGTACGGGCTGGCCCCAGCAGCCTGGGGACGGGCCACACGGGGAGGGAGGCGGCCGGGACAAGGAAGCAGAGGCCGCTGCTTGGGCAGAGCCCTGGGAAAGGCTTGGGTTAGTGGGTTCATCTCGCAGTTGGATAGACCCTTCTTGGTGCTTCCAACTGCTGCTCTGGGCTCTTAGCAGTGTCCCCCGCTATGTGGCCTTTCCTAGCTTAGGGTGCAGCTTCATACGTGACCTGAGTGGGCTGGAGACTCCACAACACACTCTGATACCCACAACAGTTGCACCTTGGTCCTCTCTCCTCGCCCTCCCAACAGACTCCATAGCGCATTAGTGCCCAGCTCCTCTTTAACTCCCTTTTCCATCTTCTGGGGGCTTTGGCTCTCTGGAAGAAGGACAGGAGGGTCCAGGCAGGGGGAGGGCCCTTCCCTTCACCTCTCCATCCTCTGCCTCCAGGGGAGAAGATGACAGAGAACGAGGTGGAGCAGCTCATGGCTGGGCAAGAAGATGCCAATGGCTGCATCAACTATGAAGGTAGGAGCAAGAGGTTCCTGTCTGAAATGGTGGTCCTATTTTCAGGGGCAAAATGTGTCTTCCAAGAGGAAACAGGTAGTCACTGAGAGGATCCCTCTCCAAGGAGAGCTCTGAGATATTTCATCTGGGGTGGACACAAGTGTCAGCAACTTCTGGCCCCAGGCTGAGGTCCAAGCGCTCGCCCTGTCTCACACATTTCTCTTTTTCTCTTCAGCTTTTGTCAAGCACATCATGTCTGGATGAAACGAGGACCTCCAGGTGAGCCAGGGTCTCCCACTGATAGCACTGACATTGCTGCTCCGCGGTGTAGCTGCCAGGGACAGAGAGACCCGGATTATTCCTTTGCAATCTAGTCAACTTAAAAGAAAAACAAATCAAGAACTGTTCCAGCTGCCCCCAGTCTCCCCTGCTAGTTTCCTGGGGTTTCATTATCTCATTTTCTTTACTTAAGTATTTTTCCTCTTTTCAGCTGTGTGAAACACAGCAAGAAAAAAAATGACCTTCAGATACTGTTAAATACACCAATTAAACATTTAAAAATCTCTTTTCCTCTACAAATCCCTTTAAACATCAGAAGGTTAAAACAGAAGCAGACAGAGTGTGAACTTTGAATATGCAGCCCTCTACTTATCTTGCTTTTAATCCATTTCTCTCTGGTTCCTGTTCATCAGCTACGGAAGTGTTTAGGTGCTAAGTGCTGCCAGGGAGGCTTAATTCTACTCAAAACTATTTGCATGAAACGCTGTTTTTTAACAGCACAGACCGGCGACTATTGGCATTTTGGGTTCATCTGAGAAACAGCTCTGTCATATCAAAGGTTTGCTGCGTTGAGCCCTCTCGTTCTTGTGTCCCAGGTGTTTTTTGGAAGTGTCTGGATCCACGTGAGCAGCAGGATGCCTTCATGTGCACCCTTCCTCCCCGGATGGCCTGAGTCTGCAGGGGTGTTTCACAAGCTGCAGTGAGGAGTCACCCTTCATCCTCACACTCTGTACCCAGTACACAAGGGATACACATCTCACCCTTGGTGTCAAACCTTAAATTATTCTTTTTTTTTTCCTCCTGTGACATTTGGCTCATTAAATTTAATTCCCTCTGAAGTTATCTGTGTTTTGGCTTTGGACTAGTTGGGGAAATGTTAATGAAACAGGGACATCAGTGATCAGAGGTGGTGAGAGGTCCCCGTGGAAAGGGACACGAGCCTGCGTTTATGTCCCCTGTGCAAGAGGCAGGGCTTCAGATTCGGGGACGGCCCAAGTCCCTCCAGGTGGGATTCCTATTTATTCCTTAAAACCAGGTCTTTCTCAGGCATGCAGCCCATCAATAACCCGTGCATACTGTGCACAATGCTGTGTGTATATTGCTTGCGTCCAAAAATTACACGTAGAGCGGGAGGGCTTGTGCAACGTGAGCTGACAGCCTCTCCCTCTGCTACCAGCAGATCACTGTATCCTCCCAGGAGTGGTGAATAATTCATGGCAGATAACGCAGCAGAGCGCTGGGAGGAGGTTTTGCCTCCCTTTGATTTGCGCTTTATTCGAATGTCCTTGCTCTGTGCCTTATGACTAGAAATTTAAAATATTTTGCTTCGATGGGACTGACTGCAGTTGCCACTGGCTCGTTGCTGTTCGGCAGCTGGGTAACAGCTGCTTCTCGTTTAAGCTCCTTGCTGTGAATGCTCCTGAGAAGCAACACGAGCCGTTTGCAGAGGCCAGATTAGCTTTTAGCTTCTGTGTCTGTGGTATTTCTATAGCTCCCATTAGCAGCGCTCTGGGCATCTCGCATCCTTAATGCATTATCCGTGTTTTAACCTGTCAAAGGGCCCTGGTGACAGGATGAGGGAGGGCAGTGCTCGTCCTTGCCACCAGCTCCGTGGCTTTGGCTCCGGCACGGGAACAAGCTGTAGGGAACGGAGCAGCGGGAAGGCCTGGGACCTGCCCCAGCCCACGGGAAAACCCATGGCTGAGGAAGCACGAGTGCTGTGAAACGCAGCCTTGGAAATACTTCCCAAGACACAGACAGTCCCCTGACCCTTGGCGGGGATCGGTTTGGGATAAAACCTGCACTAAAACAGGTTGGGACCCTGCATTTAGCAGCCACCACAGCAGTCCACGCTGAGCCCCTTTATAGCCCCAGTCACTTCGCTCTGAGTCCAGGGGGGCTCCAGGGAGAGGTAAAACCACCGCCAGCCCTGGGAGAGCCTGCGGCCGTGTCTCCTCATCCCCGACAAGGCGGAGACGCACCTGGACATCTGGTTTGCTGAAGGTTTTTTTTTTTTAATTTTATAGAGTTTACAAGGCTGTGCAATTGGTATAAAGGTTCTAGTTTCTATTCTATTCTATTCTATTCTATTCTATTCTATTCTATTCTATTCTATTCTATTCTATTCTATTTATTATTATCTTTCACGTTAAGCCCGCGGGGGCCCCGCCCGGCCCCGCAGCTCCGCTCGGGCGTCTCCGACCGCACTCGGCTGTTTCCGCCCCTCTGACGAGCCGGGGCTGTCCCAGATGCTCTCCGTCAGCGCTCGGCTCTTTCCGCCACGCTCTTCGGGTGTTTCCGCCGGCGCGTTCGGGTGTTTCCGCCGTCGCGCTCGGGTATTTCCGCCGGCGCGTTCGGGTGTTTCCGCCAGCGCGTTCGGGCGGCCTCGGGCGCTCGGCCGGCCTCGTTCCTTCCCTCCCCGCCGCCCGCCCCGGTATCGGTCGCTGGGAGTTTCAATGAGCGGGGGCCGCGCCGGGCC